>JAOXNG010000026.1:25860074-25879559 GCA_028566535.1 Scolopax minor | reverse complement strand
TTTTTTTACAAACGCACCTCCTGGTATTCACACTGACAGATATTAAGAAACTTAAGAGAGATTTCATTGGGCCATAGTTACAGTTTCAGGTATGTCATATTTATGATTAGAACTAGCTAATTGTATGCAAAGTCAGACAAGTGAAAAATGGATATGTGAGCTACTACGACTGCAGCTTACCCCACCCACAAGCACAAATATGGCTGGAGAAATAAACACAAGAACTACTGTGATCTAATTCAGTGTATGCACAGCTAACATTTTACTTCCCATTTCATCTTGTGAAGCATCCAATCCTCCTCATACCCTTTGAGATAAAAGGCCTGCATCTCAATCTGGACTTTAACCATACAAACTTAAAACAGAATGCTTAACACAAAAGTTCTGTATATTTATCTTGAAATTACCAGTAACATCTTGGTCTTGCTGTGCTCTTCTAAGTTCTTCTTTTAGCTTTCTTAACTGTTGTTCTTTGTGTTCTGCGATAGCTTTATAGTTAGCAAGTCTATATTGGGCAGGAAGAGACAAAAAATATAAAGAATATCAATTATTACAGTTGCAGGAGAGCTACCTTGATTTCCAAATGAGCTACCAAATGTAAACATACCCAAGTTATATAAGTAAAACTATGTAAACATGATTATCAGTTAGATTTTTGGTGAAGTGCAGAAACCCAAAAGTTGGACTAGTATTATTCTCTCTGTATCCCTTCTCTCCAGCAAAATAGAGCACGATTGCAATTACTGCTTTCCTCATTTTCTTTTGACAGAATAACCGAAGACGGATGGTTGAGAAACTTGGGTGAGCGTATAGGGAAGGAGTTTTGTAATCAACCTGAGATGCATGTGGTTTTTATTCTTTCCAGAATCTAGCTACAATAAAAACCTAAGACACCTAAAGCTGAATGCTCACTTCTTATTCTGAGGAAAAAATAAACAGAAAAATAGAAATCAAGAACTCAGTAGCTGAAAATTTTAAGAAGGTCAAACTTGAACTTACTGCGTATCAAAAGATTTGGATTGTTTCATTCTTTCCATGTCATGTTTTACCAATTGTGTTTTGAGATAATCAATTTCTTCTTTGTACAACTCGGCACCTTTATCTAATTTTGCCTGAATATAAAAAAAAATAATTAAGATGAAGAAAGGCTTGTTACTTAACAATGACTTTAAAGGTTGCTAGATTTTACAGGCCAAGATTGGGAACAGAAGTTATTTTGGATTAAGAATATTACCAATTAGCACTATGGTATTAGTTGGTATCCTAACTCTAATACATTACATTTTAGCAAGTTTTGCTGACTTGTTTGCAGATATAGATCTGGGAATTTTGAACTAGTATGCAAATATATTATACAGAAAAACAACTCATACTTCAGCTTCAAAATTTGAATCTTTTTTAGAATGTTTTAGAAATGCATTATGTACAAGTGATAAATTTAGATTCTAATATCAAAACATGAGTTCTCGATTTTTTTTCTGAAGGCTGCATTGGTAGAATGTGAAACTGCATGCTAAACAGGTGAGTAGAGTGTTTTACTCTAAGAATGCCATACAGAACAATAAATTGACTTTAGAGAGCTCAGTTTCATCTTCAGCTGTTATAAAGCATGCTCAGGCTCTCTTGGAGATCAGAGGACAATGAGAAGAGTAAAGTATTTCGCTTATACCTGGAGTCTCTGATTCTCTGCTAAGGAAGTTCCGAGACGCTTCTCTGTTGCATTCAGTTTCTCTTGCAGTTGTGTGAGCTCGTTTGTGTCCATTTTCATTCTTATATGTGCTTCTAACTTGTTTATTTTGTCATCTTTCTCTTTCATGTTTTTTCCTACTTCATTTATCACATTTTCCAGCTTCTGAATTTTTACTTCCATAGCCTATTGAGATATACCAATCAGTTATAAGCAGCTATGCCAAGAGATATAGAAGTAACATCCTATGGTCATATTCTTAACAAAAAAAACAATCAAAAAACCCAAACCACACAAAAAAAGCTCAACATGATCAGCTCCATGGCAACTCTCGGTATCTACCTCACTGATTTATGTCACTTTTTAGTATTCTGGAACACTCAAAGAAAAAGTGCTTTGAACAAGAGTAACTGTAACATTAAAAAAAAAAATAGAACAGGAGACAAAAGAAGTCTTCAGTTCCTAGGATTAAAGGCAGAATTCCTTTCCAGCTTCCAGTTTGACACAGTGAATAACACACGCTTAAAGGAAGCATCAAGAGTATCACACTATTAAAATCAATACTCCAAGACCAAACGGGAACAATTCATATGGATTTCTAAAGTGAGATCTATTTGTGTACAGAAAACAGAGAAACTTCAGTAATTACACTACAGGCAAGAGCTCAAACTTTCACTTTGGGAATAAAAAACCCTACAAAAATCAAGTGCACTCTGGGACAGTATATCATGTAGCACAAATTTATAGTTTCCATCAATCTTTATTTTCTTTCTTCAGTTTGAAGCACTCTTACTTAGAAAACAAGGATCAAAGAAGTTTTCTTTAGAAGCAAATAATGGTACCTTTGCATCTTGTTCTGACACCTTTAATTTGCTACGAGCCCTAGAGAGTTCTTCTTCCAATGCAAGACTGGCAAAGCCACCAGGGGCCAGTTGTTCTTTAAGAGAGTTTAGTTCCTGAAGCAACTCTTCACTTTTCTCTTTTCTCTGTTTTGAATCACCATCAGCTTTTTTACAGTAACTGGCAGTTCTAGCATCCAGCTCTGAAGACAGTTGAAGGAGTACCTGAAAATAAGTAGTGTCATAAAGATAAGCTTTAAATAATTTTTGATTCAGCTATAAATAAGGTAAATGAAGAAACAGAAAGTGTCTTGGCCTATTAATTTCACATTCTTGTAAAGAATGACTTCTTGGAAGTCAGCAAGGGAAACAAACACAATTATTCAGTTTTGGCTGGAATTTATTCATTGGCTATAAGTAATGTAAGCAAAACAATTTGAGAGAAAATATAATATGTCTGTTAAGGAATTCATCCAAAAAGCCAGCCAATATTGGGAAATCCTGAAGAAGTCAAGGCTGGCTATTGATTCTGTAGAAGAAACTTTAAAATAAGATGTACTTAACAGGGACAGAACTGAGTCACAACAGACCAGGAACTTCCAGAATACACTTGGGTCAGAAAACTGTTCCTAACAGCTGATCAGTAGGTAGCAGATTCCCTTCTGTAACGTTTTTTCAAAAATATTCAGTACATTGAGAGAGATGAAGTCTCATGAAATCCTGTTCATGGTGCACTTAACCCTTTAAAACATTTGGTCTTTTCTTTCCCCCCAAATGCGGGCAAGAAGTAAGAAGGAAAAAAAAAAGAAAGGAACGCCGAAGCACCTCTAGAATAAATGGACTTTCTGAAGTTACAAAAGGTGTGAGATATTAAATTACAATTAAGTTTTTAAAATGGCTAAAGGAGTTTTGATTAAGTTAGCTTAAAGAGAGCAGACAATCTTGTGAGCAGGAAGCCTGGAGAAAATGAATCGTATCAGGCTGCCAAGTTCTGCAAGCAAAGCCATATAACAATTTTGAACCTATTGTTTCCAGAATTCCACCTAACAAAAACACAAATGCCCCCTTCCCCCCATTTATTGCCTAGAAAGTCTTTTACAAAGCAAGCTTCCACATTTTTCCAAGTTTGAATGCACAAGAAAAGAAGCCTTTAGAAGTTTTCTTCTAAGTATTCCTAAATTTTACAGTTAATATAGTAATACAGTAATATAAAAATAAACAAAATATTATAATATTAATAATAAAAAATTATAAATAAATATTTAAAAAATAATGAATAGCCTTCAAATACCCTTTTTTGAGTGTTTTATTTGTAATCATATTAGAGGTATTCACAGAGGGCTTACACAAAAACCACTTTTGATTAAAGAAGATTTAACTTTACCTTTACTTTAGGAGTCCAGAATTTAATGACTTGCAAAAGCCTTTCATTGTCTTTCTTTAGCTCTTCTTTAATTTCCTCTGCATCACAGAGGGTTCCTGAACAAGCTTCCCAGAACTGTGCTGTTTCTTTTCTTGCACTTTCTTCCTGCTGCAACTCTGCCTCTATGCTGAGAAGTTCGCTTTCCATTTCTGATATATCTTTGAGAATACTCTTATAAAAAAAGGAGACTTAAGTATAAATATTGCTTTGGTAACTACATCTCTAAATATGCATTTTGCCCTCTTAGCTATCAATATTTGCAGAAGATAGCAAATATTGATTTGCTATCAATATTTGCACTTTAAGCATCCAATTAGCATATAAAGGGAATTTTGCTATGCTTAAATTACACCCTGTTGGGAAAATGAGAAGACAATCTACATTACTGAAGCAGTTAGGAAAGGGAGAGGGGAAGAAACATGCATGTTAGAAGTTTCTCTCATTGTTTTAGAAGTCATTTTGGTATCATACAGTTTGCATTTTACAGGGCAAATTATTAAGTAACGTTCGCACTGTTTTATAGCCTAATAATTTCACTTTGAGCCATTTTATAAAACATAAACTTAATATTATAGAATTAGTTTCACCAAAAGTGAATTCTTACCCCTCTTAAGTGAAGCCTTAACAGATAAAAGCAATGCCATTAGATCAGCACCACCACGTTACCCCATTCTTTAAAATAGGCAAGTCTTTCTGTCTGAAAATTGTTTCAAATCCTACCTCTGCATCCAAGTGCAAACTTTGCAGCCCTTCACTGGTGTTTAGCTCTTGAGAAAATATTTCATTCTGGTTCAAATAAGTCTTCCTGATAAACTGAATCTGAGCTTGTAGCTGATCTTGTTTTCTCTTTTCCTCAAGCAATTCCATATCATGCTTGTTAACATTAGTATAATATTCTCTTTTCTTCAAGCAAACACGACTGAATAGAAACTGTTGTAGAAGCACAGGATATATCAGTGATTATGCTTTAAAATGGTACCATGCATCCAGCTAAAATGCCTTATTTTATAATTAAATTCATCCACTCTCCTAATCCATAGGTGTCCAGGAGAACTAAACCATGACTAAGAAAATTAAGTTCACACATACTGTATAGCAATAGCATATAAGACTTTTAGCTGGCTCAGCATTCACAAATAATTTTTTCAATTTGTATTTGCAAAATATTTTTCAGACTCTTAAAAAGGCCAAAAAGCCTAAAAGGCTCTAGTAAAGCTTTCCATTAATCTAGACTTCAAGAAGCAACGTATTCTTTGTTGTATTTGTTTTCTCTTATCATTGTGAAAGGTGCAAATTATCTACAAGAATAATATGACTATGTTGAGATCCCTACTTAAATTTTAAACATCTTTAACCATAAAAGCTGACAGGCATCTATGGAAAAAGAGAAGAATATCAAAGGCTAAAAAAAGCTAAGGGAACTTATGAAACAATACTTCTTAAAATTTTTAGCTAATGGATATTTAGAGAGAACTGACTCTCAAGATCATATGCAGTATTTTTGTATATCAGACATAAACCATGCCTTCTCCCCAGGCCTACCCTTCCCTTGACCCCACAAAGGAAAAAAACAAACCTTAACATTTCAAGGTAAATAAAGAAACAAAATAAGATACACATTCATAAAATCAAAGTTAAAATATATAGAATCTTAGCTGTTAATACTGAGAGCTTACAAAAAGAAACCAAACCAAAGCAATATGAAGCATCCACATATTCAGCATTTCAAGTTGGTACCTTCAGCTTGTTCAATAAACTCTGGAGATGACCGTTTATTTTCTCATTTTCAGTTTGAAGTCTTTGGACTTGTTTACTCTTTTCCGATGAAAGCTGGGTCAGTTTCATAGCTATCAGTGCTTTCTGATTATTCAGTTCATTCTTTAGATCAAGAGACACAGTCGAGAGGCATTCATACCTCTTCCCAATATCTGAGAATCTCTCAAGAAGCTCCTAAATGCAAGGGAAACAAACTTGTTCAGTCACAATAAGGAAAAGAGTGATTAGCTATAAACAGAAGCTTAAAATAAAACATAAGTCTCCAGGACTAACACCTACAGTATGTATTGGTTTTGCAGTAGGAAAGTTAACACAACTAAGACAAGATTTGACTTACCACAGCAATGTAACAAAAAATATTAAGCCAGACAAAAAAATCAGATAACTTCTTATTTTTCCAAAAATATCATGTTTTGTAAGCTCAATTTATTTTCATGATTTGGACTACCTAGCCACATTGAGACCTGTGTATCAGCCTGAAATTAAATTGTTGCCTGTTCACAAGCTGGTCTGCCTTCAGGATGGGCTCCCAAGTGTTGTCATTTGTTGAAAGAAAGGGATCATGAAATTGTTTCTAGCTCTCTGCTATAAAAAGGGAGATGTGATCAAGCAGTGAATAGACTGAGAAATGCAATAGGCTTCAGAGCACTCTTGGTAAACCGTAACTCAATTACCACATATGAAGCTAGGCTATACATTTTAAAGTAAGTATAAAACTCATATTACCTCTCTTTGATTCTTAGTTGAAAGAAACAGGATTAATCAGTTTAAGTCTTCACTCTACAGTAACTATCCTCTATGTCCAGGGGGGGAATAACATACCCCTGTATCCACCAGCAGCAAGTACAAGACACTTGAGAAAACTGGACAAGGAACACACAGACAACATCTTACCTATTACAAAAGTCAGAAGGGGACAGTGCCATTAAAAGGTATCAACTGATGTTGTTTACTTCCCTCATTATGGGCTCCCTACTGCTGAGGTAGGATAGAAAGACAGCGTGAAGGGAGAAAGCTACACACCTGCTTTTTGCAATTTGTTCCCTTGCCACTTTTGATATTAAGTGAGGAAATGGCTGAGTATGTCTTCCCAAATTTGCTGCACAGATGGACAGACTGCAGTACAATGGTACTCTTTAAAGTCTTCAATACATATTCATAAATCTTGGTTTATTTAGGCTTTCAGTAGGCTAGTAGTATTTCTCACATATGTGAGAAAATATGTTCAGGATAGTTAATTAACAAAAGCTCTGATGAATTACAGGAGCTTGCTATTTTGACGAGAGAAGCTATTTCATGAAGGTAACTGGAAATATATTGGAAACCAATCTATTCTTGCTAACCATTTCGTTAGGGTGTCTGGACAGAATGAAATCAAGTGCGATGTCTTAACTGAGAAGTTCAATTAAACATTCTTGGCACAGGATGCATGAGCCACTGAACAGCAACAGCAAATCAATTGATCCCATGGCTTGCAGCACCTTAGCAAGATGCGCAAACAATTTTATGGATTAGACATAGAAACAAAGGTTATGCTCCAGAACAAGTGGCATTAAGGGTTTGCATGCATCCTTAAACATGCAAAGAAGCAAATTCACCTTAGTTTTCAAGGTTTTTTCCTCCAGACTGTCTTCAACCATCTGCTCTGCAGTACCCAGTGAATTCACCTGAATGGACATATCATTCAAGCTTCTCTGCTTCAGCTGGTCTAGAGCACTTTCCAGTTTTGCATTTGCTTCAGCACACTAAAATAAAAGCATACATATTTAAGCACCATTCAGGAAGAGAAGTGATGAATAACTGAAGTATGCCACTTGCAACACCAACCATTTCAGATTTGTTTTGCAATTCTCTCTTGAGCTGGTCCCGCTCAGACCCAACGTCCTGGAGACGCTGTTGGAGCTCATATTTTTCTCGATTAATTGATGAGATTTGTTCTTTAAGTTGGAAAGAGTGATTAGTTCTTTCAGCCAATAACTGGTCTTTTTCACACGATACGCTGTTTAGAGTCTCAGTTAACTGTTGAATCTACAATAAATAGTGGAGGAAAAAAAGCAAGAATTATGATTTGGTCCTGGTCCGTATATTCCCCATGAAGTACTCAGATCAGTTGTGTCCAATACAAAGAACACAGTTTCAAGTAACTCTGAAATTCACACTAACAGCAAGAGAAGCTTATAAATAATCACTCAGAGACAGAAATTGAGAGGAAGAGGAATAGAATTACACCCAGAAAACTTTGGTCTTCAGTAAAGCAAGAGCAAATTGCCTCACAAAAAGGCAATAAAGTTATGTCCACATATGTCACAAATAGAAGATTAGCAAAAGAGATGGGCACTGAAATTGTCTTTATATCTGCTCTAATGAATAGAACAGTAACACGTTTGCTAACTTGAAGCAATCCTTAAGTACACTCTTTGATCTAGAGACAAAGGAAGGGGTTGACAGGTGAAAAGTGAAGTGCAGAAATGCTGGAGTTGGCAAGAGCTAAAGTGCAGGTTTCCAAGTAGCACATGCAGTTTAAAAGTCTGCAGAATACCAAGGATTCCACACACACTCATCTACACAGTCCCTTTTAAAGTTCAAATAAGTACATGTACTATTATATTAAACCTGCACGCATTAGATAAATCAGTGTCCCTTCTTACTGGAGTGACCAGCCCTGCTGGTTATAACGCTGAGACAAGTTGAGGATGCTACGTCTTATCATCACTAAATGAACTCGTACAAAATCCTTTGCCCATGTTCTTGCTTATTTAGCACACATAGAAATTGTGTGCCGAGAATTAAAATTTAAATAGGATTTGTCTTGAGCGAAAGTTTAGGACACCATTGATAAAACCATCAGAAAACAGAAGTGCAGAGCAGCTACTAAAAGCTAAGCTCCTCACCTTGTTTCTTAGATTGTCCTCCAAAATCTCTGATCGCCTTTGAACCTTTAAAAAGTGCTCTTCCCTTTCCTCAGCTTTGACCTTCTCATTGCTGAGGAGTTCTTGTTGCCGCTTCAATTCCTTTTCAGTTTCAAGAATCTGGAGTAAAATTAGAGGAACAAATAAAAAATTAAGTTCCGAGATAGCACGTGCTATCTACCTCTCACACAACAGGCTATTCAAAACCTCACAGGAATCAAAATACTTGGCACAGAAAACCTGCTTTAGATTGAGTACAAGAAATTTCAAATCCCATCTTTGAAAGCTTCTCCTTTCACTAAGCACAGTCTGCCAATAAGCACATTGATAGACACTTAGTCATGCAAAGAATTAGAGAAGTATGTGACAAACATATTTGGACATACTCCTACAATCCCTGTAAAGACACAGATGAATAACACAAAGTAAAGATGTAATTTGAGTAGGGGTTGACATCAAGTGCTATCTAGAAAATATTACCTAACACAACTTTATGAGCTGGACTGATTGTCAGAGCGCTGTTAAATTATCTTTGACAGCTCATTACAGAGCTAGTATTCCTTTCATTAAAACTCTGAATTCCCAGTGAAGCTGAAGTTTTACAGCAAAACAACTGAGACTCAAAGCCAGGTGAACAGGAAGACATCAGAAGCGAGAGTAAGAAGACTCTACTCCCACCATAGATTTCAATTAACTACAGATTTTTTTAGAATACTACTCAGTATCTGTCTGCTGCTCAATGGGTACTCCCCAGCTCGCTCGTCTTCACTGTTAGGAAGGCATGCCGCATCCAGAAGAGAAGAAGAAGTGTCAGAAGCTCTCGACATCCATAACAAAACAAACCATTTCATCACATTCCTTTAAAAATATCTGCAATTCTGAAAACATTTACATACATCTGTCTGGCAGAATAGTTTTTAAAGAAGTGAAAGCATTCCTCAGTCTTACACTGATACTTTAAGATATTTTTCAAGACAGCTTCGAGAATTAGCCATCTTTAAGATATTTTTCAAGACAGCTTCGAGAATTAGCCATCTTCCTCTACCAAGGGTTTATAGTTACTTTCCTCAAAGATAAAGTACCTTATCAGCACTCTCCTGTAGGTTGGTCTCCAGTTTGCTCTTCTCTGCTCGAACACCTTCCAGCATTTCCTGGAGCTGATCTCTCTCCCATACTAACAAATCACATTGTTTCTGCAGCTGTGGAAGATTACTGCTTTCACTCTCAGCCTTTTTCAGTTCTCCCAGCAGCTGGTGCCTTTCTTGAGTTACCAAATGTAAGTCCTCATTCAACTTGACTACCTAGTAAAAATATTTTTGAAAGCATACAATCAACACAGACCTGTTAGCAAAACCTCTTCTTCTGCTGCTCAATTGTATTACCATGACACCACCTGTCAGAGCAATGAACCAGCACAAGTTATCGTGGGTAAATAACTGCTATTCTAACGAGTCATTGAAGGGACATCCTCTAAGGTATTTCTAAGGGTTTCTTATTACCACACTTGCCTTTTCTTGCAGTTTGTTTATTTCTTCATTTAGATTTCCTTCAGTGTTTTGCAGTCTCTCTTCAACGTTTGCTAGCAGGTTCTTCTGGAGATCAACTTGCTCTTCCTGTTGTTTTAGTTCCTCCTGTAGACTTTCCATTTCTGTCAAAACTTTTAAGGACTGCAGAACAAGGTATTGCATGAATGTTCACTCAGTATGACTGTTTTGTTTGTACAATAAGGATAAGTCAAAGCATCTGAATGTCCAGGAAAGAACTATCAGAGTAATAATTGATTTTTACTTTAGAAAAAGCCTTTGTTGTCATTCCCCTGTGTCTAGTTTAAGAACACCAAAGCAGGACAGTCTTTGGAAATAGCTAGGCTGTGTGTGTGTAGGAGTGTGTGTGAGGAAAAAAAGGTGGGGGATAGCAAAAAGGCAGCAGTAAAGAGAAAAGGGAAAAATGTTGGGGAGGGGTGAATAGATTATGTAAATGACTTAAACAAATCAAGCCAAACCTGCCAACATGAAAGATCCTCTTGTTCTGCGGCAACTGCCACCAGTTACACAAACAATTTGCCTAATTGTTTAGAAGCAAGATGCAAATCTAAAATTAAGGATTTGATAAACCTAGGTTGCTGATTTTACTTTTTATATTAGTTGGCCTAAGCATAATTAAAAGAGATCAGTGGTTGTACCTGAGGTTTGCTAAGATTCATATAAAAGGTTTTACTTAAAGTAATATATCTTAGGAAATATATCTTAGGAAAAAGATACTTACTAGGCTTCTTTTTAGCTTAGAAATTATTAGATCTACTTTTGTTAACTATGTTATCAGAACAAATCTGTAAAATACCGTGTCAACCTAAGCACGCTTTTCATGCAAGTACTTGGAATATTGAAGTCACTAATCTGCCAGGAAATAAGACATCAGGAAGGAGAACTAGGACAGCTGATCAGTTTCTTTTCTGGGTTTAGCTTTCTCTTCATCAATCCAGAATGAGTCGAGTGGCAGGAGAATTAAGCCCTTAGGGACCAGTCAACCTGGGTTACCTTTACCGTTCAGTCCTAAAGATGCAACTGGAATCTGTGGGGTGTTTGTCCAGCAGGTGGCAGAATGACAGGAAGGGGACAGGGGGAAGAAAAACTAAGGGACAAGGTTCCAAAATCCATATTGGACTAGCAAACTAAATTTTTCAGTTTACTGCTGCTATGAGCAAGTGAAAGGAGAGGAAAAAATACTGACTAGCAGAAGGCTTCATGACCAAAATAACTGGAGTGGTACAACCTGCCTTTAAAAGGATTATTTGAAGAGATTTTATACATACCTTCTCCTTGCTTTCCAGACACTCAGTCTCTAAGTGATCTCTTTCTGCTTTACAAGTCTGTACCATCTGCTGTAGTTCATTTTTCTCCTGATTAAGTAAAGCGATTTTCTCAAGCTGCTGACAGATATTCTCATTCATTGTTCTTTCAATTTCCACTTTTTCTCTCAGTAGCTTGCCATATTCAGAAGAGACATGAGTCAGGTTTTCAGTTACTTCAGTGAGCTGAAAGAACAAATAAGAACCAGCATTAATATTTCTAATTACCTCTACCACAGGTAGAAGTAATTTGATGGTTTGGAAAAAATCCAGTAACATTCTAATTTATTAAATTTCATGGTCCCAGAAATCAGGTTCTGATTTAAAAGTGTTATTGGATCACATTTCACAAGCGCTACACCTCCGTTTCTTTACTGCTAGAGTATGCAAAGAAGGACATAACCATTTTGCTTAAAAGACAAGTTTCAGTGCTTCAGTGGTACACAAAAGTGATGTTTCAAAGCCAACATGCCACTATAACTCCATAAATATCCCTGCATTGCTATATCCAATCAGATAGGCTTGGTTCTAATAAAAGCTGCAATAGCTTCAGACATGAAAATAATAGGTAGATAAGAAATTTATACTAGTGCAGCAAGTTAAAGCAACTAAACTGCCTTTTAGTTTATCAAGTATATTTACAGTTACATAACTAAAAGACATTACTAGAATTTTAAAAATTTTAAGACTTTAAAAATGCATCGAGGTCAGAGAGAGCAGCATTGACTCCAAGTAACATTCCATTATTCACCACTAAGGTATGTTTAGTTATAGGTAAGGGTTGTAGCTTGCAGGTCAAACTGCATTTGATCATCTTTCCACTGCCTCTGTTCCTATCGAAGTCTTTTGAGAAGTAGTATAAGGGAGAAAAAAAAAAAGATGGGAAAAAACCTTGTAATTATATTTCATTATTACATTTACCAAACCCTTAAATTGATGTCTGCAGAGGACAAGGGTTGCCAATACTGATAGAAATTTTAGTTTACTTGACAAAACTGCATCTGACCTTCTGCTGCAGTTCATCAGTTGTTTCCTTCAAGGCCTCTTGTGTTTTCAAGAGTTGATTTTCTTTCTCTGAAATACTTCTTTTCAGCTCCACAATAGTTTCCTGATGCTGTCTGAGAGAGTTACGAGCACATCCCAACTCTTCCTGCATCTCTGAACTCTTCAGACATGAAACAGTTAAAGTACATCAAAACCTGAACTACACTTCCAAACATTAAGACAGAAGTTTACTAAAACTGTTATCTTAATGGAATAGGACTATTTTTCTTACCTTGCTAGTTGTCTCCTGCATAATTTCTCTTAAATGGTCTCTCTCATTTTGGAGATTCTCCAGCTGCATTTTAAGATTATCATTCTCTGTTTTTGTCAGAGTGCTCACATCCTGATAGTCATGCAATTTTGAAATACAATTTGTTGTCCCCATTTTTTCAGATTCTCTTTGACATTCGTTGGCCTTCGCTTCCTCCATTTCACGCAATTTCCTTTGTGCCCGGCTCAGCTCTTCTCTCAGAAGAAATAATTCTTGCTCAATGGATTTTTCTTGAATCTGTGGTATCTAGTTTATACAGAGATAGAAGTCAATGCATTTGGGAAAGCAGCTTTAAGAGAAACATCTGGCCATTGACAGGTTAATTACGTAAAACAAACAGAAACAATGTTTTGGAGTGATTTGTATTTTTTTCATAATAGTAAAATTTGATTGAACTCAATATGCATTTCAAGTTTATTGAAATAAACCGTGTAAAATTTGGACTTTGGAAACAAATTACCAAAAACGAACTTCATGGCCATAGTTTAAGCCCAAGGAGGTAAAAACCCAACCAAACAAAAACATAACAAAACCCAAACACAAACAAAAAAAACTAACAAAAAAACCACCCCACAAAGCAAACTACAGATACTTCATCCATATTTGTAATTTCAAAAGTATAAAATAATGGCATCAGGGCAATTATTTCCTTGAAATTTGTCTACTCCCCCATAAGTATTAAAATACTGTACATACTTTTTTTTTAAGTACATACCTTTTTTCTAAGTATATATATATATGTACACAATTTGTATGTATACGCACAACACACATGGGCAATCGGTACATCCCTTTATGGAAAATGTTAGCTGCACTGTCCCTTGTCATATGTCAGGGAAAAAAATGGCAGTTCTATTTATGCTTTAAAAAAGCAGAACCACCCTTTCCAGAAAACCAATTTTTAGCTTCAACTATTTATGGACCCATATCTCTGTGCAGATCAACTCAGAACATCACCATTCTGTATCAAGTTAAAATTCTGTTTACAGGAAAAATGTTTGTCATATCCTACTACTAATTGCCCATACATTCCATGCATATTGTTGTATTTTAAGTAAACAATAAAACTACTGGTGTTTAAAGGACTGCAGCCAAGTAGCAGAACCCTTTTATCCAGGTTGTTTTCCAAATTAGTTTTACTCAAGTGAAACTTTAAATAAGTGTGTTTTTCATTATGGCCTTAGCATAATTACCAAAGTTTCTTCTCCATACTCTTTTTTCAAATGCAAGTTGTCCAGCTTATCCTGCAATGAATTGTTCTCCTGTGTAAGGAGAAAGATTTGTTCCTTTAGCGCCTGAAGCTGATCATTTTCTTTACAGGCGTTTTCTTCTTTTTCTTCAACAAGCTGGTCTCTCTCTGATATGACAATTTTTATTTCTTCTGTCATTTGTGATATCTATAAAGAAATGTGCAAAGATGGTATTTCTATCAATTCAAAGCCAAAATGAAATTAAAAACTTATTTGATTTGCTCTGCTACAGTATTTTTAGCATCAAACCACTGTAACCAAACTAGAAAAAACCCAGAACTGAGTTTTTGGTCTTTATCACCTGTTTTGTTTTAAATGCTAGCCTTTAAACAGTCTCTTCTGCAACATTGGCCAGATTTTTACTTAGAAAAAGTCTAAGAGGAAGAAACCAGCTAAGAAACATGTATTGGACTTTTTTTTTTTTTTTTTTAAAAACACATCTCTTCCAAAACATGCAAATGTGAGTTCACAACTTAACAGGTCTAGCAGCTGATATACTTCAAGTATAAAACAGCACAACAAACCAGTCTCATGTACTACGGATCCTCCCTTGAAGGAAACAGTGCCACTGAAGCACCTGTGTAACACACAATACTCTCAGCATCCTTCTTTGTCAGTTGTTGAACAAAAAGTCACAAAAACCAATGCTGTATGTTGGGAACTGAACTGCCATTTACAACCATGTGCTGGGACTCAGTGTTATAAACCACTAGCCTTATTACCAGCCCTAGCACCCTTATCTTTTCTTCCATTTGCCATCTAATGCCACCATGAAAACTGACAACCGTGGGGCACACTATTCAAGCAAAGTTGTACATTAATTTAAAGTGCACATTACAGCTTGAAGCTCTACATAAATAGATCAGCAACTGCTAAAGCTTGGATCAGGCAGTACTATTTTCTTGCCTGCTTTCTACCACAGGCCTAGAAGTTTTCTAGGCACAAGCAAAGAAGACAATAAGCAGACTAAGTAGGCTTTTTTTCATAGTGTTGGAAAACATACTAAAAATGGTTTTGGTTTTGAATTATTACATAGCATTTACCTGTATTTCAAGATCTTTAATGGTTTTCCCTAGTGCCTCTTCAACACTCAGAATCTGAGATTCTTTCTCAGAAATATTTTTTTCCAACTTCTTGACAGTGTCCTGGGATTGCTTAAGAGAAGTCTGTGCATTTCTCAGTTCTTCTTGTGCCAAAATGTTCTTTAGAATACAAGGAAAAAAAATCAACATAAAATTCATGTATTCTGCAGCATTAGTAAGGACTCCTTGAATAAATGAAATAACAAATCCAACACACACAAAACCCACCCTTCTATAGAATTCAATATAGTTTATAAGTATTCTTACACTCACCCCTTAACATGTATGATCTATTACTATAGGCAGAATTCATACCATAGAAACAGTGTCCTTTATATCCTCTTTGAGTTGGTCTGTCTCAGCTTGGAGAGACTCCTCTTTTTGCTTCAGGTGATCTCTTTCCTGGGTTAAAGCTTTTATTTCTTCCTGACATTCAGCAAGCTGCTGAACAACTGCTTGGATCTCTGAATCCTTGGCCTCCAGTCTGTACTCCATAATCTTTTCTTGCTCTTTTAATCGCTCCATTTCATTTGACTTCTGTTGAGCCTCAGTAAAATCTTCTCTTACCTCAAGAAGCTGTTGGTGCTCTGCTGTCTTGTTTTCTAGTTCTTTCATTTTGCAAGAGAGCTTTCATTTGTAAAGAGAAAGGCCAGACACTTCCGTTGTTATGTAAAACTGTATAAAGCGTACATGTTCTCACAGAATCTTTTATTAGCTTAGAAAGGGTGAGAGATGCTATCTTTCAAAAAGAGCATAGGAAGTTAATAATTTTGCTTTAAGTCACTACTTATATCTTGCCCACATGAAATAAGCATTGGTTATAAAACCTTCCTGCGGGCGCTTCTTAGCAGCAAGTCTTACTAAAACAAAACACCACACATGAAAGTGTAGCATACCTTAGGAATTACCAAATTAGGAGTTATCAAATCCATAGCTGGAGCATGACAGCCATATCAGTGCTAAAAGCCTTGTCAAAAATATTCATCTTTAGTTCCCTTTTAAATGGGGAACTAAATTTCCTTTTTAAAGGAAAAGCATAAAATTGCCAGTTTATGCTTTTGCATAACTGGCAATAAACCTGTGGTTCCTTTTGGTTTGAAAGATATTCTGTTCTAAACAGACTCCAGTTCCCAATGAGGAAAGTTTGTTTTTATGACTTTTAGGTAGAGTGAGTCATAGCAGCCTATTTAAAAAAAAAAAATCTGCATAGTAAAGATATAACTTAAGAATAGGAAAAGAATAATTAAAATGCCAAGAATAAAAGGAGAACATAACATGGAGTAGCATATACATTTCTTTGTCTATGAAGAAAGACACATTTGAAATGCATAGTCACATGACCCTTATACACCTTGCAAAGAAGTAATATCCATGCTAGAGGAATTTCAATGATAAGGCTATTTATAATTTTAAGACTACTTCTCAAAAAAAGATTTTTCTTTCTTTTCAATTTTGTGAATGAGTTCCTTGTGTCTTATCTGTAAAAAGGAATAAGCTGTAAAAAGGAGTAACACTGACCTCTAATTTTACTTCATCCAAAGTAGTTCTAGACTCTTGTGCTTCTTTAGATAGAATATCTATTTGTATCTTCATTTGTTCATTGTTTTCTAATGCAGATACATATTTTTGCTGTAGTTCTTCATGGAACTGTTTAAGTGCTGTATATTCCTGATCAGACTTGACATATTTAAGTTGTGCATCTGCTAGATCGTCTTTTGATTTTCCAATTTCTTCAGTCATATGTTTAAATTTAACTTCATTATCAGCTACTTCAGAAAGCAGCTTTTCTCTTTCCAATTTTAATAAGCGTAGCTCGTCACATTTTTCAAGGATCTGCCAGCAGAAAAGCAATATAAATAGCATTTTCTAAATCAGTATTTGTCATAGCTGCATAATAAAAACCATGTTCATCTGAACATACAGGAAAGTGTACGGGCAAACACACAGAACAATATTTTGACTTATCTCGTTGAGAGGGATCTGTCTAGTAAAAAAACCTTCAAGAAGCAAGACAGACAAGTCCCAAAACCTTGAAACCTCTCCGGTAAGAACTCTTAAGACACAGTTCTTTACATAGTTGTTTTTTAATATGTCTGTGCTAGGAGTGGACTGATATGCCTACCTAAAACTCCTAAACTGAGTATTTAGATGCGTCAATACGTTCTTCACAATAGAGTTTATAAAGATAATAACAACTAATTAAGTTTTGTTTATTAGTTGAAGTAGACCACTGGAAGTGTTTGGAACTTTTTGCAAAGAAATAATGAGTGATATTACTTGCCCTGGATAATTTTCACAGCATATACTTAGTAGCATTTCTTTAAGGATAAAGAAACCTAGAAAGACATTTAGAGCAAACTTAGTCTACATTAAGCCCTGACCTGCCAGGAAACAAAGAATCTTCCTTACAAGTTTTCTAAAATTTGCAAGTTAAATCTTTCACTTCTCAAGCAGCATTTCTGCTAAGAGGTCTCAAAATTTTCTCTTTGCCTAATTAGACAAATAAGTTTTAAAACAGTAAATCAGGATCAAATAACATTATACACACACAGTTATCAATGGTGACTATGACAAATAGGCAGGCAAACACTGGACTAGAAATTCCTGATTAATTATATTTTGTGACCAAACATGTTACATGAAATTCATTGCTTTGTGCAAATATTGAAAAATAGCTGAAGAACAAGAATTTAATTAACTTGGTTGCAAAGTCGCAGGGTATTTGATTCAAGACAACTTTTGGCTTTAAATTTCATATCCAGTAGGCCTTAATTTATGTTACCAGTCAAGTACAATGAAAAAACAAGGAGGAAGTGTTAGACCTTTTTTTTTTGTTTACCTCTTTCTGCTGTATCTCAACAGTATTTGGCAGAGACTGAAATTCTGATAGCTTATTTATTTGTTTTTGTAGAAGTGCATTCTCTTTCAGTGCTTTTTCTAGTTCTCCTTTTAAGTCAGTTGCCTTTTTCTCTAGCTCCACAAGAGAGAGCAGATCTAGAGAATTAACAATGTTAAATTAATAAGAGCTAAGAGAAGAAAAGTGTGTTTTAAACTAAACAGAAGACTTATAATGCATTCTGGATGTCATATCACTATAAACTTATAACAGTATAAATAGATAAAATACACTAGAAAAGCGTATTTTACAGTGGCCAGCAATTAAAAGATGAAGTCTTCCCAATTCCCTCACCATTACAGATAAGAGGAAGGAAAGGAAAAAAGGAACACTTGAAACAGTACCTTTTGGGACTTTACCCTCCATCAGTGAAGTCAGCCTTGTGTTTTCCTGAAATACAGACTGCAACTCTTTCTGCAACTCAGCTTGCATTTTTTTGTAACTGGCTTTTCCTGCTTCTATTTGGCTTCGATAGAGTTGAACATCCTTTTGCATTTGGTTGTAATTATTTAAGAGTTCATTCTTCAGGATATGAAGAAACAACATACGGTTCACACACAAAAAAAGTCTAGTTGCTTAACATTTAAATATTGCATCTGCCACATTTCCTATTGTGACTGAACAACTTTGGCCTTGATAAATAAGCTACAATTTAACAACTGCATTCCTGTCAGAGTCCTATAACAAAACATGCCTTACCCTAGAGGACAAGGCATGCTTCTATTATTTTCTCTTTACTTTGAGCTTTGAAGGAGTAAGCGCCATTCCACTTCTAAGTTCACATCTCTTATCATCTTTCGTTCTCTGGTAAAACTAGCTTTGAAATTTTATGTCCTAGTAATTCCTTAAAGACTATTCATTTAGATTTACCAGTAAAAAGAAAGTAAAACTAACCACCCACTCCTGTGGAAGCAGACTATTTTCTTTTTATATTTTTCCCCGTAGACTCATTTTCCATGAATTCCATAATAAGAACATTACTTGGAGCAGAAGTTACTAGCATTCTTCAAATACTCTACTAGTCTTCAATTACCTTCTTCATTAGCCTGGGAGCAAATAGGCTCTTAACAGCATTTTGTACAACTATAAATGCAATTTAATAAGTACTTGCCATTTTCTCCTTCAGCTCCGAGTTTTCAGATCTGAGAAAAGCAGATTCTTTTTTGGCATCCAAGGCTATGGTTTTGCTGTCTAAGAGGGATTTGTTCAGCTGCTGAATTTCCTCATTTAGCTTATCAGAATTTCCCTGAAAAAGACAGATAAATACTCAAATAAATAAATATAGCCATAATAAAGCAAATACGTTCACTCTGGTGTGGTTAAAATGAAAATACAGTCTCAGAAAACTTGGTAAGTTTACTTTTAAGAGGAACAGAAGCAGACTCATTTGAGAGATTGGAGGAAGAGCAGCATTTCCCGTAGCCTTACTTCAACACAGTACTGCTGTATGATAATACAGT
>JAOXNG010000026.1:25848407-25859974 GCA_028566535.1 Scolopax minor | reverse complement strand
CTTACTTCACCACAGTACTGCTGTATGGTAATACAGTAGTTAGTATTTTAAGCTTCATAAAAACAAAATTCCTAACATCTGTAGGGAAGCAGATTTCCATCATACCAAGGTCCTACATAAATTTAACCCACCTCCAACAAAACCAAAGCCATCCCCCAACCCAGCAGAAAACTCAATCTTACCACTGAAAAACGTATGTCCTTTTTTTCTGTTGCTGCTTTCTGTAGTTCTTCCACACGATTCTGTAATATCTTTATTTTGTTCTCCTTCTCTTTCAGCTGTTCCAGTTTGGAGTTTATTTCTACCTAACAGTTGGAGAAAAAAGGGAGCATGAAGATTCTAGAACCAGTTTGTTTTTTCAGGTAAGAATTTAACAAAAAACCTGCTTTGTATATCATAAGTGTTCATGGGTTTTAGATATATTGTCCTTATAGCTGGTAAGACTAACCAGAGCCCAGTGTCTAGGTAATGCTCAGCAGATACAGTATTTCAAGATAAAAAAAACCAAGCACATTCATAAAAGTCTTATTGCATGTAAATTCATAGAGAGGCTCACCTCAAGTTCCTCATTGTACACTTCAGCATTTGAAACTAGATTCTTTAAGTTGGTAATTTCATGCATTAGTTGTTCCTGTGGAGCAAATTGAAGCAAAATTGCAGCAGATGTTAGAAAGCACCCACACCAGTACTTTTAGTTGCCAACACCATGAAAATAAGCAAGGTCTCTCTTGTTTTGTGTTTTCTATTAGCAGGCAAACCATATGTACACACATATCTATTTAAACAGCTACAAAGCAAGTTGGTACATATTCTTTCAAATGGATAGATAAGATGCAAAGCTCTGGTTTAGCTTTCCCATAATTAGAAATACAATTTAACCTGCAACAGCTTGAGAAGCAAGAGCTATGTGATCAAAGCCATTAATGCAGAAATTGTACGGATACAACACTTCAAATTCTAGTCATGCTAAGCAGCTTTTTAAGATACAGTGCAGATATTTATGCAGGTGCCAAAATTGAGGTAAAGCCAGCAATGCATTCAGTGACATCCTCCAAATCGAAGCACAAGTCTAGGTAGAAAAGCATTTCTAAAATTGAAGAACTGTTTTCTTTTAGTCTGTTAGAAAAGCTTTACAATAGGTGCTCATCTACAAGTACTTCTGTATAGTCACAAGTGTAAGTAATGTGAAAATCCAATCTGTAATTTTAAGATCTGAAAAGATTTAAAACAAGCACTATCCTATGAGTATTTCTAGATAGTTAAGTGTATAGCTAGAAGAAAACCCAATATTAAAATCAGAGGATGGTTGGATGACTTTCATGTCTTCTACAATGTCATTATTCAGAATAAGATGGTTTACCTCTATATATCTGTGGCAATTTAAATTGCTAGATTTCAACTAATATATTCAGTGAAGTACTTTCAGTACTGCTGTAATTAATCTGCTACATGAGTATCAACAAACACATTTTGTGGACTGCCTTCAGATCGATATCTGAAAACATGGATCATTCAAAAAGCAATTATTGTAATAGAAGCTACTTTAGAACATTGCATCTGTTATTGGGTACAGAAAAGCTTTGCAGAGAAAACTGTAACTGAGGATTTGTTAAATGCTTGTTGATAAGGAACATAGCACAATTAGTCTAGCATACAAAGGCTCCTCTAAGAAGAATCATGGACTACAAGCTAAATCATAACCTATTATGGATCCATTTTGTTTGACATCCATAAATCTTTGTAGGGAACACAATGGAAACAAGAGGTGATTTTGTTAAATTGTAACATGTAAAACAATGCAAAAGGATATAACTTCAGCTTCAACCTTAGTTTCATGGTCAGAGAATATTAAACAGACTAGCACATATAAGTAACCTGCAGAGATGGTATCAGGAAATACATCAATACTGCAAGTTGTTGGGTTTGGGGTTTTGTTTGGTTGGTTTGGGGTTTTCCGTTTAGTTGGGTGGGTTTTTTTTGCACTGGGAGTTATTTCACAGTCTAGCCATTGAGCAGCTAGAACCTAACACAAGTAATACATATTTTAGATTACAAAATCAGAGCAGAAGACATTTCAACTAACAGCACAAAAAAGTGAAGAGAACTGAAAGTCAGCATATCCTGTATCATAAGTTATCCAATATATAGGTTTATATTTTCTGACTTCCTGGCACAAGAAACAATGTTAAAATTTTCCATAGACATTCATAGTTAAAATAACATGGTCATAGTTAATGCTCACATTAACTATTCAATTAACTAGTTCAATAGTTAAGTCAGAGCCACCTTGGATTGTAAACCAAGATGTTTTGCACAAGTTACTTGTACACAAGTTTGCACAAGTTCCTTTAACTTCAGAACAGTTCCAAAATGTAATTTACACAGCAAAACAACTGTCCCTTGCAGAAATCTATAGTGAAATTCAGATCATGCGTATATAATCTTTGGATATATAAATACACACAGACTTCAGTACGTGACTCCAAAAATTTATGTCTGAATTTTACACTGGAGTAAATCCAGTTTAAATCCTGGGTTCGTTTATTCTGTTGCTGACCACAGCTTATAACATGTTTGTCAATCAACATCCAAGTATATGTATGCTGAATAAACTCTAGAAAATATTTGAGCATAAAGAAGCCTTTCCCTCTGCATTTATTCAGTGGGCCTTACCTCATGATCTTTTTGTGTTTGTTTTTCCAGTGCTTCAAATTCATCCATTTCTATTTTTTCCTTCAGTTTCTCCTTCATTTCATTTATTTCCAATTTCAACTGCTCATTTTCCAATACTAGATTATTAAAGTTAGCTTGCAGGGTGTTGATCTCATTTACAGCAATATCCTGAAGATGCAGCACAAGAAACTTTAGAAGTTGTTGTTGGAGTGTCAGTCTTGTTTCTAGACAATAAAGAACAGACTTACCTTTTCTAATGCTAATGCTTCACAGAGTTGCACAGATTCTTCAAAGTCTCTCTGAGTCTAGAAAAAGAATTGCTCTCAGTTAACTGATCTGCGAGATCAAGCAAATTTAGTATTATATTCCTCATTGCCTTTTTTCTCACAGCTAGTTTAAATACAGTACAGTTTAAATACCAACACTTATGGATCACTTGCCACAAAATGGTAGAACCATCCCACAACTTCAGAGATGACCAAAACTGGATGGTATCACTGAGATTACTTACTTTCTAACCAGTTATAATAATCCTTGAGACACAGAGAAGAATTTTGGTGTTCTACAGAAGAGTAAGAATGGAAAGCATGTAATGTAGAGGCACTGTATTAGACAGTCAAAATAATGATGTTACCCAATTCATGTTAGGTCCAGCAGTCCATTCTGCTTCTGAGATTTGATCAGGAATCATCAGACACTGGTTGTCATGGTCAGAATTCTCTAACATAGCTGAAAAGAAAGATGTATGAAAAAAATACACACTAGCAGTAGATTTTAAACTGGACATCAAGAATCTTTTTCTTATCAAAGAATTTTATCACACTGGAAACAATCATTCCATGGCAAAGATGAATGAATCTCATGATTTTCTCTTAGGAGAGGGAAAAACACTGAAGTCCAGTCCCTATGTTTATGCTGATCACCTTATGATAAGTTAATTAATACTAAACCAAATCAAGAATATATACTTAATTACTGACTAGGAAGAGTGTTAAAGTGTCAAGAAAAGAACCACTCAACAGTATCCTGCAAGATTTAAAAAAAGAAAACACCACCATCCTCCATACAAAAAAGCCCAAACAAACCCTGACAATCTATATACAAGCAAAAAGCTTGACAGGTCATAAGACTGTAAGATGATGGAGTTCACCAATAATACCATCCCATCATTCTCTTGTCTTCAGTTCAGCTTTCTCATTCTTCTACTAAATCCTTGAATTTCTCTGTATCTCAATCTGATCTTTCAGTAATGACTTCTCTATTCCTGTTGAGGATTTTGGAATTTTACACACACCCTCTTCCTTCACCTCCTTTTTGGGGGAAATACATTGCTTGGATGGATAGTCAGTGTTAAAGAATAACTTCCACTATTTTTACAAAAAAATAAAGGATTAGAGTACATAGCAGAAATATTTGTAGACCCTGCTTTCTACCTCACAGCTCTTACTTTTGGTTTTATCAAATTAAAACCTCACTATTCAGAAGACAAAAAAATAAACAGTGTAGTTGCCTTGGAAAGCGCGTTCAGGGACAATTGGTGGGTTGGGTTTTTTTCTTTCCTCTTTAATGGTGCTCTCAGAGAATCAACTTATTCCCCTTGGGAAAT
The DNA here is from genome assembly GCA_028566535.1 of Scolopax minor. Classification (NCBI taxonomy): domain Eukaryota; kingdom Metazoa; phylum Chordata; class Aves; order Charadriiformes; family Scolopacidae; genus Scolopax; species Scolopax minor. The sequence goes on along the minus strand of JAOXNG010000026.1, from coordinate 25,855,695 downwards.
TAAGTAACACTTGCAAAATTGTACACAGGAATTTGCTACTCTTATTTCACCTGGGGTAGAGTAAGATTCGCAGTCACACTTTTTGAAATAGAATTTCAAAAATTTGAAATAAAAAACCTTATTTCCAACACAAGATCTACCAGCATTACTGTGCTAAAACACTTCCCTTCCAGGCAGCATTCTTTGCTGGCAGACAAATGTAATTTCCCTATGGGCTATAGGTAACTCTTTCAAAACTGAGTTCATTGAGCATCATTTGATCAGTATAGTGCCAACTATAAGTAGCTTTCATATTTCTGGCAAATTAGCTTGTTTATAATTTAGACTTATGAAAAAGGGATTATTTCTCATTTCAAAGCTGCCTTGCTTCCTTATTTTTTCCTGAAGATACTTACAATCCTCTATGTCTGGTAGTGACAACAGAGACATTTTCATTTTTTTTGTTTCAGTCAGCCCTGGTTTTTCAAAGTCTTCAAAATAGCTCACATTCACCTGGTTTATTTTACCAGGAGCCCAGGTAACTCTTCTTCTCCTCTTGGCCTTTAAAAAAGTATTTACAGAAAGAGTGGTAGAGTCAAAGCACTAAGACGACAGTAGGTTTTGCATTAGGCTAGTTCTATAGCAGCACCAGCAGCTAACTAGACTGTGTTTAGAAGTTTCTTCAAAATTAAACTACAGCATAACAATTTGAAAGCAAAAGTCTTTGCAGTCTGTTCACTGCAGGGCAACATTGAATTAATACTCATGCAGAAGTTATGTTAAAAGTTACCCCTTTAAAAAAAGTTAGGTGAAAATTGCCTATCAAACTTAGACTTCATTATCAATATAACCCTACAAATTTAATATTACCTTTTGCAAAGTATTTCAGAATTAACATATAAGACCTAGAACATGTGCTTACTTTAGCATTTTGTTTTGAGGAAAAAGAGGCAGAAGTCACCAGCATCTCTGTTAAGTTTCGTATCCTATCTTCCTGTACTTTTTGAAGAGAATTTTTTTCTTCCAACAGTTGGGCCAATTGGTCTTTCTCCATTGCGTGAATTTGAGTCTTTGAAGACACCTTTCATAATAACAATATTAATCAAACTGACATTTTAAGAGCACAAACTACTCCTCTGCAGAAGGATCACAATTACAATATTTAAAAACAACTACACACGTATATTATAAGTCTGCAAGAGCTTTTTTAATCTTTAACAATGTAGACTAAACTGTCAGTTTCATCAATTTGCCTGTAGACTTAGCATTTAAGAAAGTCAAAACTCCCCAAAACAACAATAGCTTCATAGCTTATAGCTTTCTAGGGACAAAAAAAGGCATTCTTTCAACTGTAACATAGTTTGAGATGACATTACCATGGTGCCAGAAGGTCTTTGAGAGCTAAGATTCAGTTATCAAATAACAGCAAGCTACCCTAATGCATGCAGTGCCTTAAATTTTGAAGTAGGGAAACTTTATTCTGTTGTAAAGAAACTACATGACTGTAGCTAGGTTTTTTGACAATTTTATCATAATCTTACAACACTTTAGAGCAATTCAAAGTTCACATGGGATTTTCCAACACTCTTCTGTACTTAAGAACTTTCCTCACCACCTACTACCTCAGAAGATGGCAAACACACTTCTAGGTGTAAGTTTATATTGCCAATTAATTCTCTTTAAAATTAAGAGGTAATTTATTTTTCCTTAAACTTTTCCTATATTTTTTTATTTGCAAAGGAAAAAAAAGCCTATTTTGATGCTTTAATTTACCAAAAGAATATGTTCAGAATGGTGATTTTTCTTGTGCTTTATCTTTTATCATCTATGCTCTAAAAAGACCTGCAAGGTTGCTCCTCAACTCCATAGACTACTGGACAAAGATGAACTAAGGGGAGAGAGACTACACTGTTTGTTGGGAAGTTATGAACATTTCATATTCATATTCATGTATCTTTCACCTATAGATGACATAAGTTTTGTCTGTGATCTTACCAGTTGTAACTTCTTGCAACTCAAGCTAAATCAACATTAACAGGAGAAAATATTAAGTTGGAATCTTTAATTTTAACATTCAATAACTTCTTATACCGCAACTAAGTATTCCTCTTGATCTGTGGCAATATTACAGTATGCTATAAGGTATGAAAGATTTCTGTTTCTTAAATATGTTAACCTACAGAAAGCAAGTCGGTTAGTCGATTTCATTCAGTGTTACTTTCACACAGATATGTTGACTATTATCAGTTTTTCTAACCCTCACAGCACCTCTTCAATTTCTATTCTTTCAAAAGAAATTACAGATTTAAGTTTTAACAGTTTACCTATCCCTCAAAATTTAACTGGGTTTGATTTAAAACAGAACATTTCCAAATAACTACCAGTACAAAGGATAGAATAATTTTATTACATACTTCCTCCAGCTGCTTTTTCAAATCCAGAATTTCTTTGCGATACCTCTTCAGGAGGGCATCATCATCAAGTACTTCATTGACTTTTGGAGTATTCTTCATTCTTTTGGCTGTATTGGCAAACTAGAATAATATTCTCTTATGGGCATTAGTTGGAGAACAAATATATCAAAACACTTTGGCTCTTATTTCCCAAAAGAATTAAAAGGACAGTTTATTAGACAACTATCCACATGTAATAAGTGACACAAATGTTTACATTTACTTATTTTTCATGCATTCAAAGCTTTGAAAAGTTTTCTTTGCTTGATATTAATACCTAAAGAACGAAGCCTAACATTAAAACAAAAATACACCAAGTTATTCTTATTTAATAAAAAGCTCAAAAGACAACCCTACCTAAAGAATACAGTTTATTAATAATTCAATTATCCTCCTTTTCTGTAGGACCTATATAACATCTTGCGTTAGCAAAAACTTTAGTTGTGTGTTTGGATAAGGCAAATGGAAAAACAGAGGCTATCTCCTGCCTGCAAGCTGAGAGAAGCAGCTTTGTTCCAAATGCCAGAAAACTCTAGGTTAGACAACTTAGTGAAAGATGACAACTGGGAAAAGATGCTGCAAACAAAATGTAATATTTCAAGTTTCAAGTCCGTGGAGGACCTTTAGAAGATTTGAGTGACTACAGATCCAGCAGACTATATTTTCCACCCCTTCGACCTGTCTACAACAAAGCATTGACTCAATGTTTGAAAACAGGTGAGAAGTTTTACCTGAAGGGTACTGAGCGTTTCATCAAAAGAAACAGGAGTAATTGTACAAATAATAACTGTCTTAGCATTTCCTCCAAGGGAGTTCTGCAGAATTCGAGTCAGCTTGCTGTCTCTGTAATTTATGAAGCTGATGAAAAAGATGGAGGAAAGAAAAAGAAAGAATTCATGTTTTTACAGAAAACTGACAGTAAATATATTTTCTAGAGGTATTTTGAAATAGTTACATACATAAAATATCTTTATATAGAAAGGATTTTAATTTCTTAGTTCATTAGTGACTTATCTTACAACAGGTATACAAACATACGTGCTTACCCAGAAGGGTCATCACAAAGTTTTTTGATAACCTGACCCAGAATGAACAAACTCCGGTTTATATTGCAGCCTTCTTTCAGTCGGACACCTAGGTATCACACAGTAATATTTTTTTTTTAAATTAAACCAACATTAAGGTACAATTTCAATTCGTCAAATTTTTTATGCTATGTTATGCTCAGAGGGATTATCCAAGAGTTAAATCTCAAGCGCCACAATGAACTATGAGCTATCAGCAGCCAGTATCTAATCCTTTATAATAGGTTACTATCTTATTTTGATGCATTTCTACTACCACAGATATTAATAATCCAGTAAACAAACAGCTGGGGCCATAAACACTTTAATATGTATTTATTCCTCTTCAGTCAATTAGTTCAGTGGATGACTGCTGCTGACTCTACTATTCTAGAAAAGCCATATTACTAATTGTTTGCACTTTACAGCATTTTCAGTATTTTTCCGAGTAGATCCTACCCTACCAAGGAGAAAAGGGATTATTTATAAACAGTAAGTAACAGAATTGCAATTTCCTTTCATAAGTCTCCCATAAGTGTTAATTAACAGAGGCGGTTGTCAGGAGAGATTAATTTAATACTCACCTTCAGATCCTGTTTGACTAGCTCTTTCACTGCCTGCCAGATCTACCAAGTTCTGCAAATTGATTAAATATTTCATAAATTAGACAAGAGACAACTTAGTATTAGATTTATTCTAAATCTCTTCTAAGAATTTAATAAAGTAAACTTACACTTAGAAAAAAGCAAGAGTTCTGTCATTACTGGAAGCAATCCATAGCTATTTCGCACATACCAACCACATGGACATAGACATAGAATAAGTTCGTACATACATGGACATAGAATAAGTTTATATGAACTCTATTAATATCACTCTGAAAAATATTTCAAACTTGCAGTGCAATTCCCCCTATCCTCATATATATATATGAGGATATAATATATCCTCAGTAATAAAAAGGAAAACAGTTTCTCAATACAGCAGTATTAACCACATTTTCAAGCTCTAAGAACCTTCACAGAATTACAGATCATCTGATCCAATCTTTCACGGAAAGAGAGTCTAGATGAGCTTATTTAGCACTCTGAATCAGCTTTATGTCTCTGTGCCTGTCATTGTATCATAAGGAAACAAAGAAATTAAATACCAGAAGGAAAGCCTCACCCTGAATCTGGTTCAAAGTCAACTAGAACTTTATAGCATCCCATAATGATTTGTCTGAGCAAGCAGACATCATTTTAATTAGCTATTTCACTGAGCTTGTCAGTGGTCAGGAGTGATTGTAGGGGAAGCTGTGTTTAACAAAACGCAAGGACACTCCAACAATAGCCTCTTATGCTCCTCAGAAGGAGCTAACAGTCCCCAGTCCGGCATGAATTGTCTAGGAACTATTCCCATGTCAGAATTCTTTATGGTGGGAAGATACACTCTAGATAACACCCCAGGAGCTTCCTTCTGTACAGGTGATCAGAAACATGATTTCTACTTCAGTTAACAACAAAACATGTTTGTGATGTCATTATAAAGTAAAGTTCTTTCACAGAATTGCTAACAGTAAATTCTCAACTTAAATGCCTATTTAATAACTTCTTAGAGTACAGCTTACCAAGTGAGATACCATCACTGCTCCATCACAGTTCGCATTCGCAGGGTCACCTCGTTCTCTGCTTTCAATGATCTAGAAGAGGATGCAATAGTTTTTGTCACTTCAAAAATAATAAAATCCCTCCTAATAGCAAAACAGTTTTTACCATTCTGAAGATAGTGTGAGAGCGGCTGCTGTGTTCATTCATTTTTGTTTCTCCATAATGGCGATTTTCTGTCAAAAAGCAATATTAGAATACTTTTGCTTATATTCTGATAAACTGGAGATAACACACAAAAAAGCAATTTTTAAAATATCTGAAAAACATTGATTTCTGAACATAATCTTAAAAAGATACACTATGATTCTAGATACACCCCATTCACTAATGCATTTCCAAAATATCAGTTGACATTAAACAACTTACTTTCTCCTTTTCTAATCCATTCCATAACTTGTTCTGGGGAAACCACCACCTCTTCAATCAGATCTTCTACATATGTATTTCTCTTAAGAACAAAAACAGTAATAAGTTTTACTTAACTCTGAAAAATCACTTTAATACATTACATTAGCATTACCAGCAATTATGGTATTCCGGTTTGCTTCCTCCTTAAAAGCAGCTGAATGTTTTTTCAGTCTGAACACAAGGAATGGGCCTTTATCAAAATGGCAGCCAGAAGGCACTAAAAAAACCAAAAATCAAATAGAGATCTAGAAAGTTTCCTTAAAGTAAAACTGGTGAGGGAACTATCCTATCCAGAAAATGACGACATTTTCTGAGGGAATGTAGGAGTATATTTCTCAGTAATTGCTATGAGGTCATAATCATACAACTGATAAAAATTCCTTTTTCCCAAATTCCAAAAGTGTTGATCATTTTAGGGCATTGAAACAAAAAACCCAACAACACATAACAACAAATCCCAAAACACTATTTTTTTATTATTTGCTACAAAACTTAGATACTTTAGGGATCTTTAAGTATCTTAAAGTATCTAAAGTATCTTAAAGATACTTTAAGCCATCCATGAGGATGGCTTTATTATAGGTTTATTTTTTCCTACTTATCATCTTATTAAATAGCTGTAGTCTGATGGTTATTCTGTGATTACAGTAGAAGAAAAGTGTTCCTACTTTGTAGATGATACGAAGATGGCACGAAAGTAACTCTGTATATTTGTTGAAGATTTCTAACACATTGAGCTAGAGGTTTAGTATCATGTTTATAGAAGTTTTATTAACTAGACATTTCCCAAGTATTCACTGTCAAAGGTAAATAAAATATACTATTCTGGATAACTTAAGAGATTAAGCCCACTTTTATGACATTTATAAAGATAAACCAGCAACAGCAAGCCCAACTTCATTGTGTTTATTCTACTACATCAAGTGTCCTCCTGCTAATTCTGAACATAAAAATTACCTAATTTGAGAAGTTTTCAACTAAATGCCTTTAAAAAACTGCTTTTACATCAAGGAGGTTGACAATACTTACCCTATATTAACATCCACTTACATTAACATCCTCACGAATTCCCAGAGGCTTCTTTTTCCTGATATCACAAAGCAAATCCGTAATAGTTTCATTGTAGATTTCCATGTAAGAAACCCTTAGCAAGAATTCTCTCTCTGGAATCTAATGTCCACAGGGAAAAAAAAAAAAAAAAAAAGGAAAAAAAAAAGACTATGCCATGAAAATCTTTTAATGTAAGTCATTAACCTCAATTCAAAGGTATACATTCGTTTGGATATCATTCTACAGATTTCTCCCACCCCACATCCTCTTTGCACATTAGCATCTACCAATATAGAATCATTTTTCTTCTATCCCACTTCCTTCCAGCTGCATATATAGTATATATAATAGTATATAACTTTTAGTAGGCTATAAAAGTAAGATAACTGCCCTGCAGGTGCATGACAGTAGTTCTTCTACTTAAATGCCCTTTCCATCTCGAATTTCCTCCTGCTCATTCCTCTTAGTGTACCTACCTTCTCTCTCTGCTTGCTTTGACATACCTTGCTGCTGATTCTTCCCCTGTCCCATGGCAGAGATGGGGCAGGTAGAGGTGGTGGTGAGCAAACAAGTGGCCACATGGGGTTTTTTTGCCAGCTGGGGCTAAACTACAACACTCCTTAATAGGACAATATATCTGGGCAATCTGTTACTCTGTGACCCCTCATATCCAGACTGACTGGTG
>JAOXNG010000026.1:25826179-25837735 GCA_028566535.1 Scolopax minor | reverse complement strand
TGCAATGCACGTCTATTTATTTACCTATTTATTTAAATGCACCACCTGTAGTGAAAGAAGCAACATTCAATTCTAAAGCGGTGCCCAGGTCTGGCCGACACCTCCTCTTTAGTCTTGTGGTTGGTAGAGGGTCTTGGCCGGGTGCTTGGAGCTGACAGAAATTCTTTCTCAATCCTTGTGGCTGATCAGTCCCATGCCTTACCCCGTGGCGTTCATAGGAAGCTGGGCCTGGTTCCGGCTGCTGAAGCGGGTAAGGGTCTCGTTCAGGCGCGGATACTGCCTCGACCGGGGCTTGCGGGCCGAGCCGTGGGGACCAAACTCCCCTGTAGCCGCCGTCGGCTCCGCTCGTCGCGCAGCAACGGCTGCCGCCGGCTGGGCGCGGAGTCGCCGAGGTAAACCCGCCGCCGTTGCTCGGGACGCCCAGCGGGGCGGTGCCGGAAGGGGTGGGCCGGCGGCGGATTTTTTGTCTCCGCTTTAGGGAGGGGATGGTGGCTCGTCCCGGTTCGCTTTAGTTAGGGCACTTCAGGGAGCGAGGGGTCTGAGGGGAGGCCGTTGGAACCGCTGGCGGAGCCCCGCGCGCTGAGGCCGGCAGTTGAAACCAAGCCTGGCGGGCTCCCTCAGCCTTTCTCAGCGGCTTCCTGTGGGGGAGCACCCGCCTTCTGGGGCCTGGGGACGGCACTGCCGCTCTGGCTTACCCCAGCCCAACAGATGTGGTGAGTTTGCTGGGTGAGGAGCCCCAGCAAACTGCCCGAGCTCTTAGTGCTTTTCCAGGCGTTTTCCAGCTCTGCTTATTATTTTTTTTTTTCTCGTGACCCACAACCGTGAAGTTGAAGTCAGTACTCTGTCTCGAACGTTTGTGGCACAAGAATCTTTCTGATGTCAGCCAACAGCAGAAAAACAGCTTAATTTTGACTTAAATAAGTGGCATTCATTTACTTTCACCGCCTTCATTGCGGATAGTTTAATCTGCATTTTAGTGGTGATATATCATGCTGTACAAAGTTGTTTTTTTCTTCTAGGAAGAGAAAATTTTTGTCAAATCTTAAAGCTGCTTTAAAAAATTGTGTTCACAGAGACAAAGAAAAAAAGCTTAAGTCAACTTAAGTTGGAATGAAGGGGTTCTGGTAGAAAACAGTTTTGCCGTGTGATGCTATCAATGTCACTCCATAATGTGAGTGACTTCTATTTGCAAAAACTAAAATGTGAAGGAGAAATGTTACATTACAGAGGAAGAATTATTAATTTAGTTACCTGAGATTTGCTTTACAAAAATTTAGTAGTAGAGTGCTGTATGCTTTTGTAGTCCCATCAGGTATTATGTGCTACAGTGCTATCTGCTTGAGCAGGTATTCAAAGTTATGTTGATATCCAGAGCTCTCATCATGTGTGTAAAACCTGCTCCCATGAAAGTCTTATTAATTGCTCATAATTAAATCAGTAAAAAACTTTTATTGTTTGAGTAAAGTTAAACACATACCTAGTCCCAACAAAATGCCCTATTAAGGTTTTAAGTTATATTAAGCAAAGTAGTGCAATAACTTAATTGTTGTCATGGTTTTGGCTGAACTGGCCAATGAATGAGATGACAGATGCTCTCCACCACCACCAAGGATAAAGGCAGGATAAAGAGGTTTACGAGTTTAGAAGGAACTAAACTACTTTAAAGAAATATTAATAACAAAATAAAAGGAAAATAACAAAATAAATCTAATATATAGAAAACTATCAAGCTCTCAGGGTCACGTCACTGGCAGGCACCTGGGAAGTCCCAAACTCTACTGTCTGTCTGTGTCAGATGGGAACTGGATTCCGAATCTGGAGTCGGGAACACACCGACTGGCATCAAAGGCAGGTGAACAGACAGGGTCCTATCTGGATGTCAGCCATTGAAGAAAGAGAGCTGACCCTTTGATCCCTCAGCTTTTATACTGAGTGTGGGGCAGATGGGATGAAATACCCTGTTGGTCGGTTTTGGGTCACCGGCCCTGTCCGCTTCTCCCTGCAGTTGTGAGCACTCTATGCTTTTCCGTTTCTGACCCTCCAACAGGGCAAATAACAAAGTTAGTGGACCCTGGTTATAGCAATAAGTACAAGCTAGAGCCTCTCTGCATACCGTTCCTTGGCTTTGACTATAAACATAGGTCTTACCAATCTGAGAATAAACCATTTTCTACATAATATGCTGTTAATTTCAGAAAGTTAGAAGAGGCCTCGTTAAAGTAAAATTACTGAACAGAAAGTTGGTTCTGTTCAGCTGTGAAAGATACTCCTCTATCATTGATGGATCAGTTAATACATCTTTTAAAAAATCCAGTTTATTTTTTATATTAATTAAAAGTAACCTGAAAAAATTCTGAGATGGGGCATTGCAAATTTCTGTCAAGGTCTAAGAAAGTAAATGTCTAAAGTAAATACCAAAAGTATCAGTGAGGAATCTGACCCATTCTTAAACAGCAGGAAAACATGTTTCCACATCTTTTAATAGGCAGATCAATTATATGAAAAATTTAAAAATTTCTGTATTGTGCTCCTATGATTCCAACAAGTAAGACAACATCATTAAAATGTTACTTCTGCTGGGTTTCAACTTATAGAAGTTTTATTATTGACCTATTACAGATCTTCACAAGACATGTGCACAAGTTCATTTTGCAGATGTATTTGCAGAACTTACACATTGACTGCAGAGGGCGGTACAGTACTTGCGAATTACTTGTGAATTCCTCTTTATTCGATATACATATTTCATATTTGGAGGGGAAACTTGATTTGTTTAGTAATTCATTTCTATAAAATTGTATGGAATTAAGTTATCTTTCTACCTGTGATGTTCTGTGAAGCAGCTGGTCAAGAAAGGCCAACTGCTTTATCTTTTCAATCTCATTCAGCAAAGAAAGAGAAAACTAGGGGCATGTATATTGCATTTATGTAAGTTAGAAAACATATAAAATGTACAATGGCTCAGGGCTAGGAGGATGTTTTAGCAAGGTGCTGTGATGATCTCTTGTTGATATGGAAAAGTAGGAAATGCATATATGCGATATTGCTGCAGAAACTTTCTTGATGAATGCTGTCAGTAGTGTGGACAGTAACTAAATTAGCTGAATAGTAACTAAAGTACTAATGCTTTCTTTTTCCAAAGGAGATATGTTAATGGCTTGTACTGCCTTTTCTGTGGCCAGTTAGGAATTGTCTTTTGTCCTACTGTTTTTCAGTAGCCCTTTTTAAAAATAACAAAACCAGCATATAACCTGAACTCTTGCCTGTTGCTGATTTCCAAGTGGATATCCAAAGATTGTATAAAATGTTGCATGCAGAACTGGACATCTGTTGCATTTCTATATAGTTTCACTGGTGGATTTTGAACATGCATGCACTGGGAAGGGAATGACAGGCAATTGAACAGAGCTTCTCATTTTAAGTGATAATCCTTCTGTGCTCCAATGATTTCTGTCCAAACAACTGTTGAACTGGAAAGCCCGGATTCGGGTCTCATGTGTGTTTTCCTAGAAGAATGCCTTCCCCATCAGACCAAAAAGTAGCACCTGTAACTACTGAGGTGAAGTTGTTCTTTACTGTGTAGCAGGCAAGGCAACTTTAACTGAATTCCAGCCTATACACTAGGAATCAGGTGCTATTACTTTCTGTGTAAAGCTTGTTATAGCAAGTGGCTGCCAGGTGTGCTGTCATCTCACTTAAGAGGGAGGCATAATTAGTAGATTCTTAATGAATTCGGTATAACATGGGTTTCAAACTGCATACCATGGTCAAGACTAAACTGCCTGAGTATGAAAAGATGACCTGCAGCTTTTCCTTTCTACTGTATATATGAATTAAATACTTATGCTTACCCTGACTGCTTCTAAGGGACTTCAAGAGGAAAGGTACTTGAAAAGTGTGGATTCTGTCTTGTTGTCTTTCTTAGAAAAAAACTATTAACTACATAAGTACTTTTAATGTCTTTTTTCTGTTCAGTGACACTCGTTTCTCCTGCTAATTCCAAAAAAGCCACATGCAATTTGTATGCTTAATTAAACATACAGCAAGTGATTTTAATTGTGTAACAAAGTTTTTTTTTTTTTTTTTTTTTTTAATCCAGAGAGGATCAAAATGTATTTCTGCATCACTTTCAGAGTATAGTTTTCCATTTGATTGAAATTCTTCTTTTTATGTCACTTCTAATAGCAATTTCCTGCTAAACATCTAAGTAACTACTTGTATATATAAAAAGAAATATTCTGTGAATCTTAGATATTTATTGTGCAGAGGGGAATAGATGCTTGTACGAGACTTCCTTAAAATACGACAATAAGTTGGTTTTGTTAGTTACAAGGTTATTATTGAGTCACTGCTGCTTGCCTTTTTCTTTTTCCATAGAGCTTGATTCTTTTCTTTGGGTTAGAAGTTGAAGTCTAAATGTATTCCTCAGGTGGTCATAGACATTAGATTATTGCTGTCAGTCTGAGGTGCATTTCTATGAGGCAATATTATTGGAAAGCCGAGAGACTATCATCCTTCTGCAGGGGGGAGATAGGAAATAAATATAGTGCTCTGAAGAGAATAATAACCATTTTGGAGATCTAGTGCTGGCTTTTGCTGTTATTGAAGTCAGTAGGAGTTTTGTTACTGACTTCAGTGAGAGTAAGATTAGGTTCTTTGTTGCTTCATTACCATTTTTTGTGATAGAGCAGGTTATGTGCTGGCAGAAAAACTGATTTTAGTCCTGGCTTATAGTGGAGAGTGCTGTGGTTAAGGCCAACCAAGCGCAAGTTTGCATCCTAAGCTGTCAATTCTGTGTTTTATGGCCTCTGTGTTCAGAAAATCTCTGTGAGTTACAGAATAATGTTCAGAAGACATTAACTATAGCTGTGTAGTGGCAGCAATGTTAGTATGGACCAGAAAAATTTAAATGGGATAAAATTTTATTTTTAAATTGTAGTGGACACCATGATTAGTGCTTTCTGGGTCCTATACCTCTAATGTATTTTAATTCTCATTGATATTGGTATACCATTTCTTACCTGTCAGTGCCATAAGAGAATGGCATTTTTTGGTTGTTATTTTTGAGGAGAAAGCTTAGTTTTCCTGCAATGAAGGTGTGGCAGTTGTGTATCCTTTAAATGCATGCTGGGTTTAAACAGTGTCGGCCTAAGTACCTTGTGCTGGTGCTCAGAACTGTCCATTTCACACAAGTCTGTAAGATCACAAGTGCAGATTTTGGAGACTGTGTGGCGTGATACTTGCTAGGCTGAGATGAAAAGCAGTGATTGATCCTTGCTAGTGCATTACAGATGTGATACAGAATTCAAGTGGGTCTGCTTTGGATCCATGTAGGGCCAGCTCAGCTTCTCTTAGCGTCTTGTTGGCTGTTATGCAGAGAAATGTGAATGTCTGTCTGGGATATTGTCTTCTCTTTAAAATCTCTTGTTGTGTGTTTCTGTGTTCTTATTGTATGAACCATTTTCAGTGGTTAATGTTGAAGATGTCCAAATTTGTTCCTCAGAACTGTCTGGATTCTGATGATTGCGGTGTTGCAGCAGTAGAAAAATGGGCTGTTGGAGTTTAGGATCTTTGATTGCTGCAGCAGTCTTACTAGGTTGGCATTAGTGTGGTAGAATGAGGGTCACATACTCTGCTCTGACTTCTTGCAAGTTTGTGAGCTCTTAATAGGCTTATTTTTCCTTGCTGTGTATCTAAAGTTCTCCTTTATCTCTTGGGGTACAGGGATGTGAAAGGGATGGGAGGTTTTGTCCAATGTAGAAATTCTTGCGGATTTTGTTTCTGTTATTTTTTGATTAAGTGACAGTTAAAATGGAGTAATGATTTATTGTCATTAATAAAACAGCAGTTCACTTTTTGCTTTGCAGATCTGTAACCTTAACTGTATTTCTCAGTGATAGACTAAACTTTTATATTTATTAGATACTGCATTCAATTTACAACAATTATATGGTTTATTATTATGTGAAGCTGAACAAGTGCAATCACTTTAAGAGGATTATAAATTTCAGTCAATTCCTATTTTGCTTTTCCCTATCCTTTGTGTTATAGCACTTCTCATTGTAGAGAGAATGGATTTGATAATTTTTTTCCCTGACCGTGGTAAACCTTCTAGTCTGCAGCAGCAGTGTAAAGCAGGTTATAATGATTCAGCAGCATTTTAGAAAACTACAAAACATGAAGAAACAGAACCAGGCCTGACATCTTACCCTTTCAAATGATTAGGAGAAGGACTATCTGAGCATATTCTTTAGTATCTATAAAATACTTAGAAATATTCTGAAAAATAAATAAATATTCTGAAATAGAAATCCTTCAGAAGTGTAGATGGCATTGTTTTCATTAGGGATTCTGGAAATGGCTAGGAGGTTTTGTGTGCTTAGGGATATACAGAAGAGATATACAGAAGAAGTTTCAGTATTTCACTAGGATTAATTATATATGTAGTTTCACATTTAAATCCTCTACAGGAGGAGCTTGCCATTCTGCTCAAAAATCCATTTTTATATTGCAGTTCTGTCAGAAAATCCATGCTACTGAATACCACTTTTAAAAAGTGCTACGTTTCAGGCTGTGTTTTTTCAACAATGTCCAAGCAAGTTGTGCCATATTATGCTATACTGACTCTGTGATATGTAATAATTGACTTGTTTGAGGACAGCAGTATTCTTGGAACCAATATGTTTAATTTGTATCTACTGAGCTTATAATGCTATTGCATTCTTCATCTGAAATAATACTCAAAGTGTAATGGGGAATCAAGCCTATGAAGTTCACTTTGTGATGAGTTCCAAAAAAGAGAAATCTATCTCTGTCGTTGTTATTTCATGAATTACTGTTAGATCAACCATTTTCTCTGGAAAGAATTTCTATAAGTTCAAATGCACTTTCATTGTAAATTGGGTGTCTAGGTTCAGGTTCCATTGTTGCAGATAACTTTGTTTCATTTTCTTTTTCCAGAGATGTAGAACTTCCTTATTCTAGGAACAAGTGTAAGTACTTGAAAAGTAATTCCCCTCCCCCTGCTTCTTTATTTTCCTTTCTATTATTTTGGATAGGGTTTCTGTTTTCACTTAGTGATTTATCCTCCACATCTCTTTTTTTTTTTTTTTTAATGTGAAAAGCATGACAAAAGCAAGGCAAAAATTTGCATCAGCAATCAAAAGACTATATTTAGGTGAAGTAAATAGGAATTCCTATGAAGCGTGTCTGAGATATGTTTCCCTCTATTTTATATTAGTAACTTTACAATATCACTGTATCTTTGGTGCAACAATTTCCATCCCATTTTATATATAAATAAGTTTTCCATAGAAAATATACTATGAATTTAGATAGTAGAATGGATTCTGTTAGTCTGTTTTTCTTGCAAAATATTTATATAACTATTGTAATATTTGTATAACTATCCTGTTACTGAGTTACCAAGTCTCTCCTGTCAGTTCCCCCCCAGCAACAAGTGCAATGAAGTCACAGATTACCTTTTGTCCTGGTTTGAAATTTTTAACATTTTTGGTCCAGTGTTAACAGAAAAGTCATTCTGATAGCTTGACGGTTTTCATTCTAGATTAATTATTCCAATGTTATAGCCTGAATTATGGGACAAAAAGGAGAGTACTTTTAGCAGAAAACTCTTGTAAATGTGTCACCGTTTGAAAGTATTGTGTTTAAGTAAACCCCATTTATAACTCTAAAGAATTTTTATTTTTAATTTTGGACTCTAATACTGACTTTCTAAATGGGTACAATTGTAATTATAAGGCTATTCTCAACTGGTTTAAATCCATGAAACTGCATGTTTGTGCTTAGCTGAAAACCTTTCTTGTGGTGGTTTTCTCTTAATGTTTCTCAATGCTGTCTTCTTCCCTTTCAGTTTCCTCTACCTTTTTTCATTCCAAAGTGCAGGAACAAAAGTTTTTTGAGATGAGCAGACAAGACTAAAATGTCAAGCTTTACTAATCCACAAGTTGATTAACTCTCAGGAAAGGCAAACAAATTTTGCTAATAGTATGCCAGAAGACAGGAAAACCATGCCTAAAATTCAACAGCTAAAGGTAATGTGATATTTCACTTGTGGAGGTACCACTCTTTCAAGAGGCTGGAGTTGCAGTAACAATATCTGTGTTCCTAAAATGGATTTCCTGAATCAGAGCTTTCTGGATGAACAGTTGTAAGATTGGAAGCTGAGGTTTTCCTGGAAGGCTCCTGAGGTCTAGCCCAGAAGGAAGTACACTCATTTAACAGGCAAAATCATGGTAAGTTTAAAAAAAAATTAAAGACCTGATCTAACTCTATCATTTCAGATTTACACTCTTTCAATTTCAGTTGTTTAGATTCATTCTGGCTGAGATTCAAAGGAATGGCAATGTACGCAGGACACAAAATTTGTAGAAAACATTTATCTAATTAGATGCAATGTACTTTCAAGATTGTGTTTCATCTAGTAATGCATTCATTTCTGTAAACAGGCAGTATTGTGAAGTAATAGGATTTAGAAGCAGTCATTGCTCAATGATGGGAGAATATAATTTATCTCTTGTCAGAAATAAATGGTCCACCATGCCTGGTTTATATTATTCAGGCACTAAATCAGTAGGCACGCAAGAGTAAAAAATGAAAGGGAAGCATTAGTTTTCTTACAGCTATATCATCTGTTTTATCTCAAATGTATAAACTTTGCTGTTCAAACAGTACCTCAACCTCTTTAAATACCACAACTGCTTTCCCCCTATAATTTTGTATATCCTAATGTAAACAACAGTTAACCTCCCTTCTGCCTCATCTAATTATGTTTAACAAGTAATCAATCTGAATTAACAGCAGGAGACTTCATGTCAGTCACATATTTTTTAACAGATGTGTTCATATTATGCTGTGAATATATTCGGCAATGAAGGGAATCTGCTGTGATTCACCAGTTTCTGGGAGAAGACTCAAGGCACACATCATCTTAAATAAGCATTGTTGTTTTAGGCCTCTGACACTTGTGCTGAAGTTTAAATAGTAGTTCATTAATTTCTATTTATCAAATACTAGTGCTGATGGAACCTTTTAATTTCCTCTATAAGAAGGGCCTTCAAAATTCTTGATAGATTTTTCTGCTAATGCCTTTAGGGGATAGAATGAAAAATACTTTAACAAATGCATAGTAAATAAATCATATGACTCCCAAAATTCAAACAGCACATATCAGCTTGTCTGAATTATTTAATTTTCAGTTAATATACTGAACATTAAATATAACAGGGATTGTTACATGAGGGAATGTTTGGCTTGTTATGGATTGTGTATCAGCCTCTATTTTTGTCTTTATATATTGTTGTAACTGAGTCTGGATTTTTAGCTGATTAGAATGTTTGCCCATACTGTCCCATGACTGCATTTCTTTCATTATGTTGTCTTTCTCTAACATTAGGCACTTCCAATTTGCTTTATGTGAAAGAGTTATATCTAGAGCAGCAAATCTCATGCTTTAATTACATGGAAGATTTAAATCCTTAACAGGATGGAGCTTTGTAGAAGATTGACTCTACTTCTAGATTTTAAAAGGTGGGCTGATGCTACTATGGCTGAATGAGTTTTGTAACTTAAATCTAAAACTTCTTGTAAATAATGTCCACCAGTGGCAACATTTGCCCTCTAGCTGATTGGGTGTCACAAATGTTGATGCTATAAAAGCCTCCCCTAAGTGGACAGCTTAATCAACCTCCTAGAAAGAGTACCTAAGATTTCCTCAAATGACTTGACAGTTACATATCTATCTACCATCTGATTAGACCCAGGTGAGAAATAAAACAAGGAGAGAAAGATTGGGGCTAGGGTGGTGGTGTTTTTGTAATTAAAGAATGCACTATTTAAATGTGGGGGTTGTTTTGTTTGTTTTCTAACAATCTGACTTGTAGGAGAAGTTTAGTAGCATTTCTTTAACTTCATATTTTTGAACTTCTTATAGAGAGCAGTTAGGAAAACCCTGTGGCTCTTAGGGAGCTACAAGAGCAAACATTATTTCTCAGATGGCTTTCTGTGGATAATCAAGGAGCTCTTTCCCTTCTGTCATTAGGTAATTGTGTCTTTTTGCTTTAGGTATATTTGCTTTATTTTTTTATGCTAATGTGCAAGCAAGTGGGAACACCAGCCCATGTCATACTTGTAGAGTAACAGCTGCTGTGGTGACTGGCATCTGTGTTAGTGTATGGGGTTTTCTTGCATCACACTTGTGCAATCATGGCAGGAACAGTTTGAGTATGGCTTAGAGTGTAAATATTCTAATAAACTCAACTTCTGTTGTAGAAGAGATACTATATTTGAAATATATAAGTTCTGTCACTTGTCTGAGCACTTAAAATGAAACTACTTTAGTCTTGGAAATGAGACATTGTCATAACAGTAGAAAGACTCATAGGTTAAATGGTCAATGTTTCAAATATCGTGAAGTCCAATAGGTCAGAGGTAACTTAATGTGGAAAAAAAGTTTGTTTCACATCTGTTAAGCACTGAACTTCTGAAATTGGGAGCATTTAAAATTTTTTTGTTGTTGTTTTATGAAAACAAGCTGCATTATAACTCCTATTGAACTGTATCAAAGATTACAAAAGCTAGTATTGAACTTAATGCAGTTCCACTGGCTCCAGTGATTAGTCTTTAGGAGGGGCTCAGGCTGGATAGAAGGAGGAGTAGAACTACTTCTTAAGTAGGAAAAAAGAGCATGGATCTCATGCTGGGCTTTCATAGGTGAAGGAAGTGCCTTTCCATTGTCAAATCCTGGATTTTTAATCTTCCTGCTGAGGAAGTCATAGCAACATTCCCTAACAGTGTCCAAGTATGTCCCTTGTGTTTTTTTTTTTAAGGGACTTAAACCAAGACTGATTTCCAGCTTTAAATGTTTTTTGCCTTTTCAAACTCGCAAAGTAAGCACAATATTGTACTTACAGCAATCATCCAAGAGATCATAAAACTGAATCATTGACTTACAAAACTGGGAACTATTTTGGATCAGTAGCACTATTTTGATAAGCATATTACTGCAAGCTGCTTAGATGTGTTAAAAGTGATGTGGCAATGCTATTCAGGGTCATGATAATATATGCAAAAATTCAAGGAGAGCATTAGTGGTGAGAAAAAGTATTGCAATATTTGGAGGCCTCTTAAATCTTTGTATTCATGTGCTGATATTAGTATTGGCACCTTAAATGGGCAACTGGACTCTCTGCTAACTTTTTTTCCCCATACCATGTGAATTACCTTAAATGACAAAATAAAAAGACAAACCAAGATACTGCTTTAGGTAGATGGCCTAAGAAATATTACAATTTTACTGGTAAAAACTATTTTTGAGAATTATTCCATTTGTGTAGAAAAGCTTGCATAAGTATTATAGAATGGTTTAGGTTGGGACGGACCTTAAAGATCATCTGGTTCAACCACCCTGCCATGGACACGGAAAACTCCCATTAGACCAGGTTGCTCAAAGGCCCATCCAGCCCAGCCTTGAACACTTCCAGGGATGGGGCATTCACAACTTTCCTGGGCAACCTGTTCCTGTGCCTCACCACCATC
>JAOXNG010000026.1:25814210-25826079 GCA_028566535.1 Scolopax minor | reverse complement strand
GTGCCTGATGCTGGGACAAGGGCTGCCCCTTACTGTTCCTGGCTGAGGTGGTGGGACAGAAGTATTAGAGTATATTGAGTATAAGAAGTTCCACCTAAACATGAGGAGGAACTTCTTTACTCTGAGAGTGGTAGAGCACTGGAACAGGCTGCCCAAAGAGGTGGTGGATTCTGTTCTCTGGAGACATTCAAAACCTGTCTGGACAAGTTCCTGTGCAATGTGCTCTAGGTAGACCTCCTCTGGTGGGGGAGTTGGACTAGATGATCTCCAGAGGTCCCTTCCAACTCCATATGATTCTATGATCTATGATTCTGGGGACCGAGTCAGCTGCCTTATGGCTGGAAGCTGGTCCAGCTGGTGCCCAACCCCAGCTACGACACCATTTAAAACATTTCTCTCATGTTCTGATTTCATATCTCTTCATATTTCTTTGGGCGTAACCTAAAAGCCAAGGGCCATTTTAAGTATTATGGCTAAAATGTAGCATTTATGTTTCTTAAATACCATTAACAAAGCCTAAGACCAATTTGTTGTTCCACTGATGGAGAGTCTGTTGGAAAGCACTTGCATTTTTCTCCTCGGGCTTAGTAGAGCTATAATTAGATACAACTTTAATTTCCCACTGAGACAGCCATACTGTAATGTTTCTAGTTTGTTTATTAGTTGAATCTCCAAATGCATCCAGTTGGATTTTTATGAATGTCTTGTGACATTCCTGGAATGTTGTGACATAACCTGGAATTTGAGGGAATGTTTATAGACCTGTGGGAACATACACATATGAGCCTTGGGAAGAAAGTGTTTGTCAGAGGACCACATCCATCGCTCCTGGTGCTTCTAGGTGCCTGAGTCCTTTCATATTTATCCACCACCAGTTGCCTGCAATTTTCTGCAGCTATGGTGTGCTGTGCTTTGGGGTTGAGTTTCTCTCTTGACAAGCCTGAAGCGAACCTCAATTCACAAGGAAAAGGAAAATCAAGAGGAAAAACTACACCCCTCCAACTGTTGGCTAATGCTGCCCAAGGGAACCAGCTGTCAAGAATGGCAAATTGCTGGGTTTAGGCAACATTCAAAAAAATGAAATTTGTGAAAAGAGACAGTTCCTGCAGGCTGCCAGTGGGACTCCTTTGACTGTTATCTCCTACAAAGGACTGTGAGAAGTCCCTTTGCCTTAAATGCAGGGGAAGAGGTACACAGATGACACGCTTCTGCCTGGGGCTCCTTCACATCTCAGTGGGAAGTGAATACTTCTTGTAACTTCTAGTCCTTCTAGTGAAGTATTTAGCATCAGAGAGATAAGGTTTACTAACAACTCTTCATGGACATTTTGTATTAATATGCCAAGGTAATCTAATAAATCAGGGCTGCATCCTAAGGCTTTACTCATTTCCTACTCATGCAAAGTACCCATTACCTTCAACTACAGCTTTGCATAACAGAGAGAATCGACTAGAGATGACTAATAACTCAGGAACTAACCTTGTATTTACACACTTGTATCTTAAGCAGGACTGACATTTGTAAGGTGCCCAGATATTTTTAGGCATTAGTATAATTTGTGTAATATCACATCAAAGGGGCAGAAATGGGAAGTTATGCCTGTGTGTGATAAGGTTACAAAGACCAGGACAAGACTAAATTCGTTAAATCATTAGTTTCCAATGGTCTCAAAAGCAAAAAAGAATTTTACAAAAAATGGAAAGAGGATTATATGGCAAAGATGAATGTAAAAGAATAGCATAAACATAGAAGATTAATATCAGATGAGGTACAGTAAAGAAGTGATGTATGGGTAAAGAGGAAACACTCCATAAATCCATTGTCAGACAAAGAAAGACCAAGGAATGAGTCTGCTCCTTACAAATTTGAATTATGAACCAACTTTTGATGCCAATATCAGAAGACAACAATTCTTCAACAGCACTTAGAAACTGTCTAAAGCAATTTCAGCTTTATTCATGTTTCTCATTAAGAAATTTTATAAGACAAATGGTAAATGTTACAGAAAACTTAAAATAGCAAAGATGAGGCCTGGCTTTAAAAGGGAAGAGTAGGGCAAGAGAAACCATAAAATTGTAATCTTTTGTTCCCAGAAAACTACTAAAATAATCAAGCAAATTTTTATCTAAACGGTAGAGAGATAAGGAAGAACAATTTGGATTTCTCACAGATAAAGCAAATTTATTCACCCCAGCTTCCTTCTGTAGTAGGATAATAGATCTCATGGGTGAAGAGAAAAACATGTCGCGTATCTTTAATTTTATTAAGACTTTCAATATTGTTTCATGAGACAATCTTATAAAGGAACGAGCTAAGGAAATGTGGATTGGATGAAGGTGGAATATTGAATGCTATGACTGTCGTGCATAGCTGGAAGGGAAGAAAAGAAAAGGCTAATTATCAGAAATGAGGGAGTGATGTATCAGGCAGAGTTTTGCAGACATCTGACGTTTTCGTTGACTCCAATAAGCAATAGAGTTCATGCTTCTTAGTTTGTTATTAAGTCAGCTATCACAAATCTGCAAGTACAATTTCAGATCCCTATGAGAGCCGGTCCCTGTGTCGCAGTGAGAGAGAGGAAGAGTGAACGCCTGGTCAGGAGGAAGGAGCAAGCCTGGGGAGGATGATGGCTGGCCATAGGCAGTGATGCTGGCACAAGTGGACATCAACACAGCCTGTGGATGGTGGCAACACCCACAGCTGAAGTCAGGAATGGTTGTGTTAGGAAAAGCAAATGCCATCCTGCAATGCATAAACAGGAGAAATGTCTGTAACCACGTGGGATGAGTCTCTGGTTTCTCTTGACAGAAGTTAGGTCTTGATTGAAGTTATGCAACCAGTTTTGAAGCCAGCAGTTCACGAAAGGTATCAATTGCTGAAAACGTTTCAAGGACACTGATGACAATGATCAGAGGATACAGAGGAAAAGGAATTGGGGTTATGTTGTCTAGAACAGAAGAGGTGCCCATTTGTACCATTTAGATCACAAGTAATGAAAGCTTTTATCAGGAAGGATGATCAAGCAATGGAATGTTTTGCCTCAGAAAATCACAGACTCCATGTTACTGGAAGTCTTCAATAGCACAATGGGAGGGTGTCTGTTAGGAGTGCAGGTAGGAAGAGATATCATCTTTTAGGTTGATGGACCTTTCAACCCTGCTTCCTACATGTCTGTGAAGTGCATTTAGATTACCAAATAATAATAAGCCCTACCTACAAATGAAATAGTGCCCATATTGTCAAAACCGATGTGCTCAGATAAT
This sequence comes from Scolopax minor, assembly GCA_028566535.1. Lineage (NCBI taxonomy): Eukaryota > Metazoa > Chordata > Aves > Charadriiformes > Scolopacidae > Scolopax > Scolopax minor. The sequence continues at coordinate 25,822,816 of JAOXNG010000026.1, read as the reverse complement.
ATTTAAGTTATGGCTCACATCACACAAGAACATTAAGTCAAGACCTTCATTATGCAGACATCCTGGGACACAGCAATATGCTCTTTGCTCAGAAAGTACTCATCTCAATTTTTAAAATAGTATCATTCAGTCCTCCTCAGGGCTGCTCAATCCACTCTCGGTCCAGCCTGTATTTGTGCTTAGGATTTCCCTGAACCAGGTGCAGGACCTTGCACGTGGCTTAACTTCGTGAAGTTTGCATGGACTCAACCCTCAAGTCTGTCCAGGTCCCTCTGAACGGCGTACCTTTGCTCCAGTGTGCTGACTGTGCCACACAGCTTGGTGTCATTGGTAAACTTGCTGAGGCTGCACTCAATCTCACTGGCCATGTCTCAACAAAGTCCCAATACTGACCCCTGAGGAATGCCACTCATCACTGGTCTCCACTTGGACATGGAGCTGTTGACCACAATTCTTTCAGTGCGACCATCCAGCCAATTCCTTATCTATTGAGTGGTCCATCCATCAAATCTGTGTCTCTCCAATTTAGAGACAATGATGTCATATGGGACAGTGTTAAATGCTTTACTGAAGTCCAGTTCTTCTACACTTGAAGAAGGAAATTATCATCAGCACATTCCAGGAACCTCCTGGATTGCTTATGCCCCACTGTGTTGTCCCCCCAACAGATATTGGGGTGGCTGAAGTCCCCCATGAGGACCAGGGCTTGTGAATATAAGGCTGCTTCTATCTGTCTACAGAGGGCTTCATCTGCTTGGTCTTCCTGATTGTGTGGCTTGTAGCAGATGCCCACTGCAATGCCATCTGTCCCTTCTCTTCCTTTAATCCTGACCCATAAGCTCTCTGTTGGCTCCTCATGCATCCCCAGGCAGAGTTCCATGCACTCCATCTGTCCTTGATATAGAGGGTGACACTGCTCCTGTAGGTTTGGGCTGGTGACGCCACTAAAATGAATGTCAGATGCTCTTGCCTGTGAAGAACAGCTGTTACCTAACGCTTGCCAGTTTCCTTGGTATGGTGAGATATTTTGTTTTCTGCAACAAGCCATGAATCACTGTGGATGATACGTATGTAAATTGCTGGTCATCATTGTTACAATTTTGGCTATGATCTTTAGAGAAAACAATCTCAAACTTCCTATGAGCCACTTGGCATAGGAAAGGGGTAGATTTCCAGTCATTAAGGTTCAAGGTATATGGGATGGCAGTGGTTAAGTAGTAGCTTTCACCAGTTACAACTTCTGAAAGGAGTGGGTGTGGATAGCACAGTTGGGAGTATCCAAAAGGTCTTGCTAAAGCCAAAGTATCTATATATCATGTCTGAAGGTTTTACATGCTCAGAGCTAATGGTAAATTAATTGTGTATGCAATCATTCTTCAAAGCAGACATTAAGCCATACACATTTTGTGGGTGGCAATTTATCAAACTGAGCTGCTTTTAAATAAAAATGATTCTGTGCCATTTTTTGTGATGAACATTTTTTTTTGTTGATGTTGATATGCTTGGATCTGACATAGTTGTTATGAGCAATTCAGCTTAATTAGAAGATCATTAATTGTTGTTTTTTTTCCTAATTCAAAACGGAAGTGCTTTCAATATCACCATTTAGTGAAAATGGGTTTGGATAATTTTGAGCCTGTTTTATTCCCTAGTTTTTACTAAAGTTAGCAGATCTTACTTCTAGAGGATCTGCTTGCTTGCTTAAAAAAGAAATAGTCCAAAAAAGTCAAAAGTAAAACCGCAGAATATCCTTGTGTTTTCCTTCTTGAGGAAAAGCAGCATTTAAAAAATCCCTCCTTATCATATGGTTGTCTCAAGTCTTGGAAAACACATTCTACTCTTTCATTCTGAGAAGAGGGATGACACTATGCCTTTGAGTGCTGGGCACCGTGCTCTTTCTCAATGGTAAAAATGTAGAAAATTCTGGAATGTGGTTATGCTGGGTAAGTCCATTTCTTTCCCAGTCTTGAAAAGGCAGTAATGTCAGTTAAATCTAATTATTTTACATAAAAAAGAATAGGACTAACACGTAATTCCAAAATAAAGCGTTCAGTCTGCTGTGTGAGTAGAAGTTGTCCTTCATGTGCAGTGGTTAATCTTAAAGTGTTTGTTGATCTCCTTGATGACACTCCAGAGATGACTGCTGTTTCAATTTGTGGGAAAGCTTCAGGTTATAGGAAAGGTTACTCCATTTTGTCAGAAGCAAATATTCTAATTATTCTCCGTAACAGAGTAAATGTTCGATGTCTTATTGTCAGGAATAAGTAAATTCTATAAAACTTATCTCAATTCTGAAGTTGAGTGAAACTAAAATTTATGATTTCATTTCAATTCAGTTAAAAGATTCATACTTGCCACAAAATTGAAATCTCAAATTATGTTCCAAACTCTCTCAAAATTAAGGAATATTCTCATGAAAATGAAATTGTACTATTAGAATACTCTTTGGTACTGAAATATACAACTGAGTTTAACGCACTTAAGTCCTGGACTTACAGGGTTTTGTTTTTTCTTTTTCAGAAAAAAAGATTAAGTTTCCATTTCCTTCCTACTTTTATTTTTCTATATGTAAGGTTTTTTGCAGGTGTTTTGCTAGCTCTACTTTTTTTGTTGTACTAATCCTTTCTCATGGTCAAGGCAGTCAAGTCTTGCTACGTTCATCACACTGAATATCTTCTCTGCATCAGCTAAATTTAATCACTCCCCTGAGCACAGATGGAAATTGAACTTGCCTCCAGCACACTTCAACTCAGTAAATACTGGTGTGATAGGAGTGAGAAAATGAAAAAGGCTGCAAAACCCACTGCACATAATCTCTTAATCCAATATTAAGCATCCTGGGTTTGTCTGTACAAGTAGTGAGTGCTGTCCAAGAACATAAAAGAAGCAGTTCAGCATTAAAAGACATATGAGGATTATTCTTTCTGGGGAGAATATTGGGAAATAAAATATTCTCCTTCAATAAAAATTAGAGGTGTGGGTAGCCTGATGGTATTTATTTGTCCCATTAGGATATGAAAATTTATTTGATGATACCATTCTATTCCTCCTTTCTTTGGCCCACAGCTGTCCTCTGATTAGGTAACATCTGCCTTCTAACATTTAAAATTGGTTTGAGTTTGAACGATCTGATTATTTCTTGTTTTTACCCATGTTAATTAAAGTCTCTCAGCATAATTTAGAGTCTTAATTCTGCACAGGAGCTGAGGCTGGGGTTGGAGAAAAGGGAGAAGGAAAGAATTTTTTTTTGAGGTAGAAAGATCAACCTGTCAGCAGATATTTCACATTTTTATTCTAACACAAAATCAGCCTCTCTGCTTGTGTTAGAAGAAATTATGAGATAACTTGAACATTTCTTAGGTAAAACTATGAAGTGAGAACAAAGCCCCTAAATGAATTCAGTAAAATAACAAAGTCATTCTGAAATTAATGAGACCCCCACTTAATTTCATAACTGAACATTCATGTACCTGACGATGAGTTGGAAATAGCTTGTGTTGTATGACGATCCTAAAAATCTTAAAGTGCAGTTCTACACTTATCTGCCTAGACATTAATCTGGAGTAATTCTGCTGAATAAAGTTTAGTCACTGGAGTGGTGCATGCATGGAAGAAGTCCAAGAAAAATGAGAACTGGCTATATGTTAGAAATCTTTCCTCTCACATCAGTGTAATTGTGGTGGCAGTATTTTACCCAGAGAGGGGTCTAGGAATCTAACGTACATTTCTATTGTAAAGTTAACGTCAGCATTATAGCTGAGGAGGTATGTTTTAATTTTCTCTAGGGATGTAACCTGTAATTATTATAATTATTTCTCCAGGTACTTCAAAGGAGATTTTTTTTTCCCCCTTTCTTTCAAATACTGGATAAGATTTGTCCACGTTTTTCCACTTTTTTTTCTATGATAGGGGATTTGAAGTTCACTCAGGGGTCTCTGAGAAATGGGCTCGTTTCATTCAGGAACAAGGATTCTGGCTGTCCATCAAGTTAGTTCATGGCAAAGTTAAATCCATATTCTAACCTGGAGGTCACATGAAGTTAGAATTAAAAATATTTCCCCAGAGTTTCTCTATATCTTTTGTGTGTGTTTGGGGTATTGGCTGAAGTCAAAACATGTCCTGGAGCCTTTGTATTTGAAAAGACTTACTTACCTTTTGTTTTGCTTTTAAAATATCAGGCCCCATCTATGCCTATGAATTTTGGCAATGGGTTTAATATAATTTCATTATAGTCAGCTCTGGAGTAGCTAAGAACAGATTCTGATTCTAAATTGGTGTAGAATACAATAACACTGACAGAAGATCAATATAGGAAGAGCACATTTTTCCTATAACTTTTTTTTAAAATCAGTTTTATATATGTTCTTTTTTTCTTTCCCATTTTTCGCAGGGAGACATTATGGAGGACTTCAGCAGAGGGAAAAAGTACAGTTATTGGTTGGGCTTGGTATAATGTATATTTTGAACTGCTTTGCTCAGTTCTCTGCATGGATGGGACAGTAACCTGAAATTCATACTGAGAAATGGTACTAGCAGCATTATGTGTCTGTTGTGATATTTTCCACCTATAGTTTAAATTATTTCTGTGCATACTTCAGTTCTAAGTCCTTTTTTTACATCTGTTCTTTTGGCATTGTGGATCCTGATGTCCTCCACAAACACAATGGATTTTTTTAGAATGCTGACTGAAAGAAACTGATTATTAAATTTTCTTGAGATTCACTAATGCAATATTTCAGGTTGCTACTTATTTTGATTACTTTTTGTATGATTTAAAAAAATTTTCTAATTTCATCATCCTGAATTTTTTTTTAATGCTTTTTTTTAAGTTAGATTTACTTTGTGTTCGTTATATTTTCTCCTTCTTAGTTTAGGAAAATTTTTATAGTAATGGATTTTTCCACAGCTCAATTTTACCCTGAACTACAGAAGCAGGCTTTCGGTGGTGGTCAGTCATTGTGAGTCTTTAGTTGAACAGCTCATAAGCTTCTCATCCTTCTGACTGCTTTCCTTGAATATGAAATGGTCCTCATAGAGCGTCACAGCATGTAATTTCTAATAGCACCATTGAAAATTTTTTGATGGGTAGCAATTTTACAACTGTAGTGTGCAGACAAATGAATGATTAGTGCGTCTAGCAAGAAAGCTAGAAAAAAAGCTTTATGAACTTCATCACAGGAGTGACAGATAACTCTTCAAGATTTTTAAGGTCTATAAGGTCTATATGGTCTAGATGTATGTACAGTTTGGGCGGTGGAGCAAGATATATGAACGCTAGAGTTCAGATGATCTGTAAGAAGCTAATGCTCTGGTCTTAATCTAATAAAATACTCTGTCCATGGCATCATTTGCCTTGAGATATAATCTCACCCTACATGTACTTCAAGCTGTCCAGAACAATATACTTCAATGAGTGTGGCTCTGAGCCTGAGCCAATTACCCTCGTTCAGGAGTATACTGTCTATGGTTAAAAGCTGCACCCACACAGCTACGTATATTGCAATTGGCTGCTTGTAGGCAGAACTGCCCAATGAGCAGGTAGGATGTCAACCTGTGAGAGATCAGTTAGACACCTCTTCGCCCACTTAAATTTAAATAAAACAATAGATTCACTGAAGCAGTATACTGCAATGAACACATAATGTACCACTGTGAATACAGGTTTTGGAGTGCTTCGCTAGAGTGGTCATAAAGGACTCTAGGCCCAATAGGGTCATTCTCCAGTGACTACCTCATTTTGTGTTCTCCTTGCTTCTCTTTGGTAAATAAAACAGCCTTTTTGCAGAAAGTGGTTATTCAGCAAAAACACAGGCAAGGTAAAAAATTTTATCAGTACTTGGTTGCTAGTCTACCTATCCAAATTAAGCCCCATATTTCCTGTCTTAACAGGAATCTTGCTCAATCCTTGATCATTGTTTTTGTTGTTTCTTATGTTGAGATAGCAATGCTGTAGGGAAATTTTACTTATCATCCACTGTACACTTTACATTATACTTCACTGTTTCCTACAGAGCAGAGGAGATAGGTCACCTTGCTGGCCTTGAGTTGCATACAATGTGTGTGTGCAGTTTACTTAGCATAGAATAGCCACTTAGTTGGATAATTAGAAGTATGAAGGGAATTAGCCACATATAGTATCCTGGGGAAGAGGAAGGGAAGAAAAAGGTATGTGGTATTTACTAATCACTGGCAAATTGGGATCTGATTTTGGTTGGACCCTTGGCAGGAGTGTAAAAACAAAATTAAATTAATAAGTAACTTGCCTATCATCCATCTTCTCTCCCTCTATTTTCTCCTGTACCCCCTGCCTCCTGCCAAAATATAGCAAACCCCAAAACAAAAAAACCCACCAAACTCTGAAAAGGAATGTTTTGTTTTCCAGAATGAGTGTCCTCAAGAGACCTGATGGATTTTAGCAGTTTGCAGACACAGAATAAAATGGAATGTTACTGAGAGGCAAGGAAGATTAAAAAATGAGTTTTCTCAGTAGATGCTAAATAACACTAATGTACTTTTATTAGCTGTCAGTTTTCAGGTTGTCCGTACTTGCCAAATCATTTTGTGTAAAGCTGGCAAGATTTTTGATCAAATCTGTAAGTTCAGATATGCAATTTATCAAGAGCGCATACATGTCTATAGACTAGAGTCTTTGTTAGTACTTTGTGTAACTCCTATTTATACATACAGCTGACTTAAACTGTATTCCATTGCTTGCTACTTTTACACAGCTGTGTGATTTTTTTGGACTCCTCATGGGGATGACTGTATGTCTGTACAGTTTCTTTTTTTCCCCCTAAAGTTCAGAGCATATTTCTGCCAAATTAGGCATTTGCTTTTTTAGGAACTGTTTCCTAAATTGCTGACAGGATAACATCCCTGCCATGCCATCCTTTCCTACATGGACTCTAATTGTAGAAAGTCCAGTTCTTCAGGTGTTGCCTCGTTTATGGAGATACAGGAAAATCCGTTACTGCAGGTTCATTGAGAGAGGTCTTGCTGAAGATCACAGCCTATACACATTAACTTTGGGGTTCTAATGACTCATTTTGGCAATGATCAGGATTCTAAATTATCATGGCTTCTACAATGTGTGTAACACAAATGCTCCTGACTTAAAGTGTTTCTAGATACTCTTCAACTCATTATTAAAGCAGTATTTCATTTAAGGGAGAAGGTCAATATTCCTGGGAAAAATATCAATACCCATTAGACTTCCAGTGACACTTAAGGTATTTATCATTTCAAGAGAAGATTAGTGCTTTTTTCCTCATTAACTTTGAATCACATTCCAAAATATAGGGTAACATTTACTCCAAACAAACTATGAGAAGACAAAGCCAGAGAATTCCAAGGGCAAGGTCTGGTCACTGAAACTAAGAATCACCGCATTGGTTCAAGTATTAATTTTGAACGAAAACTGACAGCCCATTGCCAGTCTAAAAATATAAAAATTGTGCATATTCTTTCTCAACAGAGTTGCATTCTCTGTATATTCCGATGCAATTAATGCCTCTCCTAGTGACAGGAGTACGTAAGGTTGCATTTCTCCTACTGCTTCTGCAGAACCAACAGACGACAGACTGTGAACTTGATGTTAGTCCCTCCTATGGAAAAACAGATTTAGAAGCAAACCCTTTCCTGTCCAATATTGAAAGAACGGGGGCTATACACCTGTAAAAGCAAGGACAGTGTTTGTTTGAAGGTGAAATTACAGACAAATAGAACTTGTCTGTCATATGAGTAATAACAAATATAATTAAGATGATCCTTGTACGTGCAAATTGGACCTTTTTGGCTACTGCAAATCCTTAAAAGGTTGCAACTATGATCAAACTAATGGGTTGTCCAGGGTTCTTCCTAAATCTAACAAGTATGTGCAGGACGTGGTAGGGAGATATGTCATAGTTGTGTTAAACTCATCAAGTCCTTTATTGTGTTTCTCTTACGTGCAGATTCTAGAGAAAGCATGCTCTGAGCTATATTTTAGAAATCTGAGACACAGAAGGCTGAGTGATCATTACTTACCCTGATACATGGTTGGTAAATTTATACCACTCTGCTTTGAAGAAGCTGCAAAAGGGCGCACACTGGAGTCTACAACTAGATGTGTAACTCACACAAAGTGCAGCAGAGCAGTGTTACCTGAAGAGCATGATGGAGATGAGAAGTAATAAGGAAAACAAGCTCCCGTTCTCACAGGCTCCAGGAACCACTTGCCAATAGACTCTGGAAAAATACCACTTTAGGAACCCTGGATGGCAGGTCAGCCTTTGGCAGGCTGTAAAGATTAATTAGTCAGGGATTACAATATAGCCCATACAATAAAGCTAGGAAGAAAGATACTCATTGGTGGTAATCATAAACCTAATAACCAATTTTAAAATAGTTGGGTGACTGTTTCATCACTGTAAATCATTATTTTTAAGTGAGTACATTAATTTATCATGTAGTCTAGATAAAACTTCGCAGTAGTTTGGGTTAATTCACCACTGAGCTCCAGGGACTCACTTGTAGCTGGCTGAAACAAATGTTTGTGGAGTCGAGACATGTTTTTCTCTGAATGGCAGCTCAAGCCTTTGACAAATAACAAGACAGTGGACACAGAG
>JAOXNG010000026.1:25771466-25805984 GCA_028566535.1 Scolopax minor | reverse complement strand
GGTAGCAATGTGCATTCACAGCCCAGAAGGCCAGCTGCATCCTGGGCTGCATCAAAAGAACCATGGCCGGCAGGTCGAGGTAGGTGATTTTGCCTGTCTACTCTGCTCCCATGATACCCCACCTAGAGTACTGTGTGCAGATTTGGAGTTTTCAGCACAAGAAAGATGAGGGACACAAAGATGATCGGAGGACTAGAGCAGCTCTGCTATGAGGACAGGCTGAGAGAGCTGGGGTTGTTCAGCCTGGAGAAGAGAAGGCTCCGGGTATATAGCAGTCTTCTGTTAGAGTGGGAGGCGGACCCAGAGTAATGATGTAACCTCAATATGAGTGTGATCGTTCTCCCTTTATTCAAGTTTTCACAGTTTATATAGACAGACAAGCAGAGCTAGCGCTAGCGACACCTCTATGATTGGCTTACAATTTCTGCTCACACAAATAGAGCACTTACACAATTGGTGTAAAGTTCTTGTCCAAGTGCAGCAGTTTTCCCATCTCCCGAGCATAGTTCCGCTTATCTTGCTTACTCCTTACTGCCTTCCTCATATCTTACTCGTCAAGGACAGTTCACAATCATCTCCAGGCCTTGATCCAAATCAAAGACTGGGTTGCTCATTGCAAGTAAATTGTGCCCCTTTTCACTTAGCCATTCCTCCACAGTCTTTCAGTACCTGAAGGGAGTTTACAAGAAAGCTGGAGAGGGACTTTTTACAAGGGGGTGTAGTGATGGGACAACAGGTAGTGGCTTCAAACTGGAAGAGGCTAGATTTAGATTAGATACTGGGAAGAAATTTTTTTTCACTATGATGGTGGTGAGGCACAGGAACAGGTTGCCCAGGGAAGTTGTGAATGCCCCATCCCTGGAAGTGTTCAAGGCTGGGCTGGATGGGCTTTTGAGCAACCTCTGTGGGAGGTCTAATGGGAGTTTTCCCTGTCCATGGCAGGGTGGTTCAACCAGATTCTCTCTAAGGTCCCTTCCAACTATTCTATGATTCTTCTCTATTCCTTCATTGCTTCTGTGTAAACAGGTTCTAGTGAAACATAAATTAAACAGAACCCTTTTTGACAAGAAACAGAGCATAACTAAGAGTCACAATTAGCAATATTTTGGATAATTACCTTCTATCATGCTGGAGCATTCTGTGATTGCTTTTGGAAGAGTGCTAACTAATAGAATCCTTTCAAATCAAACTCTAGGTGCATAAATGTTTTGTAGTCCCTTGGGAAATAATCATGAAAGTGTTTTTAAAGGAGATTTATTAACATACTTCAGAAATGATTCATAAATTATTCTTCCCTGTCTGGGTGGTACATTCACTTCTTGTCTGTCATCAAATAATTAGGGCTTGATTGCGGAAACACTTTTTGGAATCGTAATTTAGTCAGCGGACTACTTATGTTCGCAGTGTTATGGCTGTGCATAAATAATAGTAGGATCAGCACCTAGCACTGTGAATTCTTTAATACAGAACCATATTGTTATTTATCTGCCTAGAGTTTTCACAGTAGGCTGTAATTGCTAATTCTTGTGTTTGCATTGGTATGCACTTAAGACTTGGAATTCTCTATATTTATGTATAAGAATATTTAATTTTAGTGGCTTTATATATAAGAATATACATCTTCATCTCTACATTAACAGTGATAGGAACTGTTTATTCTATCTCGGTGTTTAATCTCTCCCAGTGCTGGTGATATAGGAGAATGCTTATGTCAAACAAAAGTTACTGAGGAAATAAGATACTGAGGCTCAGATTCTCATTGTGTGTGAAGTATCTATTTTCCATTTACTTTGATTACCTGAATGATTTTATGTATATGGGTACAGAAAGCCTCTGACTAAGAGGGAGTTGTATCAAGATCTCCTGCGTCCCAAAGGTAAACATTAGTATTTGGATGGCTATTCCTCCAAATAGCTGCAACAGTCTAATTTCTGTAACATTTATATAAAGAAGTTTGTTGCTAAATTGACCTGTTCTGTTGAATGCTATAATTCCCAAACTTACACATGTATGAATGGAGCATTTTAGAAATCTTAAAGGAAAACTACTTCATGATTTTATATATGGTAACTGTCACTTCTCTTCCTCCCTAAAATAATTCCTCTGTGACCTTTTTTCTTGAAGAAATTATTTAGATATATATTCCCTATGATAGTGATGGTTGAGGACCTTTCTTAGTACAATTATGGAACACAGAATAAGATTCAGAGTCTTTTACTTTTCAGTCATTAATTTCTCATACCTAACCCAAAACTAAGAATGTTCTAAACAGATTGTACCAAGCAATGTAGTATTGGAGAAAGATCTGACATTCAAGTCACACAGTAGGCAACTTCTGTGCTTCTCTGTTCACAAACAACAGATACAACATTGTCATTTGGACACTGGCTGAGAAGAGTAATACATTAAAGCCCTTTTCATGTTTTTTAATTATATGTTCTCTTGTCAACAGCCATTTTATATAGAAGTGAAAGGTAATAGTCTTCCTCCAGTACTTCTTCCTTGCTTCTTCTGACCCTACTTATTGTATCAACTCTACTAGCCCATGAGATCTAGTAAACTGAAATTGTGCTCCCTGTACCATCCTGGTTTTCCAGCAAGGGATGGAGAAGACAATAAATGCAGTAAAAATATCTAATGAGATGGTCCATGAAGGACAAAGAAGTGTCTTTTAATGTTTCTCGGGAGTCACCTTTGGCTAGTAATTTTGCAATTTCTCTTTCAACTCTAAAGTGAGCTCTAGCTGGAACCATAGACTAGGGACTCCATTTATGGAGCCAACAATCCACTTATCAGCCTGTTGCCTTTAACAGCACTTTTCCAGCAACCCTCTAAATCTAGCTCAGTGCTTTCTGTTTTTCTTTATTTGTTCAGCCCCTCAGGGTTAGGGTTACAATAGGCCAAGAGACTCCAACCACAGGCTTAGTGTTTCTTACAGGATTGTTCTTCATGCAGCCCTTACTTTCACTTGGCAGCCCTTTTGGAGTCTTTTTAGATCCTTGCTCCAGTTATGGTGCTGCACTTTCTCTAGACATTTCCCTGAACCTACTCAGGGACTTCACTTCATCTAGATATTTGATATTCTTCAAATGACAATGTGTCAATGTGACAAAGATCAGATACTGTATGGAATGATTTCTATTTGTCTTAGCTTTCTTTTGTCCTCTGAAGCATTTCACTTTTAGCTTTTAAGCATTGCAGTGAATCCTGGGTAAAATCTGAAGTGACTTTCTCAAAGACAGAAAGGAAGTCTGAAGCAAAAGAAGTCTATATCTGAGGCTTGCATCCCACCTTTAGCCAATGTATTAACTTTTCTTTCTCAAGGTCCTGTTAGCTTCTGCATACATCGCAGCCTGTCTTGATATTGAGTCCACTAAATTATTGAAAATTGAAGCTAAGTGCTTATTACATAATGATCAGAATTTTTTAAGGCTGCTTCAAGGGCTGGTGATTGTGAGGCTTCTCCCAGGTGCTAATAGAATATTTTGTCTACTTCTTCATCGTGATTGGGTGGTCTATATCAGACTCCCACCATGATATAGAATAGATAAAAATTAAGTATCTGCCTTGTTGGCCTTGCCTCTGCTTACCCATAAACACTCGGCCCTCTCATCACTTAGAGGGTGACAATCAAACCACTCCCTAACATAAGGGGCTACCCCAACATCTCTCATTTCTTGCCTATCCCTTCCAAACAGCCTGTTGCCATTCATTGATAGCCACATTGATAGCAGTCATGGAATTTGTCTCACCAGGTTTCAGTAATAGCAACTGTATAATAGTTTTCCTGATGCACAATAGCTTCTAGCTCTTCCTGTTTGTTGCCCATGCTGCGTGTATTGGTGTAGAAGCACTTCAGCTGAGCTGTCAGTGTTACCTTCTTAGAGGAACTCCCATTAATTCCGTTGAGGTATTTCCCCAGTGTTTTCCTGTTGAATCCTATTACCTCAGAAGCCCCTGGATCATCTCTGTAAGACTTCAAGTATGCTGCAGTGTAGCCAGCATGCCTCCAACCAACAGGCTGAGTGCCCTTTGGTAGCACCCCATCCCTTTAACCTTGGTATGTCATCCTACAGCTTGTCATGGGCAAGCCTGATATTATTCCCATTGCCATTCGGGCGTCATTTAAAGCTCTGTCAATTAGCTCCACTAGGTCATAAGCAAAGACCCTCTTACCCCTTTAAGAAAGGTGAATCCCATCTGATACTAGTAGGACTGGTGTCATGTGGGACATCCCATTATTGAAAAACCAAAAATGGTGTCAGTGACACTAGCCACGAAGCCACATAATCATAGGCTGGGTCCATCTGTTTCTTCATTTGTGTGAAAAAGGTATATTTTTTTTCTGTCTATAGTTCATGCTTCACGGACAGGCTAACAGAAAAAGCAGGTAGCAATTTAACCCCATGAACTAGTAATTAAAGGCAATGAACACTTTTCTTCTGCATTACAGAATACTATTTTGTGGAAAATGCAAGACGATTTACTAACTCCAGTCCCAATCTCTTGTTATGTTAATACATATCTCCCAATTATGTTAATAAATTTAGTTGCTACAAATTTTGTTGTTGTGGCATAAACTAATTTCACCTGGGGAAGTGTAGTAATAAATATTGACTGAATTAAATTATGGACACAGATTTAGTGAAAAACAACTTTTATCCAGAAGCTATGAGGTTGGTGAACTAAACTGATGATTGAAGCAATAATTCTGTCAATGATACATGCTAGCAGCTTGACCTATGTTTATTTCCACATGTTGAGTATAAGTAAGTATCTAACTGGAAATAATGTTCTAATGAAATGCAATAAAGCAGTATCTGGTGTATTTTGTCTCTTTACATTGTTGTCTCTTTTAGCAGAGACACTGATTGTGTTTGGTCTAATTACAAATTACTCAGTGGAGAAGGTATTCCCCTTTGTGAATTTTGTTCTAACAGAAATGTCAAAACACAGGTTTTTACATATAAAATCAGACTGAACTGAACATTGCTCTAGAGGAGTGGACAAAAGACTCTAGTGCAGCTTATGTTCTGTGTGGACTTCAGTTTGAAGACTGAAACAGCACGATATTGCAATTTGACCTGGTGCTGGAATCCTTAATTTCTGGGGAACGGAGAAGCTACTTGAAAGTAGTACTGTGTTAGGTAGTCTTGAAGCACTAGTTTATAGGATACCAATGCCTGTTCAAAAGAAAGAGCAGAAATTTGTTAATACAGAAATATGATAATAGTGTAGTAAAGGAATCTTCACTTAGCTGTATTATGTTAGATTTCACGGTTTGTGGTGGCAGCTGAGGTTTTTGCTTTTTTGGCTTTTCTTTTTCTTAAACTCTACTGTGTTTCTGTGCATGATAAGCTAATTATCTATTTCAAATAATTATACTCATATAGAGTGCAAAATTCAGTAATGATATATTTCTAGACAACTCATTTTCATAGTAAGGGCCAGTCATGACTGTCATCCCCTAAGGATGTCTTTGAAATACCATATTGGTAATTAACACTGGAAAATAAGCATCAGTCTCAGTGGGAGACTGAGGAGTAATTTTTATTTCTGTAGTGTCTACAAATTAGAGTAGTACCACCAGTAGTGATAATAGAGTGAAAAATTCTGGAATGGGAGGACAGAGTAAGATAACAGGAAATAGCAAAATTGAAATAACAATCCACCCAAAAGAGGTTATCAGAAGATTAATTAAATACAGGAATGAAAACTGAGCCTGTCTTTGTGGAATGCCTGGGGATTCAGTAATTCAATTAGGAGTACCATAGTAATTAAAACTTGGACCAAACTATAAAATTCTACTATCCAAAAGATCCAGCTGGGTAATGAGGCAACTAAAACTGTGGCAAATATGATCATACAGGGGACCTTACTCTACTATACGAAGTTGGCAAAGTAGTGGTTTTCACAGGTTAAGCCCTGAAGCCCTTTATGAGAGTGAGCAGAAGTAGAATTTCTTTGAGCTATTCAATGAGCATTTGGAAAATTTCAGATGAATGCACGTATGAAAACTAAAGCAAAAATTAGTATTTTAGTCTACACCTGTTCCTATTATAACTTTTTTAAACCATGTGAACCTGTGTCACCTTTTTCTCACATGGACTACATGTAGCCTGTAAAGAATTACATGTCCAAAAGAGAGAAAAACTGTAACTAGCCATCTAACAAAACCCTTGCGAACTGAAGTTGTCGTGTTCATTTCGCTGCTGTGTAGGGGAAGCTGTTCAATCTCAGTAGCAAAAAGGTATGGTTAAAGTGCTGTTGTATTAAGCTGCTATTTAAATACCTAAGATTCAGTAGTCAAAGTTTATATCAGCACAGAGATAATACAGATTTCTCATTTTGATTTGGCTTTGAAATTCAGCTTCTGCCTTTTGCACATATAGATTATTCCTGTTTTTTTTTTTTTCATTCTATTCTTACCTAGTTTCTGTTTTTCTGCTTATCTTCTTCACTAAGCAGTTTTGTGTTTTGTGTGATACACGTTTTAAATTATTTTGCTTATCTCTTAATAGACTTTTTCCTTGTATATGCATAGTAATGTGAAACAGTCACGAACTGATTTATGGACAGATAAGTTAGATGATGATTTGTTGAAAAAAAATATTGATAATTCATAGAAGTCAGATATGTTCTCACAGAAGATAATTGGATGTAATATCCATTTTTCAGCCCTTCTTTGTCATTCTGGAACTTCAAAGATAACTGGTCAGCAATAAGTCTCTTTATTATTGGTGTAATGTAATACTGGTATTTTGAGGTAGGACATTTATAAAAGATAGGTGATTTAGAAGAATATAAAATTAAAATGAGAGAAATGCTGAAATCCCTTCACCTGAACATTATGTTGTGGAGATTTTGCCCGAGTTCTGAATAAAGGTGTAACCTTGATCTAATTCCAAACTACTATTACTGTTTGCGTTAATATGCAAAATCCCCAAATCCCTAAATAAATGCACCAGCATGGTGCCAAGTACAAGCATGTTGATTCTAACGAGCTATTTCTCTTTGCTGGTTTGCCTTTCTGTATCTATTTGTTCATTCTTCCTTCGTGATTCATGAAGAAAAAGCTTTAGTGCATATATTCTTTCAGTATTAAAACTTGAAAGAATGCACTTCTAATTATTACCCTTGAACTATTTTGAAGAAAGCAAGGCAAATGTGTGTATTTTTAAACCTAACTTTAATTTTTTGTTTCTGTGGTTAGAAGACCTTGAACTTTGATCCACTTCTTTTTTGTTTGTTAAGACTTTTTGAGAAGCCTTAAATAACTTTTTTCTTTGTTTCTACTATCTCAAGAAAGGTTAAATTGTTTTTTTTTTTCTTCTCATGGTTGTTGGCACTGTGGGCATAAATTATTTCCTTTGAGGCAGTTTGAGTGACATTGTGTCTCTGAGAAATTTCACGTGTGTCTGTCAAGGTGCTTTTCTTTTTTTGAAGGCTGAAAGGAGGGTTGAAAGCTTGGCTATATATTTAAAATAGCATAGTTCTGTTGTGCATTGGAAACAATTGTCTGTACAGAGTGCTTGAATACAAATTTTTCTGGGGAGAGGAAAAAAGACAAAATGATTACTGCTAAATGAAATATTGCATCCAATACCACGTAAGTGGATGTTTTGTGATGAGTAGTTTTTATTTAAACAACTGTATGATCCTTGTGATTACACATAAATCTTCAAAATGTGAGTCACTGAGGTATGCTCTGTCTGAATCTGTAAACTCTTGAATTAAAAGAGTTTACTGTCACAGTCATTTACTGTCATTTACTGTCACAGCTGTGTGACAGGTGCTGACTTAGAGCCTCAATGACACATCAGACCTCAGTATCAGATGACTGTTTAATTGCTGCTAACTAGTAGGAAAGGAGAGGATTGGAGATTCACAAAATCTCCAATCATATTGCAGATTTACAAAATACCTAGGGAGCATTTTGTTGCAGCAGATGAAGTCAAGGGGAATACCATTCCTTATTTCCACATTTCATGATGAATAAAGAGCTTGAGCTAAAGTATTAAGTGAGAGAGTACTTCACTGCTCTTGAGAGCTCATAACATACAGGAACTAGATGATCTTTAAGGTCCCTTCCAATCCAAACCATTCTATGATTCCATGAATTTTAAATAATTCTTTATTTGTCAGCTCAAGCGATAATGTCTGGGCTCATCTTATTTTTTTGGCTCTTGTCTGAAATCCTTGTGAAGGGATAGACCTTCTGCTTGTTACCTGGTGTACAAAGAGCAGAGTTGGAACACAAAAGCTAATGATTGTTTCATTGTTTGGAGCCCAGTTAGTCAAATCCTTAGAAGCCAAGAGGCTTGCCATTAATACTGAAATTTGAATGCCTATTTAAAACAAAGTTTTATATCTTAAGGACTACTTATTCTTATGTGTCAAATCTCACTCCCCAAAATTCACTGTGAGCTCTTGTTTATTCCTTAGCATTTTTGTATGGTAGAGATCTTGGGCTAATATGAAACTAAATGCGTAATAGTATGGTATGTTCTGTCTAGGATCCCTACAGAGTTATTCCTTTGCTTGTGTCTACCTTCCTTCCCGATTCCCAAGGTGTTTTTATTTCACAGAGTTGAAATCAATCGGAATAGAAGAATGCCCAATCTGAGAATTTAACCGGTGTGAGTTTTCAAATATGGTATTTATGAAAAAGATTGAATAAGTAAGAAAGTGGGAATATAGAAGAACTTAATAAAGCTAAGAGGCAGGCTAGAGAGCTTGGGTAATGTAAGAGCAACAGTTTTATAGTTGTTGGATGAAGAATTTTTTGTGAACTGCCTTTGAACACAAATGTGTCAATTTAGCATTTTAGACATTAATTCATGAAAGCTAGGAGTTATATCTTTGAATAATAAAGCTCAAATTTACAATAGATGAATAATAAGGATTAGAGCTAAGATTTTTCAAATGGTAAAATTTAAAATGATAGACTGGAGATTACAACTAAATTGTGCAGACAACTCTGCTAAATTTTTTTAAAAGACAATTTATGTAGGAAAAATTATGGATGTTCAAACACTAAGTCAAAGCTTATCAGAATTAATCAGAAAGAATATAGATTTGAGAGTATTTTAATTAAAGTAACTCAGTTACCAACTGATCTAATTCATAATGTCAAAGGACAGGAGCTTATATTCTAGAAGACAGAGTAGTATCTTTATTTAGCAATGACATGTTTAAGTCAAGTTTTTTCTTGCCCCTTTTCATGCTAACATAAAAGTCTATCTGGTTATGTTTCATGATGACATAAAACTGGCTTCTAGAGAGAAGAGAGTGAGATGATAGTGTGTCTTTTAAAAACACCTATTGATTTTAAACTATATTATATAATTTTGAGGGGAAGCGTAAAATAAAATCCTTTTCATCTCTTTAATTGGAATCAATAGAATAGAAATAAGAGTAGTCTGATTTCCCTCTAATCTCTTTACGGTCCAGATTATGATTGGTACATAATTACTGAGATTATAATGCATAAGAGAAAAAGAAGAGAAAATGCTAAATATAATCTTCAGAAAATACTATCCTAATCTGAAAGTTGCCTGGTTATGAAACTGTCTTTCTGTGTTATAAAAGGCTAAGTTGCGTGAAGAGGGAAACAGTGTAAAGAAATTATTTCCTGGAAGCTAACTACTAGTTTGTCAATAGCAATGGCTTACTACTGTTAGATAGGCTGATAGTAATGTTCTCACAAATATTTAAGATGGGTGTTGTTAAGCATACCCATAATGTTTGGGAATGTGGGCAAAGCTGTTGGAGAGATGCAATCTTGATATGGACAGAGGCACTTAATAGGACATATAAATGCTTCCACTTTGTGGCCATAAGATAATTAGTGATAATGCAGTGTAACAACAGGCTTTTTTGATTAAAAATTTGCTATTGTGTGTGTAAGAAAACTGTCAATATATTGGTTTGATTATAAATAAGTGGAAATTTGCTGGAGACTTAGTGCAATACAAGTAAAAGCACACCCTATGTTTATGTTATTGTACCAAACATCTTAAAAATTTCAGACATATGCATTTGCTTTCTGACCAGATTACACATAGAATCCTGAGAAAGATGTGTCTGCAGAGCTGCTTCTTTGTTATTTTTGAGGGTGGTACAACAAGTTTTTATAGTAATAAGATGTGTTTTTGTTCATTACATAGTCTTTTAATGAAGTTGAAGTATGGTTTTGTAACAGCAGGTGCTTTAGTTGGAATGTTTTGGAGATCACCTGGCTGTGGAGGTGGATATATTTCCAACTGAACAGAGAAAAAGATGAACCCCCTGCCAGGAACTGCTTTTGAGGGAATCAAGTAGTTCTTGCAACAGTGTGTTTTTAGACAACATACTGCTTTTCAGCTATTAACCACTGATGAATTGGAGTGACATATCTCAAATGTTTTCACAGTTTAGAAATGTACATGCAGTGAGGACCTAATGGAAATCAGATGCCCACCTTGGCAGCTCTATTTTATCACAAAGCTATTAAAAAGTTTTGAGGGGACAAGAGCAGAAGCTGAATCCCAATCTTAATTTCCTGTGATTTATTAATACCTGTGGGAGAAAACCACTATGATGCTACACATTTCCAAGATGTAGGATATGTCTATCTTAAACCTGCCTTATTTACTTCATGTTAAGCTTGTGGTTCTCTTGGTCTTCAGTATACTGTAAGTGCTCTGGTGAGTCTGAGATCTGTCTGTCACCAGTTCAGTCTTTCACTGTATATGAATGAACACTGAGGCAGTTTAAAAACTCATACAAATCTATACCTGTGACAAGTATGAAATTCCAAATAAACACTATTTTTTAATACTTCTGTTCCATCTTCAGTCTCCATTAAAATCAATTGGCATTGAGAATGTTCTATTCCTTATGGAGATACTGTGAGAACAATGAACACGTTATGAAGAAACTTCCTGCATGGATTACATGCATGACTAGTTTAATATCTGCTATTTTCAGATAGGCAGGAATGAATTTTCTGAAATCTCAAAAGCCAGAATGAAGACCCCGATACTGGTTAGTGAAAGAATAATAATGTTGCACTTATGGTTGGTTCTATCTTGCTTTCCTATTAATTTTCAAGCTAGATTTATCTCCATCTGAGTATTTCAGATATTTCAGAAAAATATATATTTCTGATTTTTACTGTGTATTTCCTCCCTTCCTCTGCAGCTGTGTGTAGCTTTCACTCAGACAGACATAAGGCTCTTCAGCTTCTTCCTAGCAGACTGTGTTTTGTTTAAATATATATATTGGCAATTATGTTTCTGAAGATTAAGAGATGGGACAAAATAGATTTTGCTATATACATTTGCACAACAGTTTGGCTGACTGGTTTTGATAAAGGTGACTATTATGGTTTTGCCTGCTACATGATGGCAAATAACTTAAATATGATACTGGCAAAATCAGAAAGATTTCAAGCCCCTAATCCAGTGATAGTATGTACATGTGTGTATGACAACTGTTAGTTATCACCTACTGTAAACTATCACCTCCAACCGTATCTGCCAGCACATCCAAACACATCATATTTAACCATCTGATTAATTTCTATTTAAATGAATGCTGGATGTCTGTACTGTGGAATTCCATTCCAAATATGCCAGCAGCTGACAGTTTTTTGCAGCAAGGCTGAAGCAGATGGAGGAAGTAGGGTCTTGCACTGATGGGTGGTGTTAGAGAATGCTCAAAGAAAATGTTGTGGGTCAGGGAACAGATGATGGAATCCAGGTCTTGTTCCTAATTCTCTTGCAGTCATTGATACAAGAAGAAGGAGAATTGGTATAGAAAGGCTTTCCGTAACTTTTTAACTGCCTGTGTTTCAAGGTGAAAAGGCTAAAATCACTCTTACTATAAAGAAGTACAGCCTTTCCAAATTAAGAAACTGATTGGCCGTATACAGAAAAGGCTCTAGCCAAAGTAATCTCTATTCTAAAGTGTTCTTTATATGAATATGGGTGGAAGCTGAAGCCTAGTTAGGGCTGGTGTGTTAATTCATGAAGACGCCTCACCAGGGAGCCTGTCCGTGTGCTGGAGGCCAGTTAAATGTTCAATCACTTTCCACAGCAACTCCAGAAGAGAAAACTGCAATATTAAACTAAATTTCTATTGTGGCAATGGTTTGATATTTACTCTCCTTGGGTGGTGTACAAAGAGATAAAATGACTTAAGATATGACAGATGGAAAACTTTCATCCTGTGACAGTGCCATGTGTTTAGTGTTACTGTTTTTTCATTGATCATCAGAATGATGGGAGTTCTTCCAACCAGATCTTACAAAATTGTTAATTATTGAAAGATAATTTACTGGAAGAGTTTCAGAGTATAGTTTTTTTCCCAGTTTTGATATTCCAGAGAAAAAAAATTAATGGCTTAAATCAGTAGTTTTGTAGTATTAGCTATGAAAGAATAGACAGAAGTCAATGGATTAAAACGTTAAATGACTTAAGTGAACAGAAAGGAGAACTAAAGCAAACTGAACTGGGATATCAATTTAAGTGATATTATATAACCTATTTTTTTTGTGTGTGTGTGTGTCAGATGACATCTATATGGTTTTCATTTGAGCCCTATACTTTGATTCTTGAACTGTGGAATGCTTAATGCGTGGAATTGGGAAAATGGTCAACATCATGTCAACTAGCAGACTAATTCAAAGATGAAAGCCTCGAGGGGGTAAAAATTCCTGCTAAAGAGCCCATGCAAGCTTGTTACATTTCTAGATCAATTATCCAGCTTAAAAGAATGGGAAAATTGGAACAAATACATAGAGAAAGTACTGAGGAGAATATTGCTGTTGTACTGCTAGAGATATTCATAAGTTATCAAACTGTGGCCTCCAGAAATCTTGAATTCCAAGTAGCATTACAACAGTGTAACAGGTCAATTCCTCAATTCCTCTGAAATGGACAAAATCAACAGTTTGGACTTCTGTACGTAATAGAGGGTTATCTTAGAAGTTTTCTGTATCTGAGCAGAACACGTACTTGTGATGATGAAACAGCCTAAAATTATTGGGAGAATTTTTATAGACGTATAATGTAGTTGTCTTAGATATTTGTAACTGAAACCACTGCACACAATAATATTCTAATGAAATTCTTTATGAAAAATATTCTTTATGAGAAAACCTTTTAGTAAGCAGCAGAAAAATGTTTTTTTCACAGGCTTTGTTTGACATACATAGCTCAGTGGGAAAGCCTTTGCTGACAATCATTCTTACACACTTTACTAAAGTATTTATATAAACACTCAAGATTGATCATGCTAAAACAAAGAGGCAAGGGAAAACTTTGGTCTGCTTTTACTCCTGCAAAAAAATCTATTTTAGCTTGGGGTCTATTTTAATAATTACTACTCCAATTACAAAATAAATATCTGATAAATATTACATATATTGCCTGAACATTCTTAAATTGCATCAGATACCTTGGACTTCACTCTCCTCTAACATGCAGACAGTATGTTCCATTCTCAAAAAGATTGTATTTAATGGTATCCCTAAGAAAGCAGAAGCAGTAGACAGGATGTAGTCTTAACCTTGATTTGAGAAAATCTAAACATTTTTTAAAATGCATAAAGTATCCATGTTTAAGCATCTACCATGTGTTTCATGAAAGAATCACAATAAATAGTTTGTTTCTCCAAAAGATGTGGATAAGTTATATATTTGGGTTATTTTTTTACTTTAACAATTCAGTATTGTCCTTTCTAAGGACAAGGAAAGGCTGTGTTCCAAGATGGCCTTATGTTTATATTGCTGTATTAGAATTGAGCCCAATGTGGCAGTCTCTGGAAAGGATGTCAGCGTTTGCTCTGATTGTTTAGATTGTTTTGCTTTAAAGAACTTACTGCAAAAGTTGGTTTCTCTCTGACATTTTGTCACACTTCCAAGTTGGATCATGAGCGACTGACAAACATACTGATCACATATATTAGATTTTTTTTTCTCTTATCTTTAACCTTTCTTTGATCTATTGATGGAAAAGGAAAAGCGAACAGCATATTAAAAGTATTACTCACAAGAGGACATTTTAATATTGCAGCATGCAGACAGGAATTAATCTCACTAATCACATATACTACTATGGGACACCTCACTCCAGGTGCATCTTTTTTTTCAGTTAATTATTATTGCTCTATTCGGTAATCCCATGTGCAATTTTGACAGATTCACTCTAACTTGCTCTTCTGTAGTCCATAGGCGAGAAGTTTGTGTGGTTCTTTTTCTTTCTGTAATTACCCTTTACTCCCTTGACTGAAACACTTGATGTTAGCAACTGGTGAAAATACAAAATAATCTTGCCAGTTTTTGTATATGCAGATTTTGTGACAATCCTCTAGCCCTTGTTCTGTGCTATGATTAGTCTAAAGGCAGGTTTTATTTTGACTTAAATATTTCAAGCTTTGCAACTTTTAACAGCCCGGCGGAGGTTCTGATTTCTCCATTATTTAAATGATAAAACCTTGCAAATAAATTCTGCCGTTTTAGTGCTGTGCTTTGAAGACAGCATATCCTGGAGAAACTTTCGTCAAGTTAATGTATTTGTTTCATCTTTTAGGCTGTTACTTGCATGAGAATTCTGGAACAAAAGCAAGAAAAACTTGCTATTCTTTTAGTCAATGAAAATGTATTTTCCCAGAACACTGGCCTTAAATTTATGAAAATAATTTATTCTCATTGAGACACTTTATGACATTTTCTCCTGTGCATTATGCAGGAGACATCTACAGGAATTTCTTTTTTGTTTTTCTTTCTGAGTATCTTTTTCCAGACAAATTGCTGAACAGCTGGCTTGCTATATGTATCTGTATTCATTCAATTTTGTAATGTAGCAATATTGACTTCTTGAGCATTCATTATTCTGCAGTGTAATTACTTCTCTCAGGTTATAGGAGGTAAGAAAACTTTGTGGTTCTCTAAAGACTCTAATCCAGAAACTAAACTGTGAAGCAGAAAAGAAAAATACAGGCAGGATCCACTATGACACAGAACATAGTGTATAGTTGTATAGTATAGTTGTAACTGAAGTTTTGTAAAGAAACAAAAACCCAAGACAAGGGTGCAGGCCAGTTCAGAGCTCAAATGCATCAAACATGTTTGTTCAAAATAGCTCAGGAGTCACCAGCTTGCAAACTTCTTTTCAAGGAAAGGTAAATAGGGTAGAATTTGACAAGCCAAATGGCATGTGAAGGTGCTGTGTATATTTTTTTAAGTGATGTTTCAGTTTTTGATCTGTCCACCACTGTTGTATCAGTGTAGTGCTGATCAGGGGCTGCAATGTCAGCCTTGTTTGACACCAGGGAACAATCATACATCTATTTTATGTGGTTCTTGATTACAAAAATGGATTACTACATTAATTCAAGGCAGTGCCAAGTCTTAGCGTTTGGAAATGCAAATTTTATGTTCCCTTGATCTGTAAGAGCTCAAAGAACTTTTCCCTATGTGTGTTAACAGTGGTCAACTATTCTACCTGTCCCTGCCAACTTATGCATTTTTGAGGATTTCCATTCCAGTTCCGTTTCCTAATCTGTTTTACACATTTTTGCAATGCCAGCTCCTGCTCTGTAGTTCTCGATCTCAGTGTGGTCCAGCCTGTGCTCTAAACCTGGTATCTTTTCTTCATACTGTGTTCTTGCAGCTGTATAAGTCCTGTGGAGGCTGGATGCTGAACTGAGAGTTAATAACCGTACCTGGTAACCAGACAGGGCTTTACATATGCAGGGCTTAACATATGCAGGGTTTACCTTCAGGGCTGGCAAACCAATGGGATTTTCTAGCAGAAAACAAATTAGCTTTAAAAAGTAGTCCAGCTCTTGGTTTCCAAAAGCAAGCAGTTCGTTCTTGCCTCTTTCCGTCACTGGCTCATTAATGGAAATAATCTTCCCATAATGACTCAATCTGTTCTTTTGGTAAAATATCCTGCTCAAAAATTTTTTTTTCAATCCATTCTCTAATACTGCTTGTTTGGAAGATGTCTGCAGAAACCCCCTGCCTGGAGAGTGGGTATATAGAGGTACTTGCTTTTTTTAGCAGTACTAGTAGCTTAAGTGCAAATAGCATTTAGTGTGAACAGTGCACATTATGTCTTGATTGGGACTTGTCCTTTGCCTTAGTGAAACAAAAGGATAATCAGGTGTTTTTCATGGTTAGATATTGGAAATATAATCAATTTTTCTCTTACATTTTAATTTTTCCCTACATTACAGAATGAAGCAGGTAGTGTTAGATTAGTAGTGTCCTGCTAATTGTGACCATGTAACCATAGAAGTATAATTGCAACAATAAAATAATTATTTTAATTCAGAATTGCAATCTAGGAGAAATCATCAAAAAGTTGTCATTCCTTGATTTGAACTGGGATTTAGAGGTTGAAGTCTTTGAATGTTTCCAAGTTTTCTGTCAGTTCGGGATATGTCACTCTTAGATGTCCGGTTCCAAGTTTACTATGGTCTTTGAGTTGTCTTGTAGAACACACTACATAGCAAATTGAAGTTTCTGTGAAAGAAATAATTGTAATAATTTATAGATAATATAAACATTTGTAGCAAATCGGTTTATTCTTTGTATGAAATGCCCTCTCCCAATCTCAGATTTTGAAAAAAATTACGACACCTTAAAGAAAGAAATGTTGCAGGTATACTTATCTTTTTTTTTTTTTTAACATTGGCGAGTTCAAAGTACTCATTTATATGGATAACCCTTACTGTCCTGAGGAACTGAGCTGACGTTAATTTATCCTTGTTAATTAAAAGTACTTGTAAGACTGACTGGACCTTTAAGTACATCGTTAAGACTGTATTAATATAGTTTTACTATTGATCGTAGATGTCACCTAGGCTCAGCATTGACACTATAATATAAAGAAAAAATACCAGAAAAGAGAAAGGATTACTTTTATGGGTTGCAAAGAAAAAAAGCTCTGAAACAGTAGAATATTATTTTTCTATACAATTAAATACCGTGGACTTAACTTCAGGTTTACTGTAAGAACATGCCTTTAATTTTATGACAGTCAATACACAGTTATCAGAATTTTTTTAGCAATGCATTAACTCAGGTAATATTGTTGGGTAAGCATTTGGGTTTTGTGTGCCAAAATGCACAAAATGATTCTGGGGGGAGGCCAATGATGGTGGATGCTGAGGTACAGAGAAATCTTAGAAGTAATTTTCTTTAAGATAAAACCAAAGCTGAAAATAATCTCAGCTTTATGAAATGTTTTCTGATTGAAGAAGTTTATTTACATTCTCAAGTGATGAGAATTAACTACTTTTCCTCAGCACAAGCTATTTACTTCTAATTAATTTTGTATGAGTTTAGAAAATGGTTTGAAGGCATAAGAACTGGCTGGTTGGACTCTGTTCCATGCAGGTTCAAACTTGCAAAGATAAGCCAAATATTTTGATATCTGGCATATCAAAAAAGATATCAAAAAAGATATGCCAGATAGGAAAAGGTTATTCTGAAGATTATTTATATGCTAGTTATAAAGATTCTTTGGGCTGTTGGAGATAATACGTTGTCATCGGCGGTCTGCTGCAAAGTTTCTTTGTTTATACAGTAACACACCAAGGATAATTTTTAAGAAGCTTGTCTCTAAACTTGACTTTGACGGGTAAGCTAATAGAAGTCATGTGCCTGGGATATGTAGGGTACCCTACACATTTTTCTGTTAGGCTGTCTGATACATTTCCTTCCTCACATGCTTTTCGTTCTTTTATTCTCAACAAGCATATTTCTGTATTCAGGGACAGCCATCTGAAGTGTCTGCTGGATTCACCATTTTTTGCTTCCTTCCCCATAAGTGCTAATGTTGTGCAAGAGAAAGCGTTTGTCCTATTAAAGGTGATTTCTACTTCATCAGCATTGTCTTTTTCTCCACCCTTCTTGTATGCAAGTTCTATGGGTTGTCAAGTCTTGCATATATCATTGTTATGGAAATTCATAAGCCAAGCCACAGTTCTCCAGTGCTGTAGATGGTACAGGACAGAGATGGTCTATGAAACAGAAAATAGTTAACTAAGCAGAAGATAGCAAGGGAGTCCACAGAATGTGGACTCATGCTCAAGGAGAGTGGACTACAGTAGGGCATTGAGACAGAAAGGAACATATTTGTTTTTCCTGTAAATCTTCTCAAGTGTTTTTGTTCAGTAGTAAAACTACTTTCTAGAGAAGTTTGTAAGGCACTCTTGTGGCAGTGTTTGTATACTTCCTTTTCATTTCTTTGGAAAATAGATTTTCTAGGATGCCTTCCACTGCATGCTACTCATTGGGATCAACAACTTTAATCAGTGTACAAGAACATTCTGTGGCAGAAGTCTGGAAATGGGAACCAGGGATCATTGCCATTCACTCTGTAAAGATGTTTAAACTTGATTAGCTTAAGCTTTTTCCCCTGCTCACTTTATTCCAAGGACTTCCTTATTTTAAATTCTGCTAAGGGCTCCAATATTTGTTTGATTTTTTTCTGTGTTTTTCTTATTTACTATTTATATTAATGTTGGTCCTCTTTCAGATTACTTCCAAGTGGAACAAGCTCATATTATAGTTTTTTATTTTCTATTGGAAATGAAATCTTGGCTTCAGATGAAATCCTGGCTTCGCCTTCAAGAAAATGCTGTTAGTAATATTCTGTTTCAGAGTTTAAACTCTCTCTGACACTTTTGGAGGAAGAAACTTTCACGTGCTTTATGTGATTGGAGTCCCAATGGCTGTCCCCTAATGTTTCACAGATAGCAAGTGGACCTGGTCCTAGCATCAACAGGAATTTAGATATGTCATTTATGGACAGTAATAAAGTCCTGGATGATTATATATCTCCTGAATGCCTGAAGGAGAAGCATTTGCTGAATGGTCATACTTGTACTTGCTCTTAAACAAAGCAAGGAAACAAAGCAAGCTTCAGCCCACCAGAAAGTGGGGAGCAGTTTAGTTATGAGCTGCTGCTTCCTTCCAGACTGTTAATTCCTGCAGTATTAAGTTACCAGAATGTCTATTACGTCAACCATGAATTACATGCGTGGTGCACTCCCATGGTACTTCTGAAATTTAGGCAGAAGGTGACTGGAAACTAGTCTTATTAACAGTAGCATGAAGCAGATGGCTGGGAAGAGAAAAGATATTCTGAGTTTAGTCAGTTATAATACATGGAAAGCTCCCTGCATTTTCATTGAAGTTTATTTTCAATACATGCTAAATAGTATTAAAATCTGTGTGCTGCTCACACCCCGATTCATCAAGGTAGTTCTGAGTACAGAGAAGTGCATATGTATGGCTCCTTCAGGCTCATGGGTGTTACACAAATGCTGAAATTCATGTATGCCCCAAGTCTCTGGTATAATGAACATTCAAAAGGACTGCAGAGGTCAAACTTTGGGGCAGGCCAGTTCAGAAAAATCTCAGAGCAAAGATGTGCAGCGTAGGAGAGTGCTTTCTTAGCATTTCAAACCTTTCTCACTCCCGTATCAGGGCCAAGTCAAAGCCAGTCAGGGAGACAGCGGGACTGAATACACAGCCCAGTAGCTAGGGCATTTATTGCAATAAAATGTAAATGAAGACAAGAGAAGAAAGTGCCTGACGCAGTCTCAGCTGCCAGTGGTTTGGGCATTGCCCTGGCAGAGAGCAGGGATTCGCACCACCACGGTCTTGTGAATGTCATAACCCCTTGTGATTGATTATTCTGTAGGCTTTGTCCTCACTAAAAAGTTTTCCTTTTGACAGATTGTTTTTTTCTTTAAAATGAAAACCTCTCTGTCAAAAAATTCCCAACCAGCTCTTTCACTAAGACAATCAGCAACTCAAATCAAAAGAACTGCGATAACCCCAAACCTTAGGACTGAATTGCCTTAATTATATATTACACTTGATAGAGCAATCAGAGTTGCTTTGATTTGGGTTATGAATAGATAAGATCTGTGTGAAAGATTTAAAAAGTCACTCTATGCCTCTTTTTTTTTTTCTCTTTTTTTTTTTTTTAATTGACATTACCTTGACATGTTCATGTAAAGTATCATATTCTCTTCCTGGCATGACTGAACTCTGTGCTGCTCACAGTTTTATCACTGCAATGGCAAATATCCCTCTGTGTTTAGAGGAAGAAACAGAAAAAAAATTGTCAGTAAAGAAAAGGTAAGAATGGATTTGGCCTACTGGTTTTGGTTTAGGCTTTTTCAACAGACTTTTATCTTGAAGATGAAGTTCCTGCTCTCTTTTTTGTCCTCAACAGAAAAATAAAAATCTATTAGAATACAAAATATTTATCTTAGCTTTTCAAATCAAATTTAAATTTTCAGTTATCAAATACATTCCCGTCTTTGAAAACAGCTTCAGTCAGATCCTGCGATTTGAATACAAAAGGATATGAGAATGTCTCTGTTCAACAGGGAGAATAAGATTAAAGCCTTTTCTGAGAGAATGGTAGGTTCAAGGTGACAATGCACCATGATTTTATACCAAACAGAAGCAGCATTAAGAATTATCTCTAGGAAACAGTACTGGCTAATAGTCTGCAAACCATCTCTTTGTAAAACAAATCTGGTTTTACTTATGGAAACTTCAAAAAACATTAAAAAGGAGATACCGAAGCATCAAGAGAATGTTACCTGACAGCAGGGACTATCTTGAAAATATATTTCTGACTGTAAGTTGTAGTATTGACAGGCTACGTTTTCAAAATGAGTCTCTATTGTTGACTGTGTCCAGTTTGCAGATGGAAGTTCAGCACATGACATCGTTCTGGGCTTTACCCTTCCTCTCCCACTCCCTCCCTCCTCTTGTATGATCTGAGTGCTCATGCTTTCCATCCTCAGAATTTCTGAGACTCAAGATTGATGTTTCTCATTTGGCACCCAGTTCTTACTGAGGCACGGTATGCTCAGTGCGTAAAATTACGTCTGTATAGTAACGCTTTTAACTGAGCAAACAAAAAGGCACAGCAACATCATCAAAGATGGAATTAGAAGCCTTTAGACTGATGCTAACATAAATTTTTATCAGTGCAAGCAATTAAAAACTAAAGACATTGCCAAAGGATGTGGCGAATTCTCCATCCCTTGTCATCTTAAATATAAACTGGATGTCTTTCTGAAAGGTTTTCTTTATTTCAGCCACAAGTTACTGGGTTCGATGTAGGAAGTATTGAGCGAAATTCTACAATTGGTGTTAAAAAGGAAGTTAGGTAAAACATTAGATTATTATAGTGGTCTCATCTGACCTCAGAATCTCCCCAGAATCTATCCATACCTTCAGAACTAATTTATTAAAAGCCTGGCTGGCTGTTGCGGGCAATGAGGTATTGCAATACTTCAAGGGTTCTGTGAAAAAGGGCTGTTGCCAACATTGCTGACTGCAGTCAGCATTTTCTGAAGATCATAGGAAGTGAAAATACAAAATAAGCATCCTTCTGATTCATGTACATTTCCCCCAAAATGCTTGCTTCCAAGTATTTTTCATTATCCAGCAACTGCACACCTTAAAATTTGAAATAAAATATTAAAAATTAATATATTCCACTAGGTTATGATACTTTTTCTCTGTCACACAAAATAGATATCTAAGAAATATTATTTCTGCACACTAAGTAGAGATGCATTTCTGGCTGTGAAGATCTTGCCTATAAAAGTCTACTTGCTTGTAAAAGTCTACTTGCCTAGAAGCACAGCCTAATCTGAAAATACTCAAAGAATCAACCAATTAGAAAGCTATCAGTATTAAAAATTTAAATTTTCATTTAGTTCAGTGATGAAAAAATGGTAACTAAAGACTCCAGGGCCTGATGCCAAGACACAGTTTGTCAAGTGCTTTTAGACAGATCTAGGTCTAGTGTTAACACAATACAATCAGGCAGTCTGCTGCTTGCTGCTGAGATTGGTACCATGCTCGTAGGCTGACTTCCATAATTTTAAAATTTTGCTAATATATGGGACAAACAGCATTCCTCACTTTTGGAGACCCAGAATCTTGTCTTACAAAAGGAACCATTTTTCATCCTCTTTGGGCAAAATGGCTGCATAGGGAACCAACTTAACATATTTGTGAAAGGAGAGAAAAGGAAAAAAATAAGAAAAGAAATCCCAGAAGTTTTTGTCCTCAGTCATTCTCTCTAAAAATGCAGAAAAGCTTTTGTTAAATAGGTCAGCACATTAGCTACTACTTGGTCTGAAAAATGGAAATCTGGAATGACTAAGAAGGGGCTCTATACTGCAAATTTCTGAGAGGACCTTGAGAGGACTTCTCATAAAGATTTGCCTACTTTCTAACACCAGAGACAAATAGAGCTGTGTGGGACTTAACCAGGGCACCTGCTCTGTGACCCCCTTTGGTAGCATGGTTATCCTGGAGGTTTAAAACCAGCCCTTCTGTTTTCCCTCAGCAACCTACAAAAAGTAGTATTGCGCCTGTGTGGAGCTGTGCTGCTTTTTTGACTCAGCTAACAGGAAACAAGGGAAACATACTGTATGGAAAAACATTTAAAAATAAGCTCTCTCCCATTCTGTACAAAATCTAGAGTTTGCTCTCAGGGACAGAGTTTAGGTTAAGACTTTGCAACAGAAGAATATGCCCCTTTAGCATCTCGTATGACCTTCTCTGAACTTTTGCCCAGCATTAATCCACTAAACACACTGTAATGAATTAGTGGGGGAAAAAATGAAACAAAGATTTTTCAGTGGTGGCTATGTGGAACTGTGTTTAAAGAAAAGCAAGTGGTTCTTTCCATATGTTGAATGGCATTCAAGATCCACATGAGCATTTGTTTTTACCTTAGACATTCATCAGGAATGTGCTGGCAAATATGATGGGCAGAAAAATTGCTGGAAAAAACTGGTCAGAGATTTCTATTGTTTAATATGCTTAAACTGTTCTTTGCCATAGCTCTTTTAATTAAAGGATATTACTTTGGCATCAGGGTGCTCCAATTTTACCAGAAATCATGACAATAAATATACCATATATATTATAAGGACACAATCTAAAACATATGAACTCGGTGATTGCATCCTTAAATGCCTACAAGTTACAATATGTCAGAAAATCTGGGTTAAAAGGGTTCCAGAACCGAAGCCTAGTCAAAGGAAAACAGCAAGAGAGCTTTATTTTAATGCTTGCTCTGGCAGGTCACTGGATTTTGATTATGCCGTCAGATATGGTATTCATCCCCTTGATAATGAAAGGTGGGTGGCTGGCTGGAAAGAAAAGGCACGCAAGATGGCTTTTGGTCATTGTCTGCACTATTTCTAGTAATCCTCCTTGCTGTCTAACTCATGTGTTCAAGAAGGATTTGGGCCTGTGGGGTAAGTGGAATTGAAATCTCTCAAGAGGAAAAAACGATAAGGAAACAATGTGCACTTGCCAGCAGTTTTAGAAGAAGATGTTTAACAAAAGAAGCAGCCTGTATTCTGTATTAGATTACTGCATCGCTGGCTGTATTGCTTTCACTGCTCCCTCACAACGCCAACTCAAGACAATAGAAGGACTGTTGTTGCTCTCCCAGCTCCTTGCTGAAACTTTACCAGCTGGATTTAAATACCGCCGATCAAATGTCATAATAATGCAAATCACTCACCATTTAATAAATATAATTTTTAGGGAGATAAACCCTTAACCACATTTCATTTATGGTCTAGTGTGGACTGGGAGAACACACGTGGTATAAGCAGGAGATAGATCTCTAACATAGAGATCGTTCTCTAACATACCTTTTCTCTTTTCTTTCTTTTTTTTTTTTTAAAGAGCTGCAGAGCACTAAGTCAGATTTCCAGACGCTCCTTCCCAGTGTCAGTCTTCAAACCTTCTGTAACAAAGGACATTACTGTGAAATTCACAACATGCCACCTAATTTAAGAGAAAATTAACAGTTAAGTTTCATTAATAATAAGGCAAAAGCTTTTTCTGTGGTAAATGGCAGCCTCCCATACAGACAAGGCAGAGTAGTTCCCTGCACTCTTCTCCTCCCACCTTCCTCCTTCCTCTGTTTAGAGGAAAGCAGTCCTGCATGGACAGTGAATTACCAGCTTTGAGTCAAACCTTCTGAGGAACAACTATGATGGTCATGTTGACACAGTGTGATGGGGCACAATTTTATATCCACCCTCATGCAATTAAGAAAAAATGTCCTCCTATGGACGGACACAGCTAAGTTGTACAAATCTTCAAAAGCAAGAACAATGTGGGCCAGCTAAGGCACAAATGGTTTCCTTGCATGTAGAAGGAGCAAATGTGCTGCAGGCTCATGCTTACCGTGGTCCTGCTCACTCTGCCTTCACTCAACACCTTCCCAAAAGTACTGCACTGGATTCACCGAGTTGCATTTCTTCTGCAATGCCAGAAGCATAACATCGGGATGTGTTTCCACCATGGCACCGTCTGCAGCTCCATTTGCCATTTGTGTTTATCTGCCCAAATCTTCTCAAGCATTTTTACAGTTGTTTAGCTCCAATCACTGTAGAATGTGACATTTAATACCAAATACTCTTCCAATATTCCCACATTAATAAACACAAACAGTGAATCCTCTCTCTGTTGTAATGATGATTTCTGGCATCGTTTAAAAGTGCATATTATTATGCCAGTATTAAGAATTGGTACAGCTTCATGCAATGCTGGAATATATATCCGAAAACTAATTTACTTGAGTTGTAATGTTAGGATTATCCTTCTGTCTTTCATGACTGCTGCTTCATCTGGAGAATGCTTAATGTTTTCTTGTCAATGGGTGTTAACTCAAATGAATTATTCCAATCTGTTTACTTTGTCCCTTTCTAACAAGCCTAAATTATAATTAAAAAGAAAAAAGAAATGCAAAGAGCATTGAAAACTTACTATGACAACATTGTCTAGATTTTTCTACTCTTAAGTCCACATCAATAAGCAATTTAACAATAGGAGAACTCTCAATGGGAGACCAACAGATGAAATTATTGTAGAGCAGAGTCTTGGATGAAATTTTTTCTTTGCCATGTAATTGCATGCAGCCATCCTTCTGTGAAATCCCCCATCAGATTACAGGGTTTGTTGTATGTAAATTGAAGACTAAATGCTTGGTAGCACCTTTCAGCTCCGCAATGCTGGAAATGAGTTTTTTAATAGAAAATTAGATTAGTAATATTTTAGTCAACAAAAATGCAGAAAATTTCTGCATAAAGATGAGAAAATTATTCATGCAAACTGACTTTAAAAACAAGAATGAAGAATTGTAAAATTCTGTATACTAGTATTGATAAAAATTTCTGTGCTTTATTTTTTAAACAATGAATGGGATATTAAAATATAAATTATTTCTATTCTGCTGGCTGTAGTATTAACTAAGCTTCTGGGTAGCAACAGGTTGCATAATTTATTGGCTTCTATTTTTAATATGATTTTATACAGTTCTCAAAGTAAGGAACAATATGTACAAAATTATAATGAACTCAATCCAGATTATAAAATAGACTTTTGGAAACCATCAGCCAGGCACTAAAACAAGACATTGCCATTTGCAGTCTCTGTTATGCTGCAGTTGATTAGATTAACCCTCACATGCTAAAGTGAGAAAAGACTTCAATTTCCTCTGCAAATGCAAAAGGAGTTCCTCCAGCATAAATTTGTCTTCCTTTATAGCCAACAGCTCAGAAAACAACAGATCAGGTATTAATAAATTGTCATTAATTTTGTTTATAAACATTTATTAAAATGTTTCTTGCAATTTGGGATGGACAGAGCAGAGCAGGAGTGTACCATACACTGAGAAAACTGTGAAAGATGTGCAACAAGGACAGGAACCAACAGATGATTGGAGGAATGAAACAAAACATACATCATGATTAAGCACAAAGTTTTAGGCAAAGACATTCCTGTTCCTAAAAGCCTACTGCCTTTTAATAGCCTGGCTACAACTGAATTATTAGAAAGCTTTGTTTGCCCCTAAGGAAGATATAAAATGTGATGGGTACCTAGAAGGGGGTCTCAGACTTCAGCAAGTTCTAAGTGATAATAAGAATTACATCGATGGAGCAGTGAAAACTAATGTCTTCTCCAGCTTACTGAACACAAAGGTGATAACTGTTCTGGGCTCCTGGCAGAAGGCTGCAACTCCTCAAAATCTCTTCAAATTCCTCTAGATAGTTCATCAGCTTCAAAGCATGTGACCATGGGAATATATATTTCCTATTTCTGTGAGGAAGAGATATCTCTATCCCTTCATCTATAAAAGCTTAAAGGATGCAGTCCCTTAGTTAACTAAAGAGACCATTTTATCTGCCAAATGTAGCAATTCCCCAGCTACAACTGGTTCCAGCAATATGTTCTGTACTTATACATTAGAATATTGCTAGAACAAGGAATACATCTAAAATGAGAAAGTCATGTACCTTTTGAAAAAATCCATATAAACCAATTGTATAAAGCTCCCTTCACATTTGAATCCCCCAAATATTTAATAGCTCTTACTGCCAACAATAGTATTCTGTTCTATATAGTAAAAAATGAAACACAATCCCTAGTCCCAAAGACTGGCAATGTAAACACACCCCAGGGAAACCCACAAAAGAAATAATGAAAGGACAGTGAAGTTGTTTTACTTGTTGCATTGTTAGTTCACATCTTACAGACTACACAGTGGTGTGAATCCCTAGGAGGGTCATGAGTTTTGCATGGAGGTTATGGCAAGCTAGTTTACCCCTTTTTATATAAGGCTTTGGGGCGTAAAAGGGGGAAAAAAGGCAATTAACTACCAGTGGCTGTAATGGTGACAATGGTGGAAGGAGAGAAACGAGAAACTTTTTGCTCATGTTTTGCTCCTCTCCCTCACTCTTCATTTCTTTCCTTATTTTCCTAAGACAAAGATTACTTGAAAAAACAAGCAGATTAAAATTGGAAAACTGAAGCTATTATCACCCGTGGCTGTCATCCCTTCCACTCTGACAGATGTCACTGCAGTTTTCAGCTCAATGTGTGAATGCAAGCCCATTCCAGACCTTGGTTGCTGTAAGATGTGTAGTTGAAAACAGTATATCGGGAGCCAATTTGCAAGGGAAGAGGGTCCTGGTATCCTTTGGAAGGGTGCAAGCAGCTTTCTCTTCCATCCGGCCGTTCTTCAAACCACAGTCACGTCTGTCTGAGCTCTGAAACCATCAGCCAGTCAGACAGAGTGTGATACTTCTAAGGAATTATTAATTTTTTCACAGTAGATATAGCATGCAGTAGGCATAAATATTTTCAAAACTTTCTTTAACTTTTTTTTTCTCCAGAGCTCTCGGGCTTGATGCTTTTCTTCGTCTTATTCAGAGAGTACTCTGTGCAGTCCCTACAACTGCCTGGGAAGTGTGTGCTGCACACAGAATAGAAATCAAAGCCATAGTCTTTAGTCTGCTTTTGTGTAATCCCAACTCAAGCTTCCAGTCTCAAATTTTAAAATATGATTAAAGTGTAAATTACAATAGATAACACTACTCTCAAGGACAGAAAAATATTAAAATAAGTTTGCAAAGCTAAGAGAGAAATATCAATCACTGGCAAGAAGCAGCCTAGGATATGAATGAATTGCATGTCATTTAGAGAAACAAATAAATGCAACAGCATTAATCAGCAGATGTAAAAGAGAGTGCGATGCTGATACCAAATAGAAGGGCTGTGCAAGAAGGCATGAAACAATAACCATGTGCATCAAATCATCAGCTGGTTTCTGCACAGATGGAAAAAACTCTGAAGAAATGCTACAAGATTTTTTGAAGAGCTGGACATGAATTAAAGGCAAATGAATCCAATCTGTGCCTCTCTCTTTCGCATGTACACACACACATAAGCCCTACTTTCACAAAGTCAGTGCCCCATGCTGGATTTCTGACCTTCGCTTTTCCTCTGCCAAGTTTGGGCTCAATTTTAAATTGAGTCTGGAAGGCCAGGCTGTGGTGGCACAACAGTAGCATAAAAAATAAATGAGTTTTTTTCTGCTTTTGCATTCCTTACAGATTCCTATGAACTAGACTCAGGACTCAGGAGAGAAAGATGTAGAAACAGTCAAGCACAGCAAATAGAATTAGGAAATATTTTGAAAATAGACTTGCAAGCCAGGACACGCAATAGTCAAATTCACCTCAAGTTTCAACAACACAAGTTCAAAGGTTTGAATTATTCAAGAATATCCTGTGTTTAGCCAACACTGCTAATCTGGCGCATCTCTCCCTTGTCTGGCCAAGGTTTCTTCCCTTCCTTTCTCAACATACCCAGCACAGAGAAACGCAACATTACAGACACTCATAAACAGATAGACCATGAGCAAAACATCAGCACAGCTTTGAAAAGCAGGCCATACATCTACAGTCATGATGGGTTTAAATTTTGGTTTGTTGTTCTTCCTGCTGTTTGCCAGCAATAAATGGCAATTGTACTTCCCGACCATGTTCAGCTGGGCTCTACGCCATTTTTTGCTGTTTTTGATGGCAGAGTTCTCAAAGACATATATTAAACTATCTGGCCCGTGCCATAACTCACTAGGGCCTCACTCGTTTCCAAGGAGGCCCTACAAGAAGAGGGGAAGTAGGGTTTTTTTTTAGAAAGGCAGCAGTCTTCTGCATTAGTAATATTAAACTTTCCCATGGAATTTCAATAGCATTAACAAATTATTTTGATAAAAAACCAGCAGGCTTTGCAGATGGATTTTTTAGGGTTTCAACAGAGAAAAATGTGCAAGCTTTACACCCACTCGATGTTGTAAGCTCCCTTACAGTCTGTCCTGTGACCATTCTTAAATACACTAATGTTACAGAGTTAATCTCATAATGGTAATGCGTCCACAAACAAATTACTGCAGTAATGTAGTTAGCTCAATTAACTTTTGAATCTATTCACTATGCAGAACTAAAGGTCATTTGCTATTAAAATATCTCCCTCCCACTTCCTTATCGCCCTTTGCAACTTCTGGGAGTTAATATTAGAAATCCTGTCTATGCTACGTCAGTAAGAAGACAGGATGATGAAGCCAGAAAAAGACCTCATTCTTTACTAACATAACACAGACATGGCCCAAAGAGAACATCTGCCTTCTTTCATGAACACATCTAATTATGGCAAATTGTTAACACCTTGAAGAGGAGTTTCATAGAAGGGTAAACTTTAACATATGCCATCCTCACACATAAAACATG
The DNA here is from genome assembly GCA_028566535.1 of Scolopax minor. Lineage (NCBI taxonomy): Eukaryota > Metazoa > Chordata > Aves > Charadriiformes > Scolopacidae > Scolopax > Scolopax minor. Next base: position 25,776,842 of record JAOXNG010000026.1, on the reverse strand, counting down.
CCGTACTTCATACTTTTCCAAACATATGCCCTTTTTCCTACAACAGTTTATCAAAGACCTTATTTTGAAAAGGACTTCAACCTGTTTTCCATTCCTGTGGATGCTTTTTTTCGTGCTTGCAATTATTTGCCTGTCTAAATAATTCCACAGAAACATTAAACTATGTAATCTAGGAATGCAGTCAGGAGATGAGACAGCAAGGCCTGCAAAACTGCAAATGCAATTATTTCCCCACTCACAACCGCAAGCCACTACAATTTAGGTCTTTTGCAAAATCATACTTTTAGTTTATTTGGGCAGCAAAAGCTGCCTGTCCACCTTGCAGCTCCTGCTACTCTTCCCCTTGAGATCCCACACTAAAGTCACAGTGAATAATTTGACACTATTATTGCCATAGCAACAGCCTGATGTCACCCATATACAGAATTATGATTGACATTCCTGCAGTATCCAACAAAAGGAGGAATGAGGGGAAGAGGGAGAAAACCAGACACAGCTCCAATACTAATGGGGGAAACAGAGTATCGCTGGCACTGTAAATACTGCTTTATTCATAAATCTGCCTTTTCCCATGTTTCACCGTGTCAACATTCCTGTGAAAGGCTGCCATCAGAACCCAAACCACGTGCTTGAACAGAGGGGGCTTCCTTGCATGTGCCCAGATTTGGCCGGAGCACAGTGGGTGCCCTTCTGACAGCGCTCTCCTTGGGGAGAGGACTCCATGCCACAGCACAAAAGATTTTTGCCACAAAGGTTAGTCTTAAGAATGCACCTTTTAAATGTCACAGATATGGCATAACATAACACAAGACGTTAAACTGAGTGTTTTTTCCCTCTGAGGATAGTCTTCAGGTGTTCAGCTGGGCTGTAAATCTTTTCTTTTTTTCTTTTTTGGCCAATGTTTATAAGTGCTTACAGAAAGACACACGCAAAGCATTAGGAATAGGATAAAATAACATCTGTTAAATATTTTTTAAACTCAATGTCTGCAGCAGTTCTCATAAGGGTCTACAGGCAATACCAAGACCAGGATGGAAACAGCCTTTTATTCTAAATTTCATATGTACATGGAAAGCCGTTTTACACAGTTCTGTAAATTCTGCGTAAAAGAGCTATTGTCATCCAATGTCACCGTGCTTACACTAATAACAACTTTTAAACATGGAGTACATTATTAACAACAAAAACCGTTAACAAACAGGCATAAAAGACACAGATATGTGTGTTGATATTTCACATATATTCTAGAAACAAGTTGGCGCAAAAATAAAATGTGCCAGTAAAAAAAAATAGGCAATTTTTTAAATCACGCAATACATGATTTTCTTTCTTGCTTTCTCTCTTTCCTTTTTGTACATGATATGCTGAGATCCATTCTCAAGCCTTTTCACATCAGGATTTGCAGGCACTTCAGCAACCCAGCTATGTTTTTTACAATACATGAAGTTCAGACCAACAAACATGAAAAACAGCTGCTGCAAAAGAAATTCTCATATCCCATATGCACATTCAAATATTATTCACTGCTAGAGCAATCTTTTTTTTTTTTTAGTTATTTTTGGATACTGACATGTTTCCCGGATGATGTGTAACAGTTTGTTTCCACTTATCTCTCATTCATATACTTAAAGGTTTATTTTTAATGTAGCATCACGATGCCACAGTACAGTATATGGAAGCACAAGGCAATTGTCCACAAAGCTTCACAAATTGTAAAAAAGAAGAAATTGTTTTCTTTTAAGTTTTTTGATCGAAAGAAAACCTTTGATTTCTTCTGCTCTTGCTTCTCCAAAATTTGCCCAAAGACAACTATGTATGAGATGACTATGGGATGATACCCTCTATAGTTCTCTTCCTAGACACAGTTGTCATTATGACCCAATTCATTTAGAAGTAAAGCAAAGCAGAACTCATATGTTTGTTCATAATTTTCCCATCTTTAATAAAATAGTAAAATATACTTATCAAAGGCTTGACTGTGACCGTATAAATAGTCTCTCTCCAGTTATTTCATTTGTCATGGACTGTGTATTAAGATTATAAGGCAATTGCAACAGGATTCTCAGGATAACTGAAAGCTTAATATTGTTTTCCTCATAAGTCAGGATAAAGGCTTTTTTAATAAGCTCAGAGTGGGGAGAGAGAGAAAAAAAGAGTGCATATGTGCATAATAGGAGAAGGATAGTTTTTCAGCATATAGACACTTAAATATTGATCAACAAAGACTGGTAATGACTCCACCATAAAACATCTTAGAACTGCGACTGCAATCTAGGGGAGAGCTAAGCCTTATCCACTCAAGAGCGATATGTAACCCTCCTCCTGACTTGAGAGAAATAAAAAATGACATGTCAATGCTTCCTTCAACCTCAAATTCATTAATTTTATGCCCCAAAGTTGCATGTTGGTGTAGTAAGTCACTGCAAAGTAAAACACATTACAACAAATCCTAGTAATAAGCCGTTGACAACTACTGGACTGGGCTACGGGACTCGGTACGCAGGGGCGGTGTTGCTCACATCCGCTATGATTGTCACATGGTGGAACATCCTTCCATGAATTCAACACTTGAGACAGAACGGCAAAGACATAAGGCCCACCAATGCTTTGCCTGTGTTTTTAAAGGCACTGAAACAGACAATGGATATATTCCTTATATTCCTTAGTACCATCAGCTTAAAAAGTTTTCAAAATAATGTCTTTGTATGAAAATGTTCTTTATTGCATGGTGAGTTGATCTTCATTTTGTTCACCTCAAGAATAAAATGGTCTTCCCTTTTCTGGTGTTTGTAATCTGTTCAGCCTTGCTACCTGAGATGGTGAAGGCGGTACATCTTGCCTGAAAGGACCTTTAGGAGGGGTGTAACTAGGGTCCTGAATTTTCTTATATGAGTCATAGTTGCTAGGCCCCTCAGAAGAAGTTTTTTTTTTCAGTTGTTGTTCTTTCCGCCTCTGCTCTTGACGGAGCAGTTCCTGTGTTTCTAGCATCACCCTGGCATTGAAGCCATGTCCCCCCATATAGCCGTTCCTTGATCCCTGGTAGCTGGAATATCTGGGATTTTCCTTCGCAGTCTGGAACCCTTCTCCAGGAGAATAGCTCTGCTCCCAGGAGTCTTGAGAAACAGAACTGGCATTTTTTCTGCTTTGCCTGGAAAGAAAAATGGGAGAGACTTTTAAGAAAGATGTTCTGGTTGCCCGCAATCCCTGGAAAGAAGGATGCTTCTGCAATGCCATCAGGTTTCCCCCCACTATAGCACTTTCAACGTTTCACACTTTGCTATAGTTTTTTAAAAACCTATAAAAGTTAGTTTTTTATAGTTATAAAACAAAGTTTCCCAGTTTGCTGTAGTTTTTTTAAAAGAATAGGCAGAGTTAACCTTTTTTTGCCCATTTTTTGGCTCCAAGGGGTAGGTAAATATATTAAATACATATAGGAATAAAAAATTCTTATGTCTTTTCAAAATAAATCATCACATTATTTTGAAGACAGATTATGGTTTTGAAATACCTTTAATTTACTATCAAGCTGCTAGATGCTTTTATGAACTTGAAATAAGATCAGTGATGAGAAAGTAAAACAATTTTATGCTGCAGCAAGAGAGATGTCCACTTTGAGATTAAAATTGGCGTATGAGAATCAAGCAGTAAAACAAAATATATTGAAACATTAGTCAATAAGAAAATCATTTAGTTGTTTATATATGGCTTGTTTTTTCATGTCAACACGCATGACTCAGTGTGGCCTCATCCAATGAATATGCAGTGGAGAGACAGGACATGGAGATTTTTTCTGCCATTAGTAAAAGTAAAAAGTCACCTAATGTTTTTGCAATCTTCCTTCCACACATATGACTTGAAAATGACCATATCCACCTTATTTCATAATAGACTTTGAGACCTCTGGATAAAAAATTGTTATTCCGGATGAATATAAATTCTTACAGCATAAATTACAACATAATGTAAATTCTTATGCAAATTTTTATAGCTGTTCTCAGTATTCATATATCCAACTTTGCCAAAGAAACAATGTTTCTGAGCCATGTTTTATCACTCCCTGGAACAAAAGCAAATTGAACGAACCTCTGTAGGCTACGAAACTGTCAGGTTTCTGATCTAGAGCAAGATAAATTTTAAGTACTAGAAAATCAACTTGGAGTTAAACATTTCTTTTATAGTTTCACATGGGACAAGAGGATGACTAGTTGAGCTGATTTAATTTACTGACTGTTTTCTGGTATTTGTTCAAAATTAGTTGGCCCACTTCCCCTGCCTTTCTGGGAAGATCCTTTAAAATTGACTCAAGAGTTTATTTGCCTTCAGTACTAACGATTTGAATGTACAAAGGGAACAAAAGGAGGCTCCTAGAGACTATGTAAGATGAAAAGCAACCAAGCCAGTGCACAAACTTTAATCATTGCACAGCCATAGTTGCAACATTAAGCTTGGGACCTAAGTTTCAGAGTAATAGTAAGATTTCTTTAAAGATCACAAAGTTATGAACAGTTTGTAAAGCTGGAGAACTGGATGTCTCAGCTTGTTATAGAGTATTGTGGTATTTACAGCACTCAACCTTAGCCCATGAGGTGGAAATTCTGTCTGCACTCAGCACAGCTCAAATACCCAGAGTGCTCAATCAAAGTCATTAAATTATCATTAATTACTCGATAACATGCATTTCTAGCTTGCTAGTCACTTCTCATGTTGAAAAACACAGAGTGACATTCTCAGTCACTCTTTTCAAAACAAGCATTTCTATGACCCAAAGCATTATTTTCCAAATTTCTTGTAGAGTAATTCTCCTTACAGTTATTAATTTCTACCACTGGAAATGCATTGCAACTGATTTCCAACTTTTAAATGCTACCAATGATTGAGCAGAACAGGGGAAGCAGCTTTCAAGAACCATAGTTTTAAAACTAAAAATACCCCTGCCCCAACTTAAAAGCGACACTAACATTTGTGCTCTTCAACTCAGTCTGTGAATTACGGGGGCTAGCAAAACTGAAAGAGAATTTATCATGGAAAACATATAGCATTAATAGGTTTGGTCACTTCAGAAGGAGGGTAGAAGTAAAAAGCAAAGGGAATACAAAGATTTCCAAAATGACAAACTAACAATCTAAGAAAACACAGTAACTTTGTGTTTTCCTTTCCCACCTTCCAAACTTAATAAAAATTCTACACTAAAAGGTGCTATAGCATGTGAAATTGCAAGAGATCTCTTTTATTCTCAGAAATGTTGTAGGATAAGACTTCATGATTAGATGACTTTGACTATGAAACTTCTAATTGTTTCAAAAAAACCCCAAAAACTTGGTAAAAACCATGTTGTCATAAATTTTTTTTTTCCACATTTCCCCCCCCCCATTTCCA
>JAOXNG010000026.1:25756808-25771366 GCA_028566535.1 Scolopax minor | reverse complement strand
AGTTGATTCCATGCGTACTTAGCATCCTCTACAAGTGAAAGCAAAGTGATCCCTGTACTCTGCTTCTAAAGGAATTAAGAAAAACACATCAGCAATATTAATTGTGGCATACCACTTGGCTGCCTTTGACTCCAATTTGTACTGAAATTCTAACATTCTGTCACACTCAGTGAGAGTGTGACTTCATTCAGGCCATGGCAGTGCCTGTTAGTCTCCACTCTCTATTAGATTTTCTCACTGGCCAGGTGGGAATATTTAAGGGTGAGAGAGTCACTCCTTGGGTCTCCAGTTGATGAATCAGCTTATGGATGGGAATCAACAGGTCTCAGTTGTTGTGATATCATCACCAATGCAGCATTGGGGTGGTGATTGTTATCTGTCGCTCTTTGACCTTCAGCAACCCCACAACAAAAAGTCTTTTGAGAGACTGTTTGGTAGCAAGGTAGACAGCTGTTTAATTTCCTTTGTCTCCAAGGCAACTATGCCAAAAGCCCACTGGTACACATTTGGGTCCTGGAAATACCCTCTCCTGAAGCAATCTGTGCCTCTGTGCAAGTCTTAATGGGGTGCTTTTGCCACTCATTCCCAGTTAGGCTTACTTCAGTTAGGCTTATTTCAGCTTCCAATACAGTCAACTGCTAGGATTCCCAAATCACTCCACAAATATAGATGGATTCTGCCCCTTTATAGCTTGACAGGACTAGATACACTGTGCACCAGTGTCTCTAGAGCCTTATACTCCTCTGGGTCTGGTGTGCCAGGTCATTGAATTCACACAGTCCAATAAACCTGGTTGTCTCTTTCCTCTACCTGGCTGTAGGCAGGACCTGTGTAATCCTGGTCATAGTATCCACTACTCACTTCTTGCAAAAAGTGACTTAGAAGTCCCTTTGAGGGTATGAGAAGTAAGATCATGCTAGAAGGCATCCCTCTGTCTGGGGAACTGCCTGCTGGAAACTGCAAAGGTATTTTTCCTGAATTTCCCTTTTGTCCTTGCAACTCATGTACTCGTGCCTTTAGGGTCAGGGTAGGTTTTCCATCCCACTTCCTAATGTCCTTTCCGTGGTCATACAGGTCAAACCACAGGGTGCATTGTGGTGACTATCCTCTATGTCCTGTCTCTTGAGCAGAGAGACGCCTACTGCTAAGAGCTGAGATACTGTCCCATACAGGTGGGGAGTAGGACATATTATCATATCCAGGAGTTGCTGGACCTTCCAGGACAATTTCTCCACAGCTGAGACGAGAGGAGAAGAGAGATTTTCTTCATATTGCCGAAGTCGGGCAGCCACCTCATCCACTGTTGGTCCCTCTTCACCTCTCCATTCCATCACTGCCAATGAGTTGGCATATGATGATGGGGCGCTTTTTTAATTTCACAGAAGTTCTGCTCTCTTGTGACTGCTGTTATTATTTATGCTGTTGTTATTATTTATTCTGAGTTCCTTTCTATCCAGTTACTCCACATTCAGAGTCAAAACTGCCAAGATACTGCTCTCATACCAGCTTTACACCTATTCCTGCTGACACAGCTATGCTTTGAACTCATTATTATTCTACTAATCTGTTTACTTTTAATAATATATCATGTTCAAGACAGCTAATAGGAAAAATTTAAAGATGGTATATGGTGGCAATGTACCATATATGTACAGGTGAATTTTTTTTTGATGCAAGTCAGCCAAAATGAAGTGAAAAGATACATGAAGAATAGTCAGGAGAAGGCCTTTAAGCAAAAGGTGATGAACTGGTATTGAGTGTGGATTAATGAGTCCAGATTCCTTGGGAAAGGGCTGCCCTGCAGAATAATAAAATGGATTTCTTGTTCACTTTTGTTCTAGAGAAAAATACTTCATTTTCTGAAGTACTTCATAAAAATATAACTGAAGATATGTCAACACAATGCAATTCACTGCTTTGCAGACATATGCTGATTTAGCTCTGAATGTGTTATCTAGTTCCTGGCAGCATTATGATTGTGTCTTTTGCTATTTACGGTAAAACCCCTGCCCAGTAGCCAAGGTACAATATCAAGTGTGTTCAAGCTGTCATTTGAGAGTATTCACTTGGCACTCCAGATTCTACTTGAAGAAATTTGCAGAACTTTTCTTTGAAGAGAACAAAAGGAAAACAGGTGAAGTATCAAGGGAGCATAAAGATATTTATTGAGTAAAAACGAATGATCATGTATTTAGATGCCTGCCCTTTGTAGGCATTGTGGCAGATTGGAAGTGGAAGGAAGCATTCAAGGAAAATATTAAGACTGGTTTAGGGCTATATATGGGGGTAAAAGAATATAATGCATAAGTGAAACATGAAAGAAACTGTAAGATGCCTCTGGGGGGGGTGGGTGGGGAGGAAAAGCATTTCAGCAGCAAAAAGATGAGCTCTACAAAACATTAGACAATAGACTTCGTAAATGAGATAACTAAGTAGTGAAGAGAGCAGGCAGACGTTTGAATCAACAACAAGCTGAAACTCTTGGAAAAATTGATCTTTGGAACAGTGATATGAAAGAGTCTCTTGACATATGGGAAAGAATGGAGTAAAATTCTGACAACGTGACAGTTGGTACTTGAAATCTGACAAACTGATTTTGCAAAGGAATCATTATTACTACTGAATATCGCTTATATAAATTACGCTAGTTATCTGCTCTGTTTATTATTTTTAAGTAATGACATATAGATATTCTTGATTTGACCAGAATAGCAAAATGAAATTTATAAAATTAAACTTAAAAAAGTATGTCTTGGTTGGTAAGAGGCTTTGAAGGAAAGTCAGTGAAGAAATCATCTTCACTTTTGCTGGTCCAAGACACATTTTAGAAACAAGCATAAAAATTCTTCAGTGAATGGGGGACAGAAAACCCCTCAACATATATTAATATTTTACCTGCTTTTATGAATTGTTAACATACAAATTTTAGTGGATTAGCTAATGCTTGAGGTTCTATGATAGAACATTGTGATTTTCTGCAACAAGAGGAATAGACAACTATAGTATATTGCTAGTCTTAAATTAATGGTTTGAAAAATATCCTTTGTTTCTTCTAACAGTTGGTAAGCTAGGTAAGCAAAGCCTATGGAAAGGTAAGTAAATTCTTCTTAACAACCTACTTGGAGAAGAAATAATCTCCATTTACAAACTGAACTGTGTGTTAATACAGGCAAGGAAAAGACTGAAAAATAATCATATGAATCATGATAAAAAAAATCCTGCGTAAGTCACATTGAATTTTTTGCAATAGATAGAAAGATTATTGATTTTTTTTTTAAATATGTTTTGTCAGTAACTCTGGAACATGAATATCTTTTTTGTATAAACAAAATATTACACTTTTGTTACAGCAAGGCAGCCAGTTGATATAAGTGGAAAACTTGACAGTAGATCAGAAATTTTGTCTTTCATTTTTCCTTTCTTTCCAAAACTGCCTCTGGTATTTTTTCAGTATTAGAACATAATCTGGGAATCTGCATGTAGATGATTTTTCGAAGATGTTTCTAGTGATTCTTATGTTCATGTATATTTAGCTATTTTCTAATACAGATGCTATTGATTTTTATGACAAAAAGATCCCAAGTGCATTTGTTTCCAGCTGTTAAGTCAGCATTTATGGGAAAGCCTTACAGCTGGATATAATGGGCATTTTCCTTCAGCACTTTATTTATAGTGTTCTTATTGAGTAATATTAAGGTATGTATGACTTGGCAGAATTGTCTGTGCCAGTAAGGAGGATTTTTTTCTAGCTTCGCTGCAGGAGCAAATGCAGACATGCTTGTAAGAGTAAAATTCCTTACCTGTACAATTTCTTTCCATTTACAGCATGTAGCATGTCTGACTAAAACTTTCTTGAAATCTTTATTGCTGATGAAGTGAACTTGTTTGTTTGTTTGTTTGTTTGTTTTAAGAGTGAATTGGCTTAGTAGTTGAATAGTAGTTAGAACTGGCTCCTGTATCTACTGGAGATCTGGCTTACTGTCTTATTACAGACACATTTCTTGTGCCTTTAATTGGTCTTTCTACTCAGACTCTTTCCCATATACACACCTTAAATTCAGGTGAAATTTCAGGAAGAAATTTCTTATTATCAATTTTCTTGTCTCTTTCAGTTCACCTTGAAACAAAAGTGCATGCTGATAAATGTATTAAACTGACAATACATTTTATTATTTTCATTCTTTGAGAATCTTAGTGTAATTACCTAAGTAGGTTAAAATTGGTACAACTCACAGTGTTAATGGAAAACACCAGACTGACCAGAGTAGAATTCTTCATGTTCCACTACTCTTTCCCTTTCTTTAACTTGGTAGAGACAAGCAAACTTAGAGTGATTTAATGTTGGACAAAGAAACTAGAGAGTGTAAATATGTTTACAAACTTATGAGGAGAAAAGTAAAATTAAACAACAGTATGAAGACTGAAAGTTAGTTGTTCATTCATAAAGGAGAAAATAGGTCATTATTTAAAAAATGAATTTCTTTTTTTAGAAAGGTGTATTGCTGTAAAACCCTGTGAATGAGTATAGAAATATGAAGTGTAATGAAATAAACCAACTGCAAAAGCCAAAGAAGATCTGTTCTTTCCTTGGAAGTGTCATGTGACAGAACAAAAAAATGACTTTCTTCTCTTCCTGTGCAAACTTCACCTTGGCTTATAACTGCATCTTTAATTACAGACATCTCATAACTGGCGCTAGAAAGTGATGCTAGAAGTAGGCAGGAAAAACCTCAATGGTACTAAGTTTAAAAAGAAATAAAATATAAAAAAAACTAGTAGAGATTAATTGAGGAGGTAAATACATATTGGAGTAAAATTAGCCACTGAGGAGCCTTATGTAATGGAACAAAATGGGTTATAGCTAAGATCAATTTTAGACAGTTCAAGAAAAAGCAATGTTTTGAGTAACAGGTAAGATTTTCTGACAAACAGTTGCACTGGGCATGGAAAATTTGCAAAGGCAAATGCAGGAAAGTGTCTTGATTCTGTTTTTTTTTAAAGGATGCCATGAAAAATATTTTTTAAAAAGTCTTAAGAAAATTTTTTTCCAGGCAAGCTATCAGCTAGGAGATTATTGTGGCTTTATAGTTAATATGTATTAATAAATCAATGACTTAGTCATAATATTAGTTCTGGGGTTTTTTGCAGTTTGTTTTGATATACTGTGTATGAAACACATTACCTTTTGATTTTGTTTGTAGCTTAAATGCCAAAAAAAGAAAAAAAAATAAAGCAAACCAATCCAAGCAGGCCGGATAGAACTGAATCTACAGATATTATTAAGGATTTATTTAATTTTGTCACTGTTTATTACCCGAGTCAGACACGTCTCTGTGGTAGGAAACCAGCAGTGGTCATTTCTAATGCACTACAGATACAATTACAGTACTTGTTATTGCTAAGGAGCCTGCCTGTATGTTCTTTCCCATGTTGTATGACAGTATTGATTTGGCAGGGGAAAATATGAAGTGCTGAGTTGGAACAAGTAGCTAAGAAGAGTGGTATATGACACTCCATCTCGCTTACAAGCTTTGTATTTCCTTTTGCTTTGTGAATCACCGTATATTAGATTTTTTTGGTTTTCATCTTGTATGCTTAATCTTACAGATGTCTATGAAAGTAATGTATGCTTCTGAGTTCTGAGTCCATACTACTTCAGTCAAATGCTATGGGAAAGTAATTTACTTGCTGCAACAAAACTTTTAATGGGTGCTACTGAAGTTTCTAGTTCAAAGCCTATGAAACTTTTGCACTTGCCTAAGGTAGGTCATTTTAATTAAAAACATTAAAGATTCAATATGATGCACCAGCTTCGAAGGGGAAAGGGATCAACTTTTATAAATTGTTCTAATTTTTGTCCCCAATTTACTGAGGCCAAAAAATGTTGGTTGCAATGAGAAGAAGGAAAATGTTCTTCTAGTTAGGTATCTAGCTACTTGGCTGTGTCTCAGAACACCTAGCTGTGTGCCCAAATACCTACACAGGAACATGCATTTAGCTAGTAGACAAGTTGAAGCTTTGGGAAAAACATTGAGAAATCTAAGTCTCTTATTCTTTGGGGACATTTTGTGCTTCTCTGAGCCCATTTGTGATTTGATCCTTACGCTTTTAGTTGCACTGTAATTGTAAGGTTTTCTGCTATATAATGTTCTGTAATGATGACTTCTTTGGCTTTTGTTTAGTTGGTGTTTTAGTAATCACAAAGGAATAGCTGAGGCTGAATAAGGGCTTTCTCTGATGCTCATTAGTAAAGAACTATGTCCCAGACATACAGATGTTAACTAATAACTCTTGGTACATAAGAGAAGTGAGTGATTGCAATAATGTAATATTGTAATTATGGTGTGTGTGTATTTTGTAAGATACCTGCTGAAGAATAATTTTCAGTAATACTTTTGTTAGAGAGCTTTTTTCTTTTGTGCTTGTGATTCATCCATTTCAGTACCTGAGTTGCTCAGAGAATGTGCATTATACCATTCAGCTTCCCTGGGTTTCACATGTAGATTAAGATATCTTTCTGCCTTGTCTTGTGTGATGTAATGGTTTCCATTACATGTACTTATAAGTTTCTGATTTTAAAAGATGATACTTTTTGATTAGGTCCTTAAACACCTTTAGGTACAGACAGGTATGGGACATCTTGTTTTACTCTTTTCTATCTTTGGTCTTCTGAAAGAAAGCTGGGATGAAATCTTGATAAAACTGAAATGCAGATTAGGAATCTCTTCTTACACTGTATTGTGCAGATTTATATCTCAATGAAATATTCATCTATTCATTAACTTACTCATAAGCATTGCTTAGTCTAAGGAGTAGAACTGTTAAAACTTCCTGAAACTTCCTGAAAACTAAGTTACCAGCTATATATTTTGTCTTATAAAAATACAGTGAAATAGAGAGGGACACAGCAAATGAAATACATCCATGACTTTCACAGAAATGTGAATGGATAAAAGAGGAACATTTTTTTCCATTAATGAAAAATACATTAAGCATATATCAGATTTTACTCAGTACTTGTAAGGAAAAAATAGTGGTTTTTTTTTTTTCTTTTCAGTTTAGTCAATGCCCTTCCAGTTCTTCCTGGTGTAGGCTTTCCTGAACACAAGCTTTCCAAATGCTCATAGCTGTTCTGTGTAAGAGAAGGATTCTTTTCAAAGTTTTTCCAGTTCTCTCTCTACTAATGAACTTCATAGCTCTGTGCTTCAATATTATGTAGATAAATTTCCTCTTGAGGAATAGTAGTCTTTTATCAGGGGAAGCTTCAACCAGTTAAAGAGGTTAAGAATCTTAATTTATGTCCTTTGAAATTTTAGATGTCACAGGAATTTCAGATTAATTTTTTCTTTCATCTTTTCGTTAGAGAAGGTAAGAAGTTTTATTGCAAAATATGTTTAGAGAAAACATTACTTTATTATAAACATTTAATTTAAAAAAATGTTGAAAAGAAGTTTTGAAATGTGTAAACCAGGTATTTCTGTTAGCAACATGTAATATTTTTTTTTGCTTAAAAAATGCTTTGTGTTTTAGAAATATTCATATCTGATGAGAAATAGTAAAAATGTTCAGAAGTGTCAAGTGAGGATTTTCTTTTTGCCTAAGCTCCATTAAAATATTTTTGGGAAGGAAGGGATTTTCATTTTGCCAAGATTTTTGGTTGATGACTTAGCTCAGTGGGGGCTTGAATAAAAATCTCAAAGGTTTCTGAGTAGTGTACTGCTTCTTCCCACTACTTACATTTCTCTTCTGACTTTCTTGTACCCCTTGTTTTCCCCACCTTTAAAATTACTGATTTTCTTAATGGCCCAAATGTTTTACTTTTGTTTCCTGTGTTTCAGAAGCTCCTCCTTTCCTTTCCAGAAAAACTAACAATATTAATCTTAATTGATAACGTGAGCACTGGGTTTCAATGGGTATTTAATTGATAAATCAATTTATCTTGCTGTCTCTAAAAAGGTGTACTTAATTTTTATGAGGCTTTCATGGCTATCTGATAAGACAAATGGAAAAGACTTTGACGTCTTTCAGACAGGAGTACTTTTCCTGTTTATAGCATTAGGTGAGTTGTTTCTGTTTGTTTCTCACTGTGGTGCCGATGTTTTTATTGCATGCTGTAGCTTTTTTTCTTTCTCTGAAACAGAATGTTTCAGTTTTATGATGGTCATTCAGGCATGCCAGTTTTTAGGCTTTCATACATATTCAAAGAAAACCTCTCACTAAACCCCCTTTATATTTAGATACTTTTGCAGAGGAACAATTGAGTGGATAGGAGTAAAGAATGAATGGTTCTTCAAATACATTTTCTGATAACACATCTGAAACCTGTTTCACAGAGATTTAAAGCAACCAACTTTCCAGTCTATACCAAAGTCATTGAGGTAATAGCTTGCTTTCTGTGCATTTACCTCATATTTGTAAAATATCTCCATGGGCAAAAAAACATATTGATCTGAATTTTTTTCCTTTTCTATTTCATAATGTGACAACTTATACCACTTTAAGATCTAGGATGTGCAGTGTTGAATGTCTTTGGCAAGACGCTGAGCTATTTTCCAGGCATTTTCCTTGACTTTCTCAGGAATTAGAACGAGGAGGCATTTTTAAAATCTTTTCTAAGTAAGTTGACTAATATTATTAGCAAACCTATTTTCATCTGGCAGGCATTTTTTGTGTTACATTTTAATTGTACACTCATTGAAGCAGCAGATGTTTTTGTTTTCTGTTGTGTGAGGTATGCAGCACAGTGGGTCTTGCTCCATGGTAATAACTTCGGCAGTATTATGTTACTAATGGAAGAGAAATAAGTATAATGCTTACATGTTATGATTATAAAATAATAATTATTTTTATCATACTGCCACCTATGAGATGAGACATATCAATTCCCTGACATAGCTTTCAGTGTCATATTTGCATGTTGTCTTCTGCAGGCACACAATTTGTTAAATTAAAATAAATATGTCTCAGGCATTTTTGGTGTTCCTATTAGTCTTCCATATTAGAATGATATGGGCATATTTGTACTTTGATAGTATAAGTCCATAGGTGACGTGGAGGGGGGTTAAATAAACAACACAAACTAGCTTTATTGGAATTTGTGGGGAAGTAAGCTAAATTAAATTATCTTTGGTCCTGATATATACCTTTGCTCCATGCCCCACCCTCTGCCATCTATTTCCAGAAAAAAGCTTTTCTGCTATTCATTGAGGGAACTGCTGATCTTTAAAAATGTACATTTAGTGATTCATATAGCTTAGAGACAGAGTGCTTTCTCTCAGAGTATGCAACATTAATACCATTTTCCCCCTACCTTTTTCTATCTCTTTTCCTACTTTTTCTTCTTGTATTTGGATAGTCTTTGAAATAAGATGAATAATCAGATATTTCTTAGAGTCTTACTTAAAAGAATTTAGATTAGTCATTTAAGTGCAGAATGCACTTTGGAAGAAACATAATACTTAACTATAATCATCAGCTGTTGTCTGCTGGTACACAGTAATATTGTTATCTTTTTTGTTGAGTACCAAAGCATCTTCTGCAATTCTCATCTATAGATGAGATGAACAAACCAAGTTATGCCCTTCCCATCTAAAATTTTGAGAGAAGCCCTTCTCACAAAAGAGGAGGAAGAGCTGTAGACTAACTATGACTCTCAACTATAGTGGTCTAATGTATCACACTCTTATGGAATAGGATCACTTCAGTAGGATCCCTTTCAGATTGCCTTACAAATATGCATAATAAGCAACTAGAGGAGCAAGATAAAAGAGATAATTTACATATGCAGACAGAAACATGAAACTGGTGACACTAACACTATTTCATTTATTGGAGAAAGTTAGGAAATTTCAGATATTTGCAAGGCATTGAACTTCATCAGTTTCTTACACTTGCAGGATGTGATTTTTGTGAAGCACTCAGCCAAGCTATAGGACCAGAAGAGAGCAAAATATATTTTTTGATTATTCATATCATGGTAAATTCTGACCCTATGCATCAATAACTTGTGATAACAACTTAATCACCTTTGCTAATTTATTTTGTGTGCACAATCCTGGGTTTTTAAAAGCATCCTGCTGATGCTTAGCTGTTAGAAGTGTCAGCTGCTCTCAGGATAGTTTTGCTGCTAGTTTGAGGATTGGTTGGCTCATAACAGCTGATCCCAACATAGAAAACAAAATTCTGTGTATTCCTTTTCAGTCTGATTAAATATCCCCCATGAAGACATAGAGACATAGCAGATGAAGCTTCCTGTTAGTTTGGGGAGAATCTATATTGCATTAAAACAAAAAAGAAAAAAAAAAGAAAAGGCATTGTACAAACTGGGAGAATGGATTGAGAACTGGTAGCACTACTACAGCTGAGAGCACCAGCCAGAGCATTGTGACTGCTGGGGTTCTGCCAGGGACACAAGCAGCTCCAGCTGAGGTTAAGCCATAGCACGGACTCTGTTTCTTCACCTCATGATTTAGCATTCTGCAGCATTTCAGTGTGCAAGCTCCTTGTTCTGTGGCCTGAGCAGTATGTTTGAATTGCTACCTTTGGTGTTCCCCAGCACTTTCCAAAATTTCAAATTCATGGGTAGAAGGCAAAAGGTAGCTTCTTATTCCAGCCTATTTTATTCCAATTTTCTCTACTCTTACCTTCAAGCAGGAGCTGAGGGCCTTGCAGAGTTAACAGCACTGATATGTACTCTGCCTCTTCACCAAAGTTAATTTAGTGTTTGACCTTAATTCCTAATAACCGTGGCAGTCATTGAAAAGACAGAAGTAATGTCAACAGTGTTTTATCAAATAAAAAATCAAGGCCTGTCCTGATATATCCAGAAACACATGGTGGCCTGTGTAAGAGGAATTTAATTTTGTTTCTGTTTTCAATTACCCAAAAAGCCAAGGGCTCCTGGGTATTTTGGTACATGACCTGCAAGTTCCTTTTTTGCCTCCTCAGAAGCCTCAAAAGAATTAAGGCCCTTATGCAATTGTTGGTCCCCAAGCAAAATTTATTCAATAGAACAAGAACATGCATTTTGGGCTGAAGATCATATTACACTAATTAGCAAAATGGCCTAGATCCCTTCAAGAAGCTATACATCAAAACGATATGATTAGCACACTTTTTTCTACCAATCTCTGACACATACCCTTGGGTTTCTGTTGAAATACTCATCTGCCACTGGAGGGTGGGATGATTATTAGCATTCAACTATTTGTGTGTCCCAACATGTCATTTCTGAACTCCTGTTGGGTGTTTATTATATCTCTTGAAAATTCTTGCAAGGATCTGAGCTCTGAATGGGCCCCAGAGCTACCACTGAGAGGCCAAGGTGCATTGGGAAATTGGATAGTTCTTTTCCATGGATGAAACTCATAGATTTTATTCAAGGTGTTTCTCCTTCCCTGGAACTGGTGTGTATGCATGCATTATTTGTCTTATTTCAAAGAATTTCTGTGTAACACCCACCTGGGCATGTCACAGTGGCAGGCAAGGCAAATGGAATTGCTTGGTAGAAAGTGGTTAGAACTAGAACCAATTGCTCCTGGCCTGTTCAGGTCTCTAGGTCTACACTGAGAAAAGTTGTAGGGCTCTCTTTGTCAGAGCTTGCAGAGGCACAGTCATGCTGGGAAATTTGTCAAGTTGCATCTCAGGTCCCTCATGGCCTCAGGGTCAGGCTTATTTTGAGTTGAAACAAGGAGAGGTTGCCCGAAGATACTGTTATAGCACAAAGATGGGAGGTGTGTGAGGAGTTTTGCCATCTCCTTTGGAACAGGCAGAGCCAAAGGGTTCTAAAGTATAAATGTTAAATGTCAATGTAATAGTTTAATAATAACATAATCTTGTGGACCGTAACTGCCCTTTCATTTGCTGGGTTTCATAGTATTGTCATTCGCAACTCAACCTTTCCATTCATGCCTAAGGGCATATCCTTAGAAAGTGAATCAATTGTCAGTTATTTTGTATTTCCACTCTTATATAACCTCTAATCACCCTCTAAGGTGATTGATACTTTAGTGCTCATCATTTTTGGAATGTGCTTATACCAAGGTTTTAAGAGGAAAACAATAAATAACTGAGCACGTATAGTTAGGTTATGTAGCAAATTGGTTAAGTCCTCCTAAGCTGATGTGTGACTTTTACACCTTGTATAGAGCTGTAACAAGCAGACTATCCTTTGATCCCACTGTTGTACTGGGTGACATACTGTCATGTGGGACTGGGAGCTGGCCAGGTGTAAAATTTAGGTACATCTCTCCCTTGCACGCTGCTGTCTACAGAAACTGGCATAATTTAATTGTATTAGCCTAGTAGGACAGAAAGCCTTGGTACAGACACATAATTGAAATTAATTTCCTAATCAGCCAGCTTGATACTTGGGAATATATGGCACTGGTACTTAAACTGTTTGAAAAGGAAGTATCTTCAAAGAAAAATAATGGAAATATATAAGGCATGGCTCAGTTAAGGAGTCCTGCGCACGTGCACTGAAAGTACTTATATAATGGACTAAAACACACCTGGGTCAATAGACCATCGACTGCATCTATCAGCAGAGTCTCAGAATTTTCAGTGCTTGTAATAGAAATGGAAATCTTCCAAAGAATAGCTGACATATTGGGCTTTGTGTTTGGTAGTGGTCACAGCACTGAGTCATGCTATATTGAATTTTAGAGTAAGATCAAAAGAGTAGTTTAAAGCAGCACCACAAAATTAGTTACACCAACTGAAAAGACCCAGACCTTTCAAACTAATCAGAGAATCTGTGATTAGAACATAAAAGGAAAGTTGGAATCCAAATAAATGGATGTTTTGAGAAGCTTTCAGACAACAAGATACCCACATTTTTTTTAAATGGAAGACTCTATATCACAAACTAAATAATTCAAGTATGTATAATCTTCCTATGTTCCTTAAGAGGTTTTTACTGAAATTCATCCCAAATTTCATCCAAACTCATCCAAATTTCCTAAGCTTACAAACTTGTATTCTGTATGATAATTCTGATGACAGATGGAGTGCAATAATCTTTTTGGTGTACTGCAGTAGTTCTTCTTAAGAATGAAACAAACAAAACAGACCAATATAGTAGTTCAAGAGAAGCAGCAAAGAATTATTTCTACAGTTGAGATTTAAGCAAAAATACAATATCAGGACCTGTAATTTACCTTATGAGGTAAACCATATTGATTATGATGCAGTTAAATGTGCAGACTAAGGAATAAACAAATGACACATAATTTGGAAGGTGGCTTAAATATTCAAAAAGCTCAAATGCATCACCCATTAGACATTCTAAAGGTCACTGTAACATGTTCATTACATTAAGAACAATTTAAGAAGACAGATGCAATTACTTGATCTGGGTTTTTTCCAGATATGTGATTCTTAATACTGAGAACCTCTGCTCTATGTCAGATCTAAAAGATGTTCACTTTTGCAACTCTCTCCAGTGAGGGATGGACCATCAGCATCATTTCCTGCAGGATCTAAAAGTCTCACTTCAAATACCAAATGGCAGGTACCACCCTGAATGCAATTTCCAGTGATCAGTATTTGATGCCAAAAGACCTGGGAAGGTGCTACTCAAACTCATTTTTCCATTGCTTTCTGACACATTTGGATTTTCACATTGACTGTTAGTAAATTGTTACAGCTTGCTTTATCTCTTTACATGTATTTAAGAGACATGAAATTGCAGAAAATATAATTAATATTTTAAAATAATTAGTGTGTGACAAACTGAATTCTATTTAACTCTGTTTTAATGCCAAGAATGAGTAAAGGTCTTCAGTGATTTCTACAATTACTGGAAAATGGACGACCTTTTAAGATTTCTTTGTATCTAATAGCAAATGGTATGTAACATGCCCTGTGTTGGAGAAGATTTAGCATGTACGTGTATAGTTAAAATGAAACCAAGTACTGTAAGTATGGTATAACATGCAGGTTGGTTCCCATTTAAACTTGGTACTCAAGATTTGTATTTTTCAGCACTACCAAGAGAAAGAAAACTATGGATGTTCTTGCAGCATATGAAGTTTTTATCACATACACTCATGGTAATTTCTGCAAATGGAAGTCCAATGAGTAAGAAACCGGTATGACGTCAGCCATCAACAGGTGTAACAGCGACTATGCAAAGTGTCTTCAGGTGAGTGAACAGTTTAAGATTGGTATTGGACTAAAACAACCTTAGGTCCATCATTTTAGCTAAACTTGTAAAAACTCTGTGGAGATGAATGTGGGACTAATCAATGCTATCACTGGAACTAAGGTTCAAGCCAGGACTGCAGTACTGTGGAACAAAGGAGACTGCCTTTACAGACTGTTCGACAGTGGTCATATTGCCGCTGATGTTACAAGGGCAAGCTTTCAACAAAGTAAGAGAATGGTGGTACTCTTGACAAAACCAACAGACAACTTTTTGCACACAAGCCCTGGTTCAGGTTTGAAACAGAAGTTTTTCCTAATAATGGCTGTATAAACAGTTCAAGCCACAAATGCTAAGGCTTAAGACCATCTCTTTGTTTGGATTAGAAGTCTGACTCTGTAGACAGTGAATG
>JAOXNG010000026.1:25735726-25756708 GCA_028566535.1 Scolopax minor | reverse complement strand
GGTAATATACTTCCAGACTGTTGTGACTGTTGCTTTTAAGTTGATTCAACAATTTGGTGTTTGATATTTATCATGGGTTGTTTGTTGTACAATATGGGCATGGAAATATGCTTCTGATATGATCATTTAGATATATAATAATTTGTGTCAAAATTCAGAGCAGTCTGTGTTTTCTGAATTCAATAGCAAACAATGCAAATCATTAAAGCTAGGACAATTATTCTTCCAGATTTGCAAAAATATTAGTGGAACTCTTTAACAAATTCTGTTTATCAATCTAATTCACTTACAACTCTGCTAAATCTGGATTCTGAAGCTGTACAATTTTGTTAGCTATTTGGCATGTTCAAATAAGATTTTTTTTTCCAGGGAATTAATTTCCTTTCATCTGTTTTCTCTTCCACAGATGAGATACAGTCCAACTAAAAAATTATATCATTTGATACTCTTGTGATTAGTTTGTTATGCTGATTTAAACATTATTGGAAAAGCGTCAACCTCTTCTACTGGAAGAGACAATTATTGATCTTGGATTATTGCATTTTAACTCATCTTTGGCTACTCTGAGTAACAGAGACATTGTTTTCCAAAGACAAAATGCATTATGGCGGTTTCCTACTCCATCATTTTTTAGTTTTCCAGGGACAGAGTCAAACTTCACATACATATACCTTAGCCAGTTCATAAAGTTTTAAAATTTCCGTACAAGGTATAGAAAGTGCCAGCATACTTAGTCCAAGATATTGCAGAATAGATCAGAATACCTGCAAAGCTAAACTTGCAAATTGCGTCTATTAATACTACTTACCTGAATAGTTGTTTTTGAACTTTTATGGTCCCTGTTAGGGATACTACTCTTTCTTCTTTGGGATGTAAATATTTAGGTTTCTTCCTCAGACAATGTTATCCAGCTGTAAATGCTGCTGCAATCTGTAGCCAAACTGATTATGGGTATTGCTACCAGTTATCCATTTTTAGATGCAGTTTGACAAACTGCTGTGATGACTGAGAAGTAAAATGCACAACATCCTCTTATTCTTATGGTCTGTAGTTTCTTTGGTGAACGCTTAATCCATCTTTCTGTGATGCCTGATTAGAGCTTGTAAGGAAGTGCTAAGACTTGTGTCACCAGACTATTTTGAGGGCTGATCTCTTTTGTGATGGAGGGAACATCTACAGTCTCCTGAAGCCATCCAGCATTGCCGGAAGGCAGTGTGCTCTGATCATGCTATATGCCACATTCACCTGGAGAACCAGACTGCTGTGGTACCGTTTGGCCTCAGTGTGACCTTCTTGGTCTCAGGATGACCTGAATACAGTGAAAGAGGAAGCCTTTCATTAAGCAGGAATCTGTGAGAAAATGTTCTGTTAGAGACACATTTGCTATGAGAGTACTAGGGAGAAATGTTGGATTGTTTTGAGAGCATGACAGACAGTTACACTGATTTTTTTTCTTTAGTATACAACAGGACAATAACTGCTTTGTAAATGTGGAGGGAACTACATGTACTATAAGGGGAGAGTGTGTGATTCTGGATACTAGAATTGGTCCAGCCTTGGCAGCATAGGCAAATTTACCCATGGTAATTTATGAGTTTGATAATTTCAAGGTAAATGTTAGCCCTCACAGAGTTCTGTTAACATGCCTGCATCACTTTTTGTACTTAAGCTTTTCTGCTGCTAGCAACAAAGTTTCTTTACACCCTATTAGTTTTAGGGGGATTACAAACCTAACAAGCTCTGAAAAGTAGTTTTGGACCCAGGGACATTCTGTTTGGCTTGCTGTCTTTCTTCTGACAGTACTGGTCCTGCTGCCCCGTGCATATCAGCCAGTTAGGTGGCAGGTGCCACCAAGGTGCAATTGGTTAGTAGCCTTAAGGGTGCTGGGGTGCAGGGCTTAGGGAGAGAAGTGAGGATCACTTCCTTTCTGCCAAGGGAAAGCAGTACCTTTGATCTTTGAGGTGTTGCTGGCTGCCTTAATTTTCTCAGTTAATGTCCTAAAGGCAGGTTTCAGTATTGCAGACAGGAAAGAGCTGCTCTGTGAAGTCCTTCAGTGCTGGAAGCTTTCCCTGTTCTTGACTTGCCAGACCTCATCTGGCAGAACCTCTGCCAGTCTGGAGATGCTCTATGGGAAGTTTTTCCCTGCAATCAAGAAGAAGCTTGCCTGAAGTTTTTGTGTGTATAGTATCTACAGATGCAATCTGTTGTTACTCTCATTTGCGTACAAATTTGTGAGCAATGTTATAGAAGAGCTGCTGAGTATTTCAAGTGCTAACAGATTTGTAGCACAGATTTTTTGGTGAATGCCTATTGATGAAATGATTAATTTTTTTAATAATCTAAAGCATGTAAATCCAAGCAGGCCAAACAACATGAATTTTCAAAGTGAGTGTGCTTTGAAAATACAATTAATGTGACTGATGCTGTTTTGTTTGTATCACAAATATTGCAGTGAAAAAACTACTGCTGCGAAACTTGGAAATGGTGTTTCTAGAGGCCATGTTACAGAGTACTCATAACAGGCAGGTTTGGTATTTGTAAATGTAAGCATTTGCTTTGGGAAATCTGATTCCAGTTGTAATCCAGTATGCATGTTTCAATCTTACAGATGGGAGAGAGGCAATCCAATAAGCAATAACAGTATACCATGTAATATATGAACCCATCTGAAACAATTTGAATTTAAATACCCACAGCAACTGCTCATGGACTGATAAAAAAACTATCTTTGACTGCACTCAACAAATCATTTTGAAATATGAACACATAACTACCTGAATCTGTTTGCGAACAGGGAGACTTAAGTTGAAATGAATGCATTATTTAATACAAGGAATTCGCACAGTATTTGTAAAGCAGTGTATCCTAAGCAGTATCTCCTGCATCTTTGTAGCAGTATGTGGAGATATTCATTAACAAACGGCACATATTAACTGGGACTTTAAATTTGAAGCTCATGTTGAACTAGAGGTAGTACAGCAGATTTAAATTTCTGCCTGAGCTGGGACAGCTTCAAAAGTCTTAAAATAAATGCAACAGGAACAAGTGTTTCTAAGCTCTGTAGTTCCTGGAGAGAACAGGCTGAAAAGTTTTGAAATTTATGTCAGTGAAATATGAGGTTCTTGTTTGCTGCTCTGAAAGAAATTCACCGCTATTAAAGGAGAAACACCCACATGCAAAACACTGGAATTTTTAAATTTAGATTAAAAAAAAAAAAGAGGCAACTTCTAAAGCTTATGTTTTTCTCTTCTTTTCTATATTAGTTCCTTTTGTGCGTTATTTTTGAAAACATATATTACCATTGGTCAATGACCTTCCTAAATGGACAGATTGAGTTACCAGACATAAACGTACCAGCTCATTCCATGCAGTTCTGCCATTGCCTCCCAACACTGACATCAAGACTAAAGCACATTGGAAAGAAGCCTGTCAAGGGATCCCTGCTGAATAGCTAAAGACTACAATTTACTGAACACATCTTGTATGACTACCTGAGCTTACTTGGAGTTCATTTTTCCTCTCAACATCATGCTTTTATATGGAAGATTTGAGACAAAGAAATGAAAAATCTGTATCGTGAAATGAACTTTGAAGATCTGTGTTTAAATGTAGTAATATTTAGCTTTTTTCATTTTGGCTTTTTTTTTTTCTTTTAATACTTTTTGTATAAGTTTAGCCAATGTCTGGGGAATGGCAGGGAAAACCGATGCTAAAAAATACTGTCTCTGGAGATGTGAAAGTTAAACCTGTCCTGTACCAACCTCACTGCAAAATGGTAGTTCAGGAAGCAATGAAGTCTTTTAATTTGGTAAACATTTTAGAGACAGTAAAATAGGAGCCTGGGCTGAAATAGTAGGAACTTTTATCTATGAGAAGAATTCACATTTCAGAAGACTTAGAAGATCAGAAGATCTCTTCTGATGCTGTTGAATTGTAGCTGGTTTAGAGTATTTTCATGCCCCTCTCAATAGGAAGCTCTTTATCTGTCTGTTTTCCTTAACTCACCTCTCAGCAAAAGTAAAGAATGTGGATTGAAGGTTGCAGCTCCGAGGTGAGACTGCTGCACCAGCTGCACCAGCAATCACACAGAAGCATGTGCACTGCATGCAGGCTACTGCTTTGAGCAATGTTAGTGGCACAGAGTATGACCTGATTTCCTCTACCTTCAGTTAGGGGTATCAGGAGGCCTACAATGAATATTATAGTGACCAGGAAACTTACTGAAAATGTTTGTTCAGAAATAGTGATGCAGATGCAATCTGCTGTCAGTCACAGGTTTTGCTCTGCTACTTGTTTAACTGTGTAACCATTCTTGTTTTTTGAGGCTAAGACAAAGAGATGGATTTGGACCATGTATCATTGTAACGTTTTGTTAAAGCAATGCTGTGACTAAAAGCACAGATTTAGAATCATAGAATGGTTTAAGTTGGAAGGCACCTTTAAATGTCACCTGGTCCAACTCCCCTGCAATGAGCAGGGATGTATTCAAATGGATTGGGTTGCTCTGAGCCCCATCCAACCTGACCTTGAATGTTCACAGGGATGGGGCATCTACCACATCTGTGGGCAATCTGTGCCAGTGTTTCACCACCCTCATTGTAAAAAGTTTCTTCCTTATATCTAGTCTGAATCTGCCCTCTTTCAGTTTAAAACCATTATGCCTTGTTCTATTGCTACAGGCGCTGCTAAAAAGTTTGCCCCCATCTTTCCTTTAGGCCCCCTTTAAGTACTGAAAGGCCACAATAAAGTCTCTACTGCAGCCTTCTCTTCTCCAGGCTGAACAACCTCAACACTCTCAACCTGTCCTCATCATTTTTGTGGCCTTTCTCTGGACTTGCTCCAAGAGGTCCATGTCTTTCCAGAGCTGGACACTGCTGTGGTGGGGTCACATCAGAGTGAAGCAGAGGCAGAATCGCCTCTCTTGACCTGCTGGCTACACGTCTTTTGAGGCAGGTCAGAATATGGTTGACCATGTCCATCTTTTCATGCACCAGTACCACCAAGTCATTCTCATCAGGGCTGCTCTCAATTCCTTCATCCCCCAGCCTGTATTGATACTGGGGGTTGCTCCAACCCAAATCCAGGACCTTGCACTTGGCCTCGTTGAACCTAATGAGGTTCGTATGGGCCCACTTCTTGAGCTCATCTGGGTCCTTCTGGGTGGCATCTAATCCCTTTAGCATGTCAACTGCTCCACTCAGCTTGGTATCATCTGCAAGCTTGCTAAAGGTACAGTCAGTCTCACTGTCTATGTCTATTTTTTCATTTGTCTTACAGCTATATCTGGTAACTTCAGAGAAGAACTACAGGAATGCCAAAGACCACCACCAAAACATCGTGAGATTATCAATGGATAGAATGTCACATCCTAAACCACTTAGTAAAATGAAATTTTTTCACTAAAAACAGAGTTGTGAGGAAGACACCATTGCTTCCTCAATATTTGCCAAACACAGATCATGAAACTTATGTGAGGATGATGTTTTGCACATTTGTGATCCTCTATTTTTATATACAGTTTTTTAATATTTATGCATTTAGAGACAATAATCTCACTACAATCATATTGTTCAAACTTACATTTGTGTATGGATGTTTATCAACTGATTTTGTAATAGCCATAGTTAGAAAAGATAGTTTATTTAACAATTATACATTTTCTGTATGTATGTTCCTCAAAAGTTTTACATGAGCAGACAGAGGACTTTAAAGCACATGTTTGTAACATATCACCATCAACCCAATATGCTCAGGTTCATTTTTTGTGTGTGTGCAGCTATCATGAATCTTCTCAGCAGAGTTGTTAAACACCTGTGCAGACTTTTTAAATTATTAAAACAGAGCATTTCAGGGTAAAAAATAATAATAAAAAAATTTTATGCATTGCATGAACCTTGCTGGATTATTGTACACTTTTCTTTTTTAAAGGAAAAGGGAGTGTACAATTTTGACATGATGGAAAACAGCTGTTTTTTTCAGAAATGCAGAACATTGAAAAGCATGGCCTTTAAAAGGAAAGCCATTAATGAGCAGAGATTTTTGCTTCAGTGGATTTAAAATCAGGCCTTGGATAGGAAAAGTATGAGTCTAGAATTGTGATACATTTTTATCAGAGTACAACTGTCTTTGACAAGCTTCTTCAGTTATTCTGTGCATGAGGGTTTAACATTAAACACCAAATTTACTTATTTGAGGATATTAGACCTTATACAGGATTTTGATTTAGCAGAGTGATACAGCAATGCACTGAAATCACAATACAAATACAAAATACATTTAGCAGAATATAGCAATTGACGAAACGGACGAATCACAATACAAACATGATTCTTGCTACTTTTTTTTGATATTGTGGCAGTGAGCATATCAGGCACCTCCAGTTGCTCAGAAGGAATGCTCAAGCCAGCTCAAGACTTTTTCTCTTCAGTCTTTTCTTTGTTAATTGCTCAGCTTTAATACTATGTTGGATTGAGCCATTTATGCACTCTCCTGTGCTGGTCTGACACCTGGCATTCACACTCTTTTGCTGAACTATTGATTAACTGAGAACAAACATTCACAGCAACCAGTTACTCCATGCAACAGATATAGCCATTTATCTAAAACAAAGGCTCTCTGGTTTTTTTTTTTTTTTTTTAATGTTTATTATTATTTATTAAGTTCAGCTTTATTTGCAACAGTGGTCAGTGGATTTTGGCTGAATTGGGTGGGAAAGTGTCTGTGTAATAATCCCTAACGTTTTCAGGTGCAGGCAGAGAAGTGTCTTTACATGCATCTAGCTATGGAAAATTTGTGAAAATAGCCTTTTTTTTTTTTTTTCCCCTGGTGAAGGTGTTTCATATTGAAACATGTTATTGTATCTTCTGCAGAGAAGAGTTTAATTGCCACAGTGGTATTTTTCTTATATGTGATTCTCCAGTTTAAAATCTTTTGACGTTTCTCAATGGTAAAGCTGTTAGGTAAAGCTGTTTTCACATATTTTGAAAAATTGTACTGTTGCAGACAGAGCTGAACTTCATTCACACCAACTTCCTGTTGTCTCTTTGCCTGGGAATGGGGATAAATTGTAAAATAATTGAATAGACTTGGGGCTTATTAAGTCTTCATTATAAAGAATTTTTTAAACCAGATTTAATGTAATTTTGTTGTTGTAAAATTAATACACTCGTAATAGAAAACATCGTACATTTCAGCTTCATTAAGTAAAGGCACATATTATATTTCAGTAAGTGAAACATAAATGCCACAGATCAGATACTGCTGAAAATATTTTTTATGCTGTTGGCTTATTTTAGATAACAACAAACGTTGCTTTGTATAAGGTGCGACTGTGCTCTCAGATTGATGCATACATACATTTTCAAGTTCCTCTTTCTCTCCAAAGCAGAAAAGTAAGTGACACCTAAAAGTCTCACAATATTTATATCAAGGATTTGTCAGTGGAATTATGTTTGCTTTCCTGTGGTATGAATATCTAGTCCCAAAGTAGGAGAGCATTGTCCAGTGCTGCCCTTCTAGCGGTTTTCACCATGAAATGCTTAGGAATAATCATCTACTGATGTGTGCAGTGAACTCATGAGACTTGAGGCTGTAGAGATGGTCTTGGAATCCCTCTGTGAACAGCCATTGAAACTTGCATCCCTCGGAGCTGCTCTTTTCTTACGGCTGGCGTGGGTGTTATCTCCCTCATTAGGGTCAAACACCACTGTCATGCTGGACTCCATTCTGGATACAGCAAATAAGCTGCTTTGCCGGGTGGGACGAAACCTGGCTACTTTGAGCTCTAGCTCATCATAGCTGGACACCTCAATGAAGGGGCACCAGCGGAAAGCTCGCTTGAAGCCAGCTCGGAACCTGGGAGGAAAGATACTTGGTGAAAGCCTGGGTTTGTGAGAGCCAGACAGGCCTTCATCTGAAAACATACACTGTGTTGACAAGACACTGAGTTGTCTAATTGTCTTGATCTTAATCCTGTTTGTGGTGAAGTCAGTGGGAGCTTGCTTGGCTAAAGTCTGAGTAGGGTAAAAAAGATAGTGGTAACAGCTCATTTCTGTTTCTAATTATCTATATAGTTTGCCTGCATTTTAACATTGGTATTTTCCTGATACTCAATTTCCTTTCCTTTGCCTGTGCCTAAGTAAACAAACACCAGCTTTCATAGCAGTGTCTTAACAGAAATTATTTTGATTTGACCTATGATGAAATCTGTATCTACATTTTTGTCTTCTCTAGGCAAAAAACTTTGTAGCATTCTTTTCTGTAAAATAGTATGTGTTTTCCTCTCTAACAGAGTTGCTTAAATGGGAATAATATAATGACTAAAATTGTTCATATAAAATATTTGGAAAATAATTTGTAATAACTAAAAATGGTCCCAGAAGGTTGAAAGCTGAATATGAACAATATATGGACAGAAATTTTGAAGCTCTAGCACATTAGTACTTACAATATTCATACAGTGTTGTTTTATTTCAATTCAGATACTGAGATTTACTGTAAAGACTGTTGTTACTTTCTGTGTGTATACATTTCCAGAATAGAAGCTAAATATATTAGAAAAACACTTCACTGTATTTTTTTTGTGTAACCTGAAAAAAGAACACCTTTTCACCTAGACCCAAATCTTATCAGACTTTTCATTTGTCTTGCTTTCCCCAACAATCAGCTGTGTTGTTTATTGAGTCCGTAAGCTTTTTGGAGCAATGGTTCAGCTACCACAGTGATGACTACAGATAAGAACTGAGATTAAGTTTTCAGTGAAAGTTGAGTGATCTCACAGAAATAACTTTCTTCCTCCTTGTTTGAAGTTTGCTACAAAATTGCCACATGAGAAACAAGCAGCAAGCTTGCTATGCAGCATTCCTCCATTTAGATGCAGCCCACGTTATGAAAGATATTGATGGAAATGTATTTAGTGAAGGAACTGCAAACTCTAATGTTTAGACTGTTCTGCTTTTTGTCTTGCTTTCTATCCTCTTTCTCATTCAGGGTGTGTTTTTTCTTCATCTTGAAATAATGTGTTCTTTATTTTAATATGTAATAATATCCTAATTAGCCTGGAAGATGAAGCTGAGGATGGGTGGTGTAACTGTTGGATACTAGATCCAGCAAAGGTAATAATACTGCATTAAATGATTTGACTCCCAGCAACAGCCTGTATTCTGCTATTGCATGAAAAGGAAGCAGATGTTCCAGCTTCTTGAGTTCAATATGGAACTTAATTAAAAGAAAACTTTCACTAGCATTCTTGCATTAAATTCTGAGCAAGGTGACCTTTAGTGTGAATCAAAATTATGAACTTTTTGTTGATTTGTATTCTTGAATTCAGACATTTAATTGAGTAGGGTGTGAGTGTCAATATAAGCCACATTAGAGATGCTAATTTTTTATGAATAATCTTTTTTGTGACTCTGACATAAAATGTTTTTGAAGAAAACGGCAATATTTTAGAGGTTTTATAGTAGTAATTGGCAAAATAAGATGCCTATTTCTTTCTTACGTTTCATTTTGCAGACACTCAATAGCCAGTGAAATCTGTTTTCTCTTGAAACTAATGAGAAATCAACTATTTCAGTTAGGTTTTTGTTTTGGCATACTAAAATTTTACCTTTCTTTAAACAGTTGAAAATTATCAAAAAGGAGCAGAACACTGTATGAAATCAGGCAATACCTTTACATTTTAGAACACTATGAATTTTAAGCATTATATGCTATCCTCATCAAAGGGGCAGACTCCAGTGTTTTTACACCAAAACTTGGCAGGATTTCATCACTTCATTTTCATTTAGAGTCCTTTTGATAGGTATTACATGATTTTTAGTGGGGTTTTATAAATATTTTAAAAAATTGATATAAAGCTTATTAGCATTTAAACACGACATTGTCTGCTTGTTCAAAAGACGTTTCAAATAATATTTAAGATTACTTATTCAATACTGATTCATACTGACTGGTTTTTTTTGTGCGAACTAATTCATTGTTCTTGGTGGATTTTATCCCGTAATACTAGAAGAAATGCTGAAAGCTAAGATGGCCAGGATGATGTTTATTTAGATCCTGGTCCTATAAGCTGAAATGAAAAACATGAGTTCATTCTGGAATCCAATAGTCTCAAACTTCCCAATAACTGTAAAATCTCACCAAACTCAACAAATGCAGTGTCTTTGAAATTCATAGCATAATGTGTTGCTATCAAACAGTACTGTAATTTAGTATTCACTAATGAGAATATAAATATTTGTTTTATTAGCTTGTTACAGCCCTCAGAGCTCAGTAGAAATCTAATGGTGAGGTATACAATACACAGTAAATCACATGTTATATTATATCCTTCCAACGAATTTGTGGCTACAATTAGTTACTGAACATACAGATTGCACTGTATATAACTAATGATTGTCTTTACATCTTTATTTTAATGTTTTGCAAGCCAAAAATATTGAACTGCCATAGATTTTAAGTTTTGCATATGGAAATGGGAACGGTTGGTTTCTGAATACCAAATTTTGCTCTGAAATTTTAAGTAGATGAAAGTATTTACTAGAGGTGTGCATTTGGGGTTTTTGGGATTAATTTCAAGTCCAAACCTAAAGGAAAGGGTTCTTTTGTTTTTGTTTTCTTTCTCACTAACTGAAAACTATTCAAGTGAAAATTCTTTGTCTTTTATCCCATTTAAACCATTTATATTCTCATTGAAGTTATGCATACCAACTGTTCCATAATCAGCTCTTACCTCTTATTAAGACAAACCAGATCTTACCTCTTATTAAGACAGCAGTAGATAATGGGATTGTACATGGTAGAGCTCATGGCAAGCCAAAAGCTGGCCAAATAGATTTGCTGAATGTATTTCCACCGATTTAATTGTTGATAGATTCCAGTAACTATGAAGTAAATGTGGTAAGGCAGCCAGCAGATGGCAAATGTCAGCACAACCACAATCATCATTTTTACCACCTGCAAGAAGGAAGTAATAATGCTGTTTTATAATATGCATCAGCCTTTTCTTTTTTTTTTTTTCAATTTGGAATAGCATTTCAACATCCATTAATAATTTTTTTGCATTTGATTATTAAAGTCAGTCAAAAGAAAGATGAATATGCTTTTATATAACTTTCCTTTTTAATCTGACTTTCCTAAAATTCTGGGGCTTAAAACTATTTATTTAGGCTGGAAATAAGAAAAACACCACAAAAATCTTTTCTAACTTTATTTGTATTGATTCTTCCAAGTATTTGTATTGACTCAAGAATCAATACAAATCAAGTATTGATTCAAGAATCAAGTATTTGTATTGATTCTTCCAAGTAATATATTTGCTTACTTATATTTGGCTATCTAAAATATTACTTTATTTTGTACATATGATCATAGAACAAACTTACAGAGTGTTTTATTTGGACACCTCATTTTGGCCTTTAGTGACCCAGGTATCTGTTTTGGTCTGCCAGTATATTCTTTGTCTCCAATTATCAGATGTGATTTGAATAAACACCAGGTTGTAGGAAATGAGAAAATGCAGTATCCTTTTAACTTTCAGAGGCCAGTGATTTCCTTGGCTGGTGATCATTATTTGTTGTTTTCTGAAGGCATCATAACATCTGTTACCTACCATAGTTTCCATTAAACACAAATGAAGAGGAGCTCTGTTTTGTGCTTGAAACACAAGAAGAAAGGTCATGAGTCATGTAAAATTTTCACTCTTGTCTTTCCCTCTTCAGCTATGCGAACTACTAGCCCCACTATCATTTTCAACACAGTATGTCATACATTTACACAATGTATTTTCTATTTGTAGGCAAAATGAAGCCAGACATGATATATCTATGCTGGGAGGTCTCTTGTTCATTTGTATTGTGAATACTGAGGAATAATACAGGTTGCTATCAACAGTACCTTTCATTTCTCTGTGCAAAGTGCCATTTCATAGTTTTTCCTGAGGGGGATGGAGTGGGATTGTTAAGAGAGAAAAAAAATTTCATGTCTGTGGTTGGTATTATAAAATTTCAGCTAATGTCATTAAATAATTTTACATATAAATGTCATGGTGCTGTCCTTAACTCATACTACATTTTCCTGAGCAAAACATAAAGCAATTTTTTATTTAACATCTGGTACCAGTTTACAAGTTTTCCTGCTGGCTGAGACTGCTACAAGATTTTGCTTATGAGAATACTTATTTCTGATACATATATCAATCATCGGTTAAAGATACAAAAGTGACATCTGTCCACACATACAACAGCACTTTTAATATTTGGTTTTTCTAAAGCACTTTTCATCAGTTAACTGCAAATTACTGCAGAAGGGAGATCAGGGTTGAGAACTGAAACAGTAGGGCTTTCCAGCAACATAAATGCAGTTTAATCTAGTTGAACACTGGGTTGCTCATGTCCCAGAGCTGCTAGAAATCACAGTAAGAGTGCATGTTGCTAGTTCGGCCTACCAAACTGTGTTAACATTTTCAAAAGAAAGTTGTTTGTCTTTTTTCTAACATCCAAATTCTTATTGACCAGTTTTCTGCATTATATTGAAGGGCAAGGCAAGCAGTGGTTCAAGAGAAAACTTAAAGGCCTCCTAAAGCTAATAAATCTTCACAGACTTTACAAATAATAACATCTTGATTTCAACTGCTGCACTCAAAAATTAAAGCAAAATGAATTAAGTTTAGATTTAACCTAAATATAGCATTCAGATTTTCTTCATGGATCCAGAAATACTTAAATAACTAGTATGACCCAAATAAAATCCACAACTAAAATGTTTTTGGGTCATGTTTTCAGGCAATCCAATTCTTATTTTAAACATTTTAATATTTGAGGATATTTTTTAGTTTTGAAATGAAAAATTCCCCCCATAAAATCACTTATTTTCCTGCAAGGTTACTGTTTTGTTTAACACAAAGCATTCATAAAAACAATGAAATCAACATAAATTTTTTTTTGTTGCTGTTTCTGTGTGGAAATTTGTGATTAGATATTAAGTCATCATCATACTGAAAGAAGAAATTTCTGAAGCAAATAGTCGATTTTTGCCACAAAAGCCTGATTGTCTTTTCCCCATCACAGTACACTGTGATGTTTCACTAATATATCTCAAATGACACTTTGCAGGTTCAACTTAAGAGTATAAAAAAAGAACCTCAATGGGTTTTGGGTTCTTTTGGCGTACTTAGACTTGTGGCTCTAACATACAAAGTTCTTTTATTTTGTTTGTTTTTAATATGCCTGTTCTGCTTTTATTTTTTTTGAGATATTACCATTTTGCAATTACTTTCTCTTCTGCTCTGTGTTGCATAGAATTCATTAATAAGGGTTTGTGCATTGTGCATTAAGAAACATTTCTAAAGTAACGAAACCAGAAAATGACTGAATTCACTTGTGCTTAATGTCTAGTTCTGTTCTTGCCACCATTTCACTGCAGAGATTTCCAGAATGTGTGACCGCAGTGAACGTCACCAACCTATGCCCCAGTAGCAACATTTTTCCCTGGTGTTCTGGTCAGTCTCCCTTAGATTATGGTGGGCAGTATGGCTAGAGGAAAAGGGTCTTTTTCTCTTCCAGGACTTTTGTTAAAATAAGTTGTACTGAGCTTCTCAGTTATACAACCTTTAGGCAAGTCTTGAAGCTAGTTTTGGAATATGGTGGAAAATCAAAGTGGTTTATATTTTGATTTTCATCAACGTGTTCTGCTGATATTGTTGTGCTTCTGCCGATGTCTAAGAAAAACTATGTCTATAAAATAAGTTAATTTATGTGCTTTGTATTCTTGCCCCTTCCTTTAAATCTTTCCTCTCTGAATAAGAAGCAGCCTTTCATTAATGAAAGGCATGAAATGAGAAAAGATGTATTTAAAAGAACAAAACAGACATAAGTTCATTTAAATTAGAGTTGACAGGTTTGTGTTTGTTGTGAAACATTTGAAGCAGTAAAAGTGAAAAGGAGCTAACAGACTCTGCTACACTTGGAAAGAGCAGCGAATGCATTTCTTTTTCCTCCTGTTTTTATTTTGCATGAAAAATAGCTAGAAAAATGAGTCTGATTTAGATGTAGCATTGAGAACAGCTCTTGAAAGATTAGGAATGAAATATACCTTTCTGAGAGACTCAGTTGCTGCTAGGGGCTTATAGCAATTCATATTGCAAGACATTGATTTACCATCAATACCTAAGACTTAGTCCACGGAATCATTTCCTTTTCAATCTGCTCTGCAGCTCCTTAGTGACATTCTAAGTCATCTTTGATATTGCTGCTTTTACAAGGTCAGGAATTTGGTTTCTGATTTCATTTGCACTGATATCACACACTGTAACCTGATTTGCTTCAGAACTTTTGCTAATATGTATTATGCAGATGTAAATGAGAAGCAGAGCAAATACTTCAGGAACAGATACAGTGCAAGAATGACTTTGTTTACTCACTCATGGATGTTATATGTCCATCAATACAACTTAAATGCAGTTCAGAGATAATCTCTGAGAATCATGTTTTTCTCTTTCTGCTCTGTGCTCTTTGGGAAGAATTAAATTATCAAACTAACATTGAAGAAAATATTTCTTTCAACATATTAGGATGCCATCAGTAAATCCACTTCCCAATCCTGGAGACATATGTGACACTTGTGCACTAAACAGCAGAGAGAAGGGAACACCATTATGTCTTTAGCATGTCCCACAGCATTTAGTGGGAGTAAACTATCTGTCTTCTGCAAGAAAATTAGGATTCAAAGATAACACTACTGGTATTAGTACAGAGAGAAGACTGATTTCCTGAGATACCAAATGCTGTGGGTTTTCATGTGATTTTTGACAAGCTAAGGGATTTCCTGTGCTCTTTTAGCCCATAGAAAACGTAGATTCTCAAGAGGTGAATGAGATGCATGTTTTAAAAGGAAAGAATCAGAGAGCTTGGAAGTCTTTCAGACAGGAAAGGTACTTGTCAATTCCAGTGCTCGCTAAATCATTTTGTTCATCTGACTTATACTTTCTATCCATTTTTTTTCTCAGTTGCATGAAATAAATAATTAAATTTTCATTTTAGTTTGCATAACCCCTCGCTGCAGACAGAATTCTCAAACACTTTGTTGTTCAAGCTGTAAAGTTGAAAAAGATACTCTGTTCTAGCATGAAGTACCTTTGAATCAGATTGCTGTCTTATAAATGCTAAAATGTGGGGTTCCCCCCAAGGCAAATCAATTCTGACATTTTTCATGAATGGTCTAGGCACTGTATTTTTAAATGATGCTTTTTTAATGTTGTATGAAACACAGCTTTGACATTGACTTTTGGGTTCTCTCAACATGTCAAGACATACCTGTTTCATTGAAGAAAATGAAAATCTTTTGTTCAATCTTTTTTCTTTTAGAAGACATGATTTTACAAGTTATCTGACTGGGGATGGGGAGGAGAAGTTGGTACAAGTCTTATGTTACTTTATTTAAAAGAGATGTCCCAGTTTCTCACAAGAGATTGTTAGATGTCAGACAATATCTTAATGTTTACTGCTCAAACTAGATTACAAGTAACCTAGATGACAAATAACAGTAGGTGACCTTGTATTAATGTCTTGGTGTTCAGTTAATTGATCAGTGAAATATTTTTATGCTTATGTTCTGTAGGAAAGGCAATTTTGTAACTTTGAAAATACACTTTTAGGTAATTAACAACATGTATGCCAAAGGCTGTGATAGTAATGCTGGACATTTAAAAATAATGTTAGAGAGTAAAATGCTGATCTTTTGAAATGCTTTCAGCATTTCAGTAATTTCATCTTGGGTCAAATATGCAAATCATGCTAGTCAGCTTTCCATTATGACTTTTCATCATTTTCTCTCCATTCACAGTCAAAATAATCTTTGAATATTTACAAGGCAGTAGTGGTGATAATACTAGTCAAACTGTATTTTGCTTCCTTAAGAGAGGCTAGCATTTTGTCCTTTTATAAAAAGATGTGTTAAGGCAACAATAAATAACACCTTTGGTTTCATTCTGACAACTGAAACTTGCCAGTTTTGCACTTGTCTCTTATGAGTCTGAAGAAGTATGAATGAGAAAATTATACTAATCTTTCCTTTCATATATCTTCTGGCATAACAACTTTTTCTGTGTAGTATGTGGGGAAAAAACCCTTTCATATTCCTGGCAGCGTCCTGAAAGAAACGGAAACATCAGTGTTCTTTAGTATTTGCAGATCTCCTATTGTCTTAGGACCCAATATGCTGCACTCCGCTATTGTAGTATATACCGCTGTTCAAACATATTCTCAACATTAGGAAGGAAGCTGAGCAATTCAAAATGAGCTCATCATTGTGAGTTAGAATTCCATGTTTGGGTACCATTTTTACAAGTCCGAAGGGTAAAGTGCATTTTAGTATGAAAAAATTGTCAGTAATAAAAAGTAGAAGGGCTGGCTTATTAAAGAGAAAAGTTAGGTTAAGAAAAAGAATGTTGTAAGAAAGAAACCTCCATGGCACTGCAACATCTTAAAAACTGAACTGGAAATAATCAAACGATCAGTGCATAAGTAATCCATAGTCTTATTAGATTACACAATGCTTACAGTGAAAAATAGTGAAAGAAAATAACTGGAAAAAAAAGTTAGTATTTTTCACCAAAAAGTTATTGATTTGAAACCTAAATTATTCAACATGAACAGGCCATTCAGTAAGCAAAGATGCGTGGACCTTAATCTACTGAAAATTACAGCAAGATTCACTTTTTTTTCCGTAGGATGAGAATCTGACCCAGGAGGATCTAATTGTTTGTTTGCTCATTGTTCAAAATTTTAGCTCCATAAAGGCTAAACATTTGGGCTTAGTTTCCACATATCAGACACACTATATGACATTACATGTGGAGAAAGAAGCTAATTCAAATGTTAACTTTATTTAGTGATGAATAGTAAAGTTCAAAAAATAACAGCTAGTGAACATAGAAGACAACTTGTCATCCCTAATCAAATTTTTATGGAAATAGGTCTCTCATTACTATTATTTCAAGTGACTTGGTATTTCTGAAGGAATTTACTGTGATACTTTGCACCACAATTGCAGATGGTGTCATCAGGATTCGCTTAGTGAGGTTTAATGGAACAGTACCTTTCTCTTAGCTTTGAGCTGCTCGTGATATTTGTTGGATGTGTCGCCTGGTATTTCTCCTCCCCAGAGGGTAATTCCCACTATGGAGTAAGTGATGCCCATGACAAGCAGTGGAAAGCAGTAGACCAGCACAATCACAATGACATGATACCTGCAATGAAAAAGCATTAAGCTCATAAGTGCTTTCAGTGAAGCTGTGCCAATGGAATGAGCTATTAGAAGTCAAGAGTTCTATTGTTGCAAAAAGCATGTTTTGTATTGATTGGCTAGTCCTTGGTGTTTTCACTGTCTTTTACAAGATCTAGGATTGCACTCAAATTTGTTTGTCCATAACTAGCTGAATTGATTTAATTATTTCACAGCCAAGTATTTTAAGGTCAAGCTAGGGGGTTTTGGCTCTAGTCTGGACCATAAATGAAAGAAGAAAATAAGTATTTGAATGGTAAGGCCCTGATAAGTGTCTTGTGTTACCCAAAGTATTTCATATGGCAGATCTGTTGCCCTTGTGCAAGAGTTATTGCTGCTGATGTAAGCACTGGGAAAGAAAAAGAAAAAAAAAAAAAGAGTTGCCTTTGCCTCATGTTAGTTCCTGGTTAAATGTCATTTTCAGGTAGAAGCCCAATAAATGATCAGGGAAGGATCCCCAGCCATCAGTGAGAGTGACCTCAGAGCCCTAAAGAGAATATGTGCATGGCTCCTAAAGTGATAAAAATTATATATGATTAGGGTCTGTTTCACCTGCCTGAAAGAGAACAAAATGTCAAATTTGATGCTGGATCGTAAAACAGGCTTTCATCTTTGGGCACAGGGTTTATCTTAAATGCCAATGAAGATACAAAAGGTCAAATAATGTTTCTACGGTGAGGTAACCACTTATTACTAATTCTGCCAGAGGGAGAAATAGGATATATTCAATGTAGTTGACTACTATTCTACACTTTCAGAGATTGTTACAGTTTTTTTTTATTTGAATTGATATCTGATATAAGTAATTGTGAATAAAATGGGTAAATGCAAGCCTCTGATGAAGAAACACAGACAAAAAATTCTGATTAGAACAATGAGGGGCTGGAAATACTTATTTTCCTGACTCGGATGAAAAGAAAGCTTGCTTTGAATTGTATGTTCTGTCCCATTTATGACCATCTCTGTCTGTATAGGAGTAGCCATCTTAAGTGAAGCAATGATGGTAAACATGCAGTGTGGGATGCAGAACACTTATAGAAGTAGAACATGTGTTCCACTTATCACTTAAAATGCACTGTTTTTCTAGTTTAGAAAAACGACTTTAGATTTCTCAATGGTCAATGCTGTTACTTATTCTGCACGTGGAGTATCTGCATGATATTGTACATCTTCTTTCAAGTCCAGACAAGTGTAGACACCACCATGAACAAGTTTAAAGGAACAAAAGCTTACGTAAAATGTTGTTTTGGACCACCTGGCCATGCTACATAGCAAAGAGTTCTCCCAGGCATCACCTTGGTTATGGAGTATAGGCACTGGGGAAAGGCCAACAGGAAAGCCAAAATCCATATGCTCCCAATGACCACTTTGGTAGCAGTTGCAGAGAGCCTGGGTTTCAAGGGATCAATAATGGCGATGTATCTGTAAAAGAAAGCAGAAACCTGCACATAAGAAACCTTCAGAGATTAGGTTGTATCTAGAACCAGTCTAAGCTTAGGGTTTGGAGAAGGATAAAAGCAGAGATATTTGTCTTCCTGGAGTTCTGATGGCATTGTGCTCTTTGGGTGGTTTAGCCCCCATGAAGACAGTGCTGGAAGAAAAAGAAGTTTCACTGATTATTATTTTAAAACTGTGAGACGTCTGGTTAGCCATATATGTCCTGATAGAGCAACTATTTCCAAGGAGTCAGTTAATCCTGGTATGGCACAACCTGATGAAAAACAACAGGGCAACTGGATCCTCTCTCACTCTGCTACATAATACTGGATTTATCTCTAATTAAAAAAATATCATCCAAGCGTTCAGGATTATTAGTCATCTGTCCAAAAGCTATAGGAACCTGATAAATCTGCATGGATTTATTTCAGTAGACATAGACTGACTTTGATTCATCTGCAAAGAGCCCTAGACTGCAACTGCTTCATCAGAGATTGAGAAAGGAGCAATGTGAATTCTTTAGGCAATGTAGAAGTGATAAAAAGACCAAGAGAAATGTATGCTTAAAGCATGAAAACATCTCATTTGCTTTCTCAGTTCCTGTGTTCTCAGATAGGATAGCATCCTTGTTGCTGTTCTGTAATCATATTAGCAATCCGTGTATGCTGATAAATTTAGAAGAATGTGCAAAAAACATTAAAAACTTTAAGTAATTAAAAATTAAAAGCATATGAAAAAAGAGCAACAGGAAGGAGTTAAGACATACAGTAAAAGAAAAACGAGTCTTGTTTTCTGTCATTTGATCTCTCTTATAGATGCAAGGAACAAGGGATACACAGAAAATTTATATTTTACATACTCCAAATCACATACTTCATATGTTTTTCACATTTTTCTTAGCCTGACTACTGCTTTGATTTCTGGGCTGAACACTGAATTAACATATTTTCCACAAACTTCCCTGATCACTCTATTTTGTTTCATTTAACAACGCCCAAATAATGGCTTGCAAAATTATTAATAATATGAGTTATATAGTAACACTATTCAAAATTTCTTCCACTATTAGGGCGAATGCTGATAATTATCAGCCAGAATCATATTTAAAGAAATTTTTGTATATCCATAAAACCAGGGAGATATGGGCTACATTTATGTCCATATTGTGTTACTGATATAACATAATGAATACCTGACCACATGTTCTTTAATCTGACATCCTAATTTTTTTCCATAGTAAAAAAGAATATGGTTTTTACGGTAATATTTTTCTTCATATTCAGAGGTTCCCAAAGCATATTAAAAAATCCAGGGTTGAAACATGATGCTGTTTGTGAGTTAATGTAGGAATTAATGGATCAGCAATTGAAATCAAGAAATTTCCATGAAATTATTCAGTGTATCTGTGCTTACTCAGGGAAGTAAAGGTCTGCCCTCCTGCAGCCATCCGTAGCACTGAAATTCTACACTTTGTTTCACAAAACATTTTTTCTGAAATCAAAATTAGAATAGCAACTTTGTAAGAAGAACCTCAGTAATAACTAGGGCAAGTCTAAAAGAAACCAACAGAATTTAAATATTCTTTATTGGGTTTAATTATGCTTTTTTATTTCCATAAAATAAAATACCTGAAAATAAGTAGGAAACTGCGATGAATATGATAAACGTCTTGAATGTTTTACTAATGGGAGATTTTAAAATTTCTTGGAGAATGTCTAGATCAGTTTCAACAGTTTGTCATCAGTCCCAGGGATTAGTACTAATTCCAGAAGAAGCAAACTCACTCCCAAAGAATAATTGTGGCTCATATACTTTCACTCTCTTTCACAGCGCACATGTCCAGTTATCTGATCATCTTTGGTGAGATTAATGGAGTATAACAGTGATTTCCTAAAGGTCCTCTTATCTCTGACATTTCCATTGTAGGTCTCTAGTCTTCATGCCTAGTAACTGCCCTTGTCCCTGTCTATTTCAGGTTTTAAATACACTTATAAATTCAAACCACATCTATACCAGCATACATATGTAGAGAAAATATTTTCAAAACTTTCCAGTATTGCTTCCCTCCTTGTGCCATTTATAACTTCTAAAAGAAATGCAACAAGTGAAAGATATACTACAGGACAAGAGGAATACATACTTTGACAGGACAATAGGACATGGGAACAAACTTGAACATAAGAAGTTGCATCTAAACATGAGGAGGAACTTCTTCACTTTGAGGGTGGCAGAGCCCTGGAACAGGGTGCCCAGAGAGGTAGTAAA
>JAOXNG010000026.1:25723582-25735626 GCA_028566535.1 Scolopax minor | reverse complement strand
GATTGTGATACTATTTTCTGTATGAAAATATACATAGGCAGTAATAGGGATTATATGGCAGGACTAGGGAAAAAAAATCACTTTATAGCATCAACATTTCTAGATTTTGTGCTACTGTTCAGACTTTCGGTGTTGCTGTGGAGCTAAGAAATTATAAAATCAGGTTATGATTTTATAGAATTATTCATTATAGAATATAGAATTCATTAAAGAATGAATTATTTTATAGGTAAGCAAGCATAAATCACTAGATCCTTTTCAAAAGCAATGCTAATATGCTATTATTGTTATTTTTCTTGTCTGTTTTTTCTTGTATTTTTTCTTGTCTTTCTGTCACATTCATAGATTAAAAAAAGGAATTAAAAGCCATTAATGATGTTTACTTTTTTTGTTTTCATCTTCTGCCCTGGTCTTAGATCATGAGAACCCGTCCTATACTGTTAAGTGACTGCTTGGGTCTGTGCTTCCAAATCCATATAGCAGGATTTGAATTTAAATCCATTGAAATCAATGGATAAGATACTATTGATTTGAATACATCTTTTTCTTTTTTTTTTTTTTCAAATGAGTAAATTCTGTTCTGCTGCAATTGGAAAAGTAGTACTCATTTAAAATGCCCTAATTGTTAGTTACATATGTAGGTTCTAGACATATTTGCCCAAGATTTTTTAGGTACAGACATTAGGTGCAAGACAATAATAATATTCGTAAGTTAATGCTCCTAATAGAATTTGTGTAGATAACCTTCTGCATCCATATATTTATCAGCTCCAACAATAAATTACATTCAATATTCCCTATTTTTTGAATTGAGACTTGAGAGATGGGCAATTATAGAATTTGTTCTAGCAAAAATAACTCAGTTTATAGTTAACCATTAAATATGTGATAAATCTGACACCTGCCATCATTGTGGTATTGATCCCCTAGTAGACATGATAATTTGCTAGTGCCCTAAAAATCTAAATGCTGTCAGAAACAGAAAGTGCTTTAGAACAACTTCAGTTTTGAATAATCAATTTCCAGGTCTAGAATTTGAAGCATATTCATTTTGTGTTGTTTTTACAGCACTTATGTATTCTTTTCCCACAGGTAATTAATTCCCTTCTCCTTTACCTGCTCTTTTTTTTTGTAATGCCAATGCTATGGTAATATAGCATTGGTATTACATGCTAACTATGAAATAGCTTTATTATAGTGCTGTCTTGTCCCAAGAGCAGCAGATCTCATGAAAATACACATCAGTTGGATTGTTGCCCTCTACCTCCTGGTTCCCTTCTCCCCCAAAGAGTAATTACAACTTGGTAATGAAGATAAGTTTGTAGTCAAGAGTCAAATTAAGCTAGCTTGAGGTGATAACACATGAACAATAATTTTTACATGCTTGTGGGACTCATGAGGCATCTCCTCCTAGCCTGGAATCATTCCCTTCAATTGCTAGTTTTCTTCAGATTGCACATTGACATTATTTCATGTGCTATTGTCAGATGTCTATTACATTCACATTATTCTTATTCCTAGCTATATTATTCTTATTCCCAATAGGTACCAGCAGCAGTTCTCTTTGGCTACGATAAAATTCTGTTGTTTTATCTGCCTGTCTGGTGACTGCCCTTTAAAGATGTGGATTGTTTGTGTGAAATGACTCATACAGCAGTACTGGTGGAAA
Organism: Scolopax minor; assembly: GCA_028566535.1. NCBI lineage: Eukaryota > Metazoa > Chordata > Aves > Charadriiformes > Scolopacidae > Scolopax > Scolopax minor. The sequence goes on along the minus strand of JAOXNG010000026.1, from coordinate 25,733,957 downwards.
TTTCAACTATTGGCTGTTCGAGTGAGGTAAGTCAAAGGAAAAGATCAGATGAAAAGCAGGTTACGCCAACAGCTGATCTTTTGCAGAAGATAGATTACAAAAACGTAGCAGGCCGTCATTCTAACAAACAGGATGGGGAAGAGGTGGAAGAGCCTTGAACATTCCCTCAGTAATACCTTTGTACAGGAAGGACTCAGCTGAGCAGAATATGGAGGATAGCTCTCTATTACTGAGCCTTTGATAACACATCTAATTTATTATAATTTGCCAATACACTACCAATTTCACTGAAGTACCTAACTTGTTCCCTAAGTAGCTTTTCTTAGAAACAAAATTGCTTAATTACCATAGTGAGATATTGCTTTATAGTTGCAATTGTTACACTCACTCAAATTTGTCATTTGATAGCATTTGTAATTTTGATAGCATTTTCCTAGAGAAGCTGTCATTGCCATAACTAAGGATAGTGGAAAATGTGGAATGACTCTCAGTTGCAGGTTAAAAAACAGCTCGGCAGTTAAGCTGCCTCTGGATGTTAAGCTGCCTCTAGATGTTAAGCTCTGTAGCCAAAAGAAGCCCAGAAGAGAACTGAATCCTTCCTGTACTGTTAGCTGTCATTTGCAAAGGAAGCTTAGCCACTTCTGCCTCTAATTTTGTTTGCTGGAAATGTTTTCTTGCCATTATGGGTACCTAAGGATGGTCAACTGTCTATCTATTTAGCCTCAAACTGCCAGAGCACTAGCAAATTTTTCAGTTGGACTTTGCCTTTGATCTCTGTTTGTTCCGGCCAGTGTGTTTCCATTAGGAATGCTCCTGCTAGCACCGGCTAGAGGTTCCATGCTTAGGTGTTGCTCGGAAAATCGGTGAGGTGAGGAGGCTAAGTAATGTGTATTTACGATGCAGGATATTGCCCCTATGTATTCCAATTGCCCACAGCTGACAACCCTCTATTGTCTTTCACTGAATATGTCTGTCATTAGGGCTCATTTCCTTATTCTGTTTGATATCCTTACATATATTTTCTGTGGCAAAATACCACATGCAAGGGGGCACAGCAGACATGCTGTCTGAATTGTGGACTGAATGGTGCTGAATGTGGATTTTTGAGCATTTTTTTTTCTAAAAAGAGGATTGTGTGAGTATCCGAGGAATGAAAGGGAGAATAGTGAGATACAGGATCTGGAGTAAAAGCAAAAAACCTCAGATTGGGGAATCCAAGAATAGAACTGAAACAAGAATAATGAGAAATTAATAGCAAGGGAAGCAAACAAAGGAGAATTATAGAATAATAGCAGATAGAAAGATAGGAGAGGAGGGAATTAGAAAGGAAACTGGGGGGATGTAGAGGCAAAAGACACACAAAAAAACCCCCAGCCCTAGCACACCAGAGATTCCAAGGTAAATAGCACCGGTAGAAGAGTACAATGTTTCAATAGTAGAGCTCTGTGGTGGCAGGTCCTTTTGCCTCAGTACATATATAGGAGAGAGTTGTTGCCTCTGTGATCAGCCAGCCATAAACTGCATGCAAGGGAAACAGATGGGCCTCTATGATGCTCCAGTGTCATCTGTCTTAATGACTATTCTGCTTCTCCACTGTTCTTTCAAGTGGTATGAGCTTACACAGTCCTTCTGAAGTCAGTGTAAATGGTGAGTTGTGAGGTCCATGTAGGTCCACCATGTTCTGTGATATTTATACACAGTCCTTGGACCTACCCACACCTCTCCACTCTTTCTAAGGACACCATTATTACCCCATCCAACATAAATACTAACACTTGGAAAATAATTATAAGATGGAATATTTAGAAATTTAGTGATATAGGGGAAGACTCAAGCCAACTGCAAGAATATAAATTATTCAACATCTCCACCATGTTCTGTGCATTACTCTGACACATTTTTAGGTAGCTCTTTAGTTTCATCACTAGAATCATTAGCACATGATTTTGTTTGCTGTGATCATGTTATATCCCAATGTCATTGCTTTTCTTCCAGCTTTAGCTTTTGTGTTAGTCTTTGCCCCTAGCTAATTACTACTGAAGTCAGCAAGAGTGTTTCCATTGAACGTAATGAGAAATCAGTCAAGCGACAAGATATAATGGCTGGTGCATCATGGTATGCTTGTTGCAGTGTTCTTTTCCTTCGAGATTGTTTTCTTGTCTGCTGGGGCCAGAATAGATCTAGTTTCCTTCAGAACTGCTCAGTTTGGCTGGAGACTACAATTTACTGTTTGGCATTTGTTGTATTCATCAAATCAAGAAAAACTGTTTTTGCTCAAATGATAATAGGGACAGTCCTCATTTGAATAACATCGATAAACTCTTTAAGGCAGTGGTTATAATGACAGCATAATCATGTAGCTCTGTTATAGTTTGCAAATAACGTAAGAGACAAATAGCTGGTAAATACTATAAAAGCATCTGAAGTTTATGTATTATGGTTCTGATAGAAAATGCAAATAAAAAATCCTAATTTATCTTTTTGTAAAACGGCATACACTGGATAATACAGGCAGCAAAATCTCCCCTCTTTTACCACCTTATTTAGAAAATTGTAGCAAAATTACATAAGATGCTTTTAAAACAAAACCATGTTCAACACTGGATTGTACAAATGCCCATCTGGAGACACAGTTGGAACACTTTAATCATCCTAAGTGATTTGTTTCACCTGTTTACAGTGTGTTTATAACCTCAAATGAGGAAAAAGTAATCAATTCAGCCCCAGTTTGTAACAGAAAATTTGGGCTTGACAAAGGAAGAGATGGAGAGAAAATCATAATACTTGTATATGAGTGTCTCGTCAACAGCAAACAGCAGAGTGTACTTCCTTCATGAATGCACAGATGGTGTTATTCCCTCAAAACAGAAGGTTTCGAAACTTCATGTTTGGAATCAACTGGTAATTAAGAAACTTAAGTATGAAAATTGCTATGATTCCATGCCCTTATTTAAAACATTGTTTTGGAAAATCCTACAAATGGTCTCTGTAAGGCAGATATAGTAGACTAATGGGGATGGAATGAACTGGGAGATTTTAGAGACATTTTTTATATGATGAAACCTCAATCTTTAACTTTTGCATTCTTTAATCTTTATCTTCTACCTACTAGTACAAGGTTCCATCTTTTCTTGTGGAAGTGGTCTGCATTCATTCATTTAGGCTGACTTTCTCTGCAGGAAGAGTGACTACAGGAATTTTTGTAGGACCATCTCTTGCTGTTGAATAAGATTGTTTTGGTGCCCAGAAAGATCTACAGGTGAACAAACTGTTAACTGTTACACAGTGATCACCTTGAAACTATCAGCATAAAGAAAGACTATACAACAGCATGATATATAAACAAGCACATGGTACATTTGAGAGATTAAAGGGGAATATCCCAGAGGGATAACTTGGCCTTGCTTTACCCAGAGGCACATGTGCTGCTCATGATGAATGACTGTCGTGCTTTGAGCAGGGGGTAACACTGCACTTTTTCTGAAATCAGGACTAGCATCCAACTCCTTGCTTTTGGGTAGTTCTTACAAGAAACCTTAGAAAAGGAATACTGAAATTCTTCAGTGTAGCTGAGTTCTCATAAATAGTGGAATGCTTTCTGCTTGAGGAGCGTTTTGGTAAATAACAATGGGCTAGATTTTTATAAGTATGCAATGGATTTTAGACAATGCATACCTATGCGTATTAATAGAAAATGGATGACATTTTTCTTTGGTCTTTCTCATAAATGATGGTCTAATTGACTTCCCCTAAAAGAAGGGCTTCTGTTTCTCCTGCTCTTTGAATACGATCTACCTGGGCTATTAAGGACCAATCTTAATACAAAGTCTGCATAACCAGCTCCATTTGCACAGACTACAACCCACTCTGTTCTTGTCTGCACTTATAACATTGTCATCTGAACAGCTTACTTCTTGATTTTGCAGTTATTTTGAAATAATTTGATTTTACATAAACAGAAATATGTGAATGATACAAATTTATCTCCTGGATGGTAAATCAGTCAGAAATACATGCATACATGCAGAAATACATGCAATAATATTGAAGAAAAAAAACCCCACCAAACAAAAACCCAACCCTTGACTATCATCTCTGAAAAGTACTGCAGGCTACATTACAGAGTAAAGCACAGCTACATCTTTTAATAGTTTTCTTTAAGCTAAAAATAAGGACAGAGAAAATGTATTTAAGGTTAAGACTCTGTCTAAAATGAATTCCTCATTTGAACATATGATATGAATTTTTCAGATGATGTTTCCTTCCCAGAACAAGAAGACTTGGTGCTAATCTCTATTGTAAATGTTTCTTATACTTCTCAAGATCATACTGGCACATCAAACTTGGTTTTTTCAATGCATCTTTTGAAACAGTTTGTTAAATAGAATATTTACTCAATACAAAGCAGAGAAAGAAATAGCTGTTATGCCTATATTTAGTCCCAAACTCTCTCAGTATGGTATCATTAACATAACTCTGACATGAATTTTGACTAAACAAAACCAAAAGATTTTGTCTTTTTGCCTGATCATTATGAGTTTGTACCATAGCAAGAAATGGATTATTTTTTCTATGTCTCTGAAAGTCTGAATCTTGTAGCTGTTATATCAGGATGTTCTGTAGAAATTATTTCACATCTTTTCTCAGAAACAAAGGAGGAGAATTGTTAAACCCAGAAAATAATTTTAGGCTCCTGTAAAGAGCCCTTTATGTTTCACCTCTTGATTTTTGAACCCTTAATACTCTCCTGTTCAGCTTTTTCTCTCCAGTTCTGAGGACTAGTATTTTTCAGAGGGCACCCTTAATAATGGAATCCAGAAATATGATGTGTTTCATCTAAAAATACAAATTGGGAAACAAAGAGAAACAGGGAAGGGATTTCCTATTTGAATTCCATAATTTGACTGGCAAAGTAATAATAGTGACAATAGTGATAATTTAAAAAACATATCTTGCTTTATATATGTATATGCAGTGACCAAGGCTGATTCATGATTATGAAGTCATCCATTAGTTTGGGAAAAAAAGCTGTACTAAACTTCAGTTTAGGGGTGGGACAGGTAGAGTTTTGTGTAGTTATGTAACCCCAGAGGCAGGTAAAGCTAACTAACAATAGAATGGCATGTTGTGGAAAAAGCAGCACTGTGAGTTTACAAAAATTCCCTTCACCCATTTCTTCAGATGAAACTGTTCTCAGATAGGAGGGGGAGATCCCAATGGTGAAAATAGCCTGTAAAGCACAAGAAACCTGAAAAGAAATCAATCTATCTTTTTGTTTTTCTTATTCCTTGTTCATCTCTTCAGTGTAAATTCTGGTCTTCAGTGTAAATTCTCTCTTCTTCTTCATGGAAGCCATTTGTTTGGAGACAAGAAAGTTTGAAGGGAATGAGAGAGCAACCAAAGGCTGCAGTTCTGTTTGGGCTGAGCTATGTGCCGGGGACAACAGCTGGCAGTGCAGCTTTCCTGCCTGACCTCCTCTATTCACTGGCGAGCCAAGCACAAAGCAGTTAGTGCCAAACACATGTACAAAAATGCAAGCACCAGTATACATCTTCTTGGAATGCATCTTCTGCGGACTCCACCACCGTATGACCACAACATAGGGTCATGTCCTGTGCACTCCATATCCTAACCTATTAGACATATTTGAGATCAATTTTTCACATACATGTTTCCCTATGCTTCGGTGTTTCTGAGCACACAGGACAGGTAACAGATACTTAACTCCATCCAGATAATGTTATTCTACACCAAAGATGGTCATGCATAGCTTGGCAGGAGTATCAGTTTAAAATGTTTGTGGCATGTGAAGGCCTTGAGCAATTTGTCCCAGGAATAGGAACTCATGCAGACAGTTATCAAAATTTATTCTGCAGAAAAGCTAATACATTTTTCAATGTGCCAACTGCCTACTTCAGAATTTCAGTAATAGATTTACTTACAAGGCCGGTGGTACTACTTTGTGACAATAATAACTGCTTTTACAGCATACACTTGAAGAGGATGCCTAAGTGATATTTTGAGAATCTGAGTGTATACACATGATGAATTTAGGTTTCATTTGATAAAATGAATCATGCATTTATGCCTCATAACTGTTTTCTGTTACAAGCTTGTATCATATTCCTTATGTTGGAGTCTAATAAGTCTATAGATGGATTATTAACAGCCATCAGTTGCTGAATAATGTCATAGAAAACTGAAAACTGACCTACTATACATGTACTTCTGTAAACATATTAGAAGTTTAAGAAATAAGGTGGGAGACTAGAATGACAAGTTTTGAAAAAGGATATGGGTGTAATAGGCATACAAGAAAGTAGGTAGGAGGAACACTACACTGTAATGCTAAGGATCATAAAAAAGAGAGGAGATTGTGCAAGAGGAAGAATAAAACTGATTGATTGTTAAATATAGTTTAAAATAAAGTTTAATAAAACAAATATATTCATGAATAATATAGAATATTATGGTTTGACACTCCAAGCATGACTGAAAAAATAAACTTCAGGACACACAGCTAATTCAGAGTAATAAATATGACATTCCAAAAGAAATTACAAACCTGTGATAGCAGGTAATGCATTTATCAGTTACTTCTATGCAGACATAAAATATATTCCTGGCCAACTTTAACGACTGCTCTATGGAGCATCTACAAGGAGAAGCCCAATGTAAACAAGAGGCTTTTGAGTTGGTCCTGAACAGTGTCTATGGACAGGCTTAAATGTTACTATTCTTTGAACAGTGTATAGAGTATGGCTGGTTTCAACAACTTGGCAGAAGCAACAAAATCCAAAAAAAAGCTGTTAGAAAGTGTTTAATTTAAAGTGGAGGAACTATAAAAACTTGAGGAAGCTTATTAAAAAGAAATTATAAAGGCAACCAAAAGGAAACAGAGACTTCTAATAACAAGAATCAATCATATTCTGAAACATGGAGATTCTCTAATTATCAGATATTTTATTAGCAGAGGTTAATTTGATTTTTAGTCTTCTGTTAAGCATAGTGAGTGTAGGGGTATTGAGAATGAGAAAGCTGAGCCCATAGCTCCTGGATTCTGATTCTCATTCTGCTGCAAATTGATTATTTGATTTTTAAAGCAAATTATTAAAAACATCCATCTCAATAACAATGTTATCCATGTCAACAACGCGGTGCTGTTTAGTCATACTTAATTGAGCTGTCTTTGGGATACTAAAGTTAAGAGTGCTAATATACATGTCTTTTTCCTCTAATTTTAATAGCCTTATTCCTTCTAAAAATAAAGTTGCAGGCTCAGTTCTGTAGAATAAATACAAATAAGAAGTTTCCTAACAAATCTATTGGAGTAGACAAATATAGAATAAAATTCTGTATCTGCCTGTAGATCAAAAAAAAAAGGGAATTTCATTCTATCAGGAGGACCAAAGAGGAGGAAAAGATTAAGTAATTGAAATCATAACAGGACTTTGGGACATGATCGAGTTTTAAGTTTTAAAAATGGTGATTTACTTTGATAATATACTGATTTGAAGTTAGATTTTAATTACTAATGGCTCACTGAGGCAGAAAATTGTAACAGCTCCAGAGCTTACATCAGCACAGCATGTGAGCAAAGTCTTGTGATTAAAACAAACTGCATGAAAGCAGAATTCTCTTTAAAATTAGAATTTAATTTGTCATTCTTCTATTGCAATACCTTTGGCTCCACAAGTAGCTGAACTGAAAAATGGGCTAGGATTTTTGCAGAGTATAGGGATAGGATAGATGGGTAACATTTGGCAGAATCTGATCTTTAGAAAGGATTATGTCAAATCCATAATTTTTCCTTTCCTAATAATTTAAAGAAAAAAAGTCTTTTTGATGCTAGTATCTTGACCTCTGTTAAGCAACAGTAAGCCTGTTTTGCAGTAATGCAGAGCATTAGTGCATCATAAATGTAATGTTATTTAAACTTATATGAAATATTGGCGTATATATGCCATTCTTTTAAATTATTTTTGCATTTAAAGAAATCTAATATATATGTATTAGCCCTTCAAAAACCAAAGTTCACTTGCATACTAGGAAGAAAAGAAATTGTAAGATGTGAGTAGGATCAACAGCTACTCACTGTCACTGTTAGAATACCTTGTTTAATTCCAGAGTAGTTGCTTTTACAAAGGGTTAATTTTGTTGAAATGAGGAAATCATTATGGAATTGCTGAGAGAAGTATGACTGAGGAAATCATACTGCAGATGTGCTAATAACAGGAAAAAAAGGCATACAAATATACTAAGTGCTCTACTGAAGCATGTTATTTTATGCTATATATTGTTACATCTCCAAACTTCCACTTTAACCATCAAATACCTGCAGAGAGTCTCCAAGCCTACACAAGGAACTAGTTGTATAACATGGCAATATTGGGATTGAAAAATAATTGCCAGTGTACATGATCCACCTCTTTTCCTTGCCAGGAGCTAGTAGGAAGGAACAGTGGGTCTTCAATGGCCCGAGCCAGATAGCTTAAGTTCTGCCTAAGTTATTACTGTCTTTTCTATGTCTAAGAACTGTACCACAGCCAGTAGTTACAGAAAGAATTAAAACACGTGATCCTTTTAGGATCATGTACTGGCCCGTGGCAAGGGCATATTGGCTGCAGGACTATCCCCTGTTCAGTTTATCTTAGGCTATTGTAAAAGTTTATCCCTGTAAGGTACCTAAGGAACTATTGCACTGGAAGCAATGTAACTGCAGTGCTGTGTAGCATGAGCTACGGAGGGATGAATGACCTATGAAGCAGTACAGTGTAAAATCTGTGCTGCTTCTGATACTTGAGCTGGCTCAGTTAAAAATACCTGTGCCATCTCTGCACTACACTGCAAACAGCCTGATGGCAAAGAAGTAGAAGGCAGGGAAGAAAGACTGCCAGGAAGGGGTAGTCAGAATTGTGCATAAACCCACATAAATTTGAGTCTATGTTCAATGACCAGGTGGACATACCCGGACTTGGCTACCTTCATACTCAGCTCCGAATGCAACACACCCTGCTGCAGGAACTGCCCACTCCAGTAATTTCCCAGTGCACACAACTTAGACAACATGGCCTACAGAATCAGATGTGAAAGGAAATGTGTACGGTGACTCATACATACTCTGTGAACATTTAGAGGTTCCAAAATGATCAATGCAGCATATAACAACATACCTTTTAGTGAGTCGCAGCCCGTGACCTTTCAGTTTTACAGGATGTTAACAATTTCTACTGGAAAATCATCTGATATGATCCCATCACTTTGGTTCCCTTGATAGCTTTATCCTAATGTGTAGATTTTTATATTTTTTATTAAATCTTCAAATGAACGTGAATAAGTAAGGATTAGTTTAATGGGTCAAAATTAAACTGTCCCGTCTGAAGCACTGGCTGAACTTTTACTGGATGCAAATGGGAACCAAAGTTTTAAAAGATGTCCACACAGCAGATCTGTGCTCTGGAATAAGTCAGTTTTTGCATACAAGGACATTCCTTGGGATTTCCTTTGATCTTCAGATTTCCTCTTGACCCTGCAGAAGTTTTCTGCAGAGGTAGTTGGGAAATGGTTAAAGGTACCGAACGCATCAGGTGTGACTTGGTACAAATGCAAAAGGAATAGCAGTGTGAACAGGGAAGGAGGGATAGAATGCCCTTCTGTTTGTTTTACATGATGCTCCTTGGTACTACAGAAAGCTCACCTGAACACAACTGTGGCAATGTTTGCTGTGCTCCCCAAAGGGGAAGATTTAGATTTGCCTTTGGGGGCAGTGAGCTTGGAAGATGTGGTGGGGTGGAAATTATGATTTCTTCAGGGCATATTCAGACAAGAAATAGATCAGTAATTGACTAATTTCTGAGCACCAGTGCCTCACATTGCTAAACCAAGGAAAACATTTCCAATATATCTATTTCTGAACATTGTACTTCAGGCAGTGTGGAGCAGAGCTATTCTTTACTCAGTCCTGAAATGCACCCTTTGGATTCCAAATTTGTATTCACCTTCAATTCCAGTTTTATAGCATAAATTTAGGAACTTTTGAAGTAGGAAATACTACATCTACTACATCTCTGTGGATGTTTTTGACACTGAAAAAAAAACTTCCTCAGATCATCTTAGTAACTGCTCAGCTAATGACATGATCGTCTGCAGCAATAACAGTTAAAACCCCAGCATCAACTAAAACCCCCTGAAACCCTCAAGGTAGATAAGAATCTTAAGCTAAGCCCAAATTTACAATGGAAGAAATCTTTGCCTGGTTAAAGATTATTGGCTTATTGGTATTACTGGCTTTACACTACTTCCTCCATTATTAATGGAAACCAAGAGTTGGGAACAAGCTACATCACTGACAGGAGGAAGGTGTACTGATTTCCTC
>JAOXNG010000026.1:25709245-25723482 GCA_028566535.1 Scolopax minor | reverse complement strand
GAGGAAGGTGTACTGATTTCCTCCTGTCTTCACCCCTCCCTGCAGCAGAGAGGTAGAGACTTGCTAAGAATCTAATTTTCTCTTTCATTTTTAGCTTTATGGAACAGAGATGCATATGACTGAGAATGCCACTTAGAATTTGAAATTTATATGGCCAACTTTTCCACAGCACAGACAAAAGGTACAACAACTTTTCCCACTCTGTGCACCTGGAAATGAAAAAGAATTTTTCAGAAGATGAACTGAACCTTATAAAATCTAAGCTACCATTGGTGGAAAGTGCTGCAGTTCTGCGAGGTCAAGTCAGGCAAGATGCAGAACATGATTTGAATATGTAGAAAGGAGTTTTGTGAGTAATTTCAGTGCATTGCTAAAAGGAAAAAAAAGATCTGAAGTCCAAAGCAATCTGGTTTTCTGATTGAAAATTCAGGAACTTATTTGATTTCTAAAGAATGGGGTAACTTATATCTCCAGCAGCAAATGTGACAATGATCATATAGAAAAGAACATTTCCTAGGAGAGACTCACAGCACCTTCTGAGAAAGAGGGTTCATCAAAGCATCTCTGTTGGAACTCTGACAACTACATCTTCCCTTTACTCTATGAAGACTACAGCTGTCCTATTCCATTACTGTCAAGAGCACAAGGGTAATGTGTTTCTCTGTCCTGTTTTCTTTCAGTCACAGTCACAAAGGCTTGTTTTGATGCAAGTAATCAGAAAGAAATCAAGCACTTTGAAACCGTGTTCTTACCAGACCTCTGGATATGCACAGATGGCAATGTAAATAGTCTCATTAGTTAAAATCAGAAGGAACCAAACAGCTCAGAGCTGTTTGTGAGAAAAGCTATTAAAACCAGAGTCTGAAGTGATTTCTGAGGAGGAGGCAAATGCCTCTGCCAGCTGCAGGAATACAAAGAGGAGGGAAATTTGAAATCCTCTCCCTTCACACGCAATCTCTACAACTCCTTATCAGTATAAATTGGATGACATTGACTGAGGGAGAGATACGGTGGGGAAGAAATTGCAGAATTAGTATTAAAAGCCAGAGCTCAGAGAGCAGCTGAAGTCAAACACAGAGAGAAAGTGTTTGTGGTAAAAGAAAGCAGGAGATTAATAAAAAGCTGAAAGAGAAAGACCAAAGAAGAGAAAAACAGTGTGTTAGGGAAAGATCTTAAAGAAGTAAAGAGGAGCACAACCAATGAATTATTGAGGGCTCTGCCTTCATCATTTAATGATTGTCATCTCTGTATTTTAATTTCAGTAGAGAATTTGATCTCAGTTTCTCACCCCAGAACTTTTCCTCTCTTTTCTCACCTGTCCACAGCTATCGCTGTCATTGAGTAGATGCTGGCGAAGACAGCTGTGATTGGGAAGAAGTTGTGGAAGCGGCAGTAAGCCTCTCCAAAGTACCACTCGCTGTGCAGCGCGTAGATGAAGTTGATAAGAGTGTTGAAAGCAGCCATGGAGGCATCAGAGAAGGCCAGGTTCACTAGGAAGTAATTGGTCACTGTCCTCATGCGCTTGTGAGCCAGGATAATCCAGATGACAATGAGATTTCCAAAAACAGCCACTGCCACCACACCACCATAAGCGAGAGACCACAGAGCAATGCGCCAAGAGGGTTGCACAAACTGATTGGAGAAGTTGGCTGCTGAGGATGCTACAGAGAGAGAAGCATTTCCAGCTGGCACTCCCAGTGTCTGTTCCCAAGAATCACCTGCTGCAGCAAGGGTCATGTTCCACTTGCTGCTCATGCTTACGTTCCGGTCAGCTGTGGGAAAAGAATTCATTTTGGATATTCCTTTCCTCTCTTCCAGGAACAATGTGCCTCTCCCACCTCCCTTTCCCAACCCTCCAAAATCCCCACCAACAGAGAAGGAAAGGAAAGAAAGAAAAAAAGTAAGGCAGCCCAGCAGGAACTGGGAAGGAGAGATCTTTCAGAAAAAGCTTTCGTTATTGTGTTCAAACTGCTAGAAATGCTGTACCAGCTGAGAGAGGAGAGCTAACTGTGATTAGAACAGCATCCCATTCCTCCTCTATACAGCCACCTCTTGCTTTTGGTTCTGCTGAAGGAGAATGGGACTGGGAGCCAAGGCACATTTTATTGGCTTGTGAGTTCCCAGCGTCATGAAGTGAGTGGAGCAATAAGCTCGGTGGGCTGGTAAGATAACACCTCTTTCTCTCTGTTCTCCCTCCTCCCTTTCTATTTCATTCATTGTCAGCAGCAGGCACTTTCAGGAGCTGGGAGACCGCCAGGGGGAAACTGAATTCTCGACTCGTTTTTGTTGAGATATTTGTTTTATATTGCCTTTCTTTAAGTTTCATTATTTTACTTCCTTTATAAATAGTCTTTTTGCCCTGTCTTTGCAGGGCTTATTAGCTGGCTTAGTTTAACATTCCAGGACTGAGACTGCTTTTTATTAAAGCTGTTTCTGGATGAATTTATTTCAGATGAATTCAGATCTCTTTTTTGCTATTGTCATTTCATTTAGTGTACGCTTTCCTTTAACCATTCCGTTAACTGCATATTTGGAATAGTGACCTCTTTCAGACAAAGAAATGCGTCCTGCTGCTCCCTAATTCCATTTTTCAATCTCTAATATGTAAATGACATCAAGAAACATTTATAAAATTAAAACGTGACAATCTTTTTCTTACAGCACTAACTTCAGTGCCTGTAAATCCATTTGCATGTTTGGCAGTCACTGCTTTTTGTTGAAACAGTATGCAGCCCTATACATTGATGTCCTTAGATAAAGGTAAAATGGTAGGGGTTTGTTTTCTTTGTATCTTTGAAAAAAAAATTAAAAATTATTTTTACTTATTTGCATTACTTCCACATTTAGTACTATTATTATTTTGAGTAAACAGTATTTTTATATGAAGTGATTTCTATACTGGTAGAAAAGAGTAAATGAGGAATTTAACATCTGGTGTTTTCACATCCAGGAAATCAGTTTTCTTGTTAAAATGTTAACAATAGCTAGCACTGAGAATGCATGCTTTGTGCAAGGGTTGATTGCAAGGGACTTCAGCTAACAAACCTTTATTATTCAATTGGCTGTAGTCTTTAGGGAGAGTGTTTTAGTGCTGATCTGCTCCATGCTTCAACAATTTAGAACTACTATTTGTCATCAGCGGAGATTTCCACTTTAGTGGGAGCAGTTCAATACCCCTATCACCAATGACACATTCTACATTTTTTTTAAACAAAAGCTTCCTACAAAAATCAAATATTTCTGTGTGCCGTTGCCTCCCTGTGGTATTTATTCAGTGGAAGTAGTGCCTGCACTTTAATTGTCAGATCTTCACTGCAGTTTTAATTTGAATGACTGCAATTATGGCCGTTTCTATATGCTTCTCAGGTCTTAATGGTTGACACAATTGCAAGCAGCAGCCCACTCCAGTCTTAAAAGCTCTGCTGAAAACCACCCTTTGCTACAGCATGTCTAGAACCTACCTGCCCCCTGTCCTTCATCCTCTTTCTGGAGGCGAGTCTGAAGAAGGGAATAGTAGTTCACACTCTGTTTCTCTGACAGGCTTTGTGCTGTGTTGTCAAGAGATCCCATAATAAGAAGCACAGAGTCAGCAGAAACAGTAGTAATGCTGTGGGGGTTCAACCACTCTTTAAGTTAGTTTAAACTAGAGTGAACCATAGGTTATACTTCTCTGCCTTCTAGACATGTATAGAGGGCACTTTGAGAAGAATAAATGGTTGAGTAGTTCAGGTGCACTCTTCTGGTAAAATCTGGCCTCAGCTGGCCAGAGGGTTGGTAGATAGGACTCCTTGTTGTGTCATATTGTCCAAAATAGGCTAGTGGGTTAGGCTGAGAGAATCTCATACCTGGGCAAAGAAATCTGACTAAGTCATAGGCAAAATCCAAGTAAGAAATTGAATTAATTGTGGTAAAGAAAATTTCTGTGAGTCTGAGTGTTGAAAGAATTGAAATGGTGGTTCCAATGAGTAAGGAAGACAAGTCTGAATAGTCAGAGAAGACACTTTGATACACTCAAATCTTGACTCTAGAAACTTTACTTAAGATTTTCATATGGCTATGAGCCAGAAAGCAGAAACCCAGCCCTGTGCTGTGCTCTATACCTTTCTACCTTTATGCCCAAGCTAAGAACTCCAAACTTGTATGCTTTTACTAAACTGATGTGTTTTCTGCATTCCTACACCAGCTGGGGAATGCCCTTGTGCCCTGTGTGCTGCTGTTGCTTCCACCCAGCTCTCCCAACCTATTTCTCCCTTTCCTCAGTTTCAGCAGAGACACAGGGACCTTCCTTCTTGTACACAGTACTGTGAGGCGAGAGCAGGAGTCTAATTTCTTATTCCTCTTTCCTCTTGGAAGATTGTTTGCCATTGTGTTCTGGAGAGACCAATCCCATATGTATTTCCCTAAGGAAATAGGAAATGTCAGTGCCCAGACAAGGGGATTTTTTCTTCTCGAGACATTTCTAGTCACAGGGTGAAAAGTTAGTACCAGTCAACACCTCATTATGCAAGCAAAGCTATCAGTAAATTGCATTCTTGAGACTTAGTTTAAACAAAAAATCATGGAGCTTTCTATATTCTGTGTTTGTGAAATGTTAGCCAGACTATTCACAAAGTATGTGAACAAAACTGTCAGCTTTGCAGCAGAGAAATGAAGTATCATTGATTCCTGTCTCGGGAAACTGATAAAACATTCCATTCCTGTAGGAAACTTTATAGGAACTGGAACTGTATCCCCTCTTCCATATCCTCTCTTCTCCTTGCACAAGAAGAGAAACTGTGGTGTACCATTAGCACAGTTCCATAACGGACAACCGAGATTTTTCCATGAGTCGCTTGCTTAGTAGGTGGGGGTGCTGTCTGTTGTGTTGCAGCAGATATCCAAATCTGGCAGAGAGGTGGCTGAGTATCTGGTGCTGTTTTGAGAAACTGAACACTGAACAGCACAGGGCAAATGTCAGGCAACTGGATCAACCTCAACTGAGTAACATGCACAATTCCTCTGTGCTCAGCTTTCATTCTTTTCAGCTAGTGAAGCAGTCTGTAACAATCAATTGGAGCAAACCAGGTCCTCCTACATACAAAATAATACAGCAAAGAAATACATTGCCTTTTAGCAATTGTCTTACTAGCATTGTATTTAACTAATTGAGGAAAGAGGTTAGGCAGCCAGTAATTGGCTCTTTCCTAGAGAGGAAATTCAGTTGGACAGTGAAGTCAGCTGTGCTCCTCCATCAAGGTTTGTGTTGATCATAGCTGTACTGATGAAATTTGGTCAGCTGAAGGTCATCAGTATTCAGTTTCTCAAATTAGTTCCACAGAAATTTTCATGAAAACATATGACTTTGCTACTTCTGTGTAGCAAAACCTGTTTGACTTACACAAAGGAGCAGTACAAAAGACAAAGATCTGCATTTTTTTCTCAGTCTCTTGTAGAAAAATAAGATAGTTATATAGGGTAATCATTCTTGCATTTTGTTCTAAAACTGTTATGGGTACATGATTTCTTATGTAAACTTTTTTCTAGATAGTATTCTAAATCTGTGAGTTGACTGTAATGCCTTATGAAGAGCAATCCATAAAAAATCATTTTTAATGGAGGAAGTAAATAATGTTGAATATTCTCTTGATATGACAGTGATAGTAAGTTGACATCTCCTGTTTTTAAAAAGCAGAGTCAAGAAGCCTTCTTGTTTTACTTTTCAGGTAACAGTGAAACACAGATGCATCACCTATGCTCTATGAATAACGTGGTTAAAGCTACCTGAAAATCTTATTTGCTGGTTTGACTCAGCAGCAAGTTACTATGATTCCATTCACACCTCTTCATATTGCTCAAGACCTTAAAATATGCATTTCATTATGTATGAATATGTATGTACATTTTATTATATATAATATATAGTCAGTAACTCCAGGAGACAGAAAAGTCACTAATAAAATCGTCCTTATTTTTGAACATTTGGAAGGAAACAAATTACTGGAAAGAGCCCTGCAGGAGCCAGAGGAAATTGTTGCCAGTAGGTGTCTTTTCTATTGACACCTTCTCTATTATAGTGGGCTTACAAACAGGCCCACGGGTGGCAACAGTAGCTACCCATTAGTTTCTAGAAAGTATTTATAAAGAAAATAATATAATTGCATCCATTTTAGAAGACTATCTAATGGGAATGCTTATATGAGACCATATTCTGGCAATGTAGAAATAGTTACTCTTGTCTTTGTTGTACAAGTTAAAAAAAAAAAAGGTATAAATTGACACATGATATTACTACATCCTTATGACTTTTGCCCAAAAATAATTTTAAATTCTAAGTGCTAGAGTAGGAATTGTGTATGTGGTAAGCATATAATAACTTAATAGAAAAGTTGTTATCTGCACATTGTATAGCAAATATAGCAGGGAACCTTTTGTCAACATAATAAATTTTGGTTTTCTTGAAATGTATCTTTTTGCACTGAAAGTAAAGGATTAAAAAAACATTCTTAGCTGCTCTCTCAAATGTGGAAAAACATTTGCTTTCTCCTGTTTTGCGTTTTGAAATAAGATTCATGACCTGTCTGCTTCAGAATCCAGTTTTTCATCTGAGAAGCAGATGGCAGGGGGTATCTGAACTTGACTTTTCTGTCTCCTAAATCACTGTCGTGGCCTACATATCGTGTCCTGTTTTGGCATTTGCATGTGTGACTGGCAGTGGAAAAGAAACGTCAAAACTGGTACACAAGGATCGTGGTCTTCTTATGGCATTTTATGACAGCCATTCTATTTCTCAACTATAGAGTCTCTTAACCCAAGAGGTCTGCTAGTTAGTTGGTTTTCAGCAGAAATAGTAATTTAATTTATTTTTCTAAAATACAGTATCATCTACCAATGTAGAGTTTTATGAAAACCATTATTGAAATAATCATGTCTTAAAAACTATTATTTTTCAATTAAAGTTAATCACTCTGGTAAAATGTAATTTTCCCCCCTGTCTCTTCTGCCTAATGCTCAGTTTCTGTTTCTCTGTTGTATGATCTTTCTTCTCCCTTAGAATTGGAATGGAAGGAGAAAGAACTATGACCTTATCAGTGAAATTCAATTTGTCAATTCAAGAATTCAGTCAGTCTCTTGTGCCTTTATTGCAAACCATTGGACCATCTCATTTCTGCTATAGGATATATATTTACATAAGGGTTCTTTTTAATTTGATTCCCTATATTCATGTTGAAAGAAGATTATTTATGCAATAACAAGAATACTTGCAATTTGCCTTTAATAATTCAAAATTAGATTTTTTCAGAATGAGAAGGCTCATTCCTGCAGCCAACCCAAGGAGTGACACTTTGAAGTTGACTGGCCAATGGTTTATGAACAGCTGAAGATCACATATTTGTTGATGTTCAGCAAGCTGTATTAGAGTCCAAAAAATTAAGAAAATATGACTGCTCACAAATTTACTTGAAGATTTTACGTCATTATAGACCCCAAAAGCTGTCCAAGGAAAAGCAAAAAAAAAAAAAAGAGGATGAATAATGAAGAAGGTAATTTTGTTAGTTTTTCTAATGGAAGATTTTCTGGAAATATGCTAACTGTAATTTCCTTCCTCCAAACCTTCCAGACAACAAATATTTTTTTCCCAAAAGTTTGCTGCAAATAGTTCTGTAACTTGGTACTGTTTCTGTCTGCTCAGTAGACTGTTTTTTAAAACATTCTAGCTTTATTCACTAGGCCAATGAAGCTTTCCTGCTACACTCATATTTCTATATTGTTAGTTTAAGGAAAAGCATAATAATTGCATTTTGAGTCTTTTAGACAAAGTAAATAATCCCTTTTAATATCTATAATCTCTGTGAAAAAATCAGATTAACCAGAGCAAATTAAGGAATCAGGAAGAATTGAGCACAATTAGTAGTAATAACAAAACTGAAAAGTACTACAGCACAGTGGATTATTACAGACAATAAATTCATTTTTAAAAGGGTCAGTCTAAATTCCTTACAGAAGTCATTGTAAGGAAGAATGAAATAACATGCTCGTGCTAGGTTAGGCATTCATTACAGCTTCTGATACCATTTCCACTGATGTTGGTCCAGAATTACTCTGATTTCTGGGGTGTTACTGTAAATGTCTGCCTTTCTAAGTAAAGAGCAAAGTCAGCTTTTAAGTAAGGTTTTAGTTTCTCATTTTATCTTAGCCATCATTTAAAACACTTAAAAATTTGTAACCAAAAATTAATTGTAGTGAACACAATCCAGGAAGAGCAGATATAATTTAGATGTGAATCAGGGATATGAATTTATTCTCTCATTTATGAAGGATAGCTAGAGAATCAGCAGAGTTCAATAAAGTGTTTTGTTACTAGCTTCTGTGCTTCTAACATGGCAAGTAGGAAGCAGAAGATTGACTAAAACTTCTAATTAGAAATTATTTTCAAAACTATTTACTGATTTACTTTTTTTTACTTTTGGTGAAAATATTTTTCAGCTTTGTATAAGCCTTAGTTGTGCTTAGTTGTGTGGAGAGGAGCAAAGAGCAAGGCTATTTCTCATTTTTTGCTTCTTTTTAGCAATATGCTGATACTGATTCATCTGTAGCTGCCACAGATTCTTCAGGTGATATAATCTGCAAATTGTAGAAAAATTAGTGAAGTTGTGCTTCAGCATGGGGTAGTGTTCCTCTTGCCTTTTCTTTTAATTAAGCTGACATATTAAATCAACATTTTTTGTGCTACATCAGCTCTGTTCAGTATTATTGACACAGCTTAAAACGAGCAGCTTTTGGTTTTGAACACATGGATTAAGCTATATTTACTCAAAAAAAAAAAAAAAGAAAAAAGTAAGGAAAAGAGTATTCTTAATTAATCTCATGCTTTTTCCTAGAGCTGTGGCAGGCAAAAGGCCATTGGTTGCTGAGCATTGAACTGGGTTTGTGGAGACCTGCCTTCGAGTTTGGCTGTGGCATAACCCAGCTTGAAGAAATCAGTTCCTTTCTGAACTTCAAAATTCCCATCCTCCTAACCTGCTTTGTGAAGTGTTCTGAGATTATCAGTTATCAACCAAGCAGTGCTGTTACGGTTAGATAAAAGTAATTTTGTCCTGAGCTTTTCTGTGTATGCCACTCCTGGATTTTTTTTTTTATGTACTAAAACGCAAAGACCTTTCTCCTGTTTCTAGTGTCAGACAGGCTTATTTGGCAGAAAGGATCTTGTTGCAAATGAGCTGACCTTTCTTAATAATTTAGTATGTTCCAGAGGCATTGTGAAGACAACAGAGAGTAAAGCAATTAATTTTCTGAGGTGAAATGATTTAGGGTAATTTATTTTTTGTGGATGCAACATATATCACCAGATAAGTTTTGAACAAGGAGTACCAAAGAGGGAGGAAGGGGCAGGAAAGCAAAAGGTACTAACTAAATATAATTTATAAGGAATGCATCTTATTTATTAGTTTTAATAATCTAATACTAATTAAACATTAGTTTTCAGATTTGATGACTAATTATTTTGGAACTCTGTGGAAGATATTTAGATTTTTATCTCGTGTCCTTTTTTTCTTTAAATTTCATTTTATTTGTTTTCAAGTAACAATATATTGGTTTAGATTCAATCTCTCTTATGTGAAGACAGATCTTTCATGTTCTTTAACTCTGCTAAAGAGCTCTGCTGTACAATGCTATACTAAACTACACAGTACTATACTATAGCTAATATTGTCAAGAGTTGATGGCAAAATTCCTTTCCATGCATGCTCTTTCTAAAGGGATGATCATTTTTCATTTATGAGATGTAATTAACATATTGCTTAATCACTGGTTGGTTTCTCCATTTATCCTGTCCAGCTTACTGACTGATGCTCATAAATTACAATGCCATATAGAAACTGCATAGCAAATGCTTTCTAGTATTATTTCCATGAGCATGAGCACAATTTGATCCCCAACTTTTGTTATTTTCTGTAGTAATAGGAAGAATTATTCATGTGGAAAGCTTGCCTTTATACAAATTTTCTTTATTTTTTCACTCTTCATTTTCTAAACACACCCTTGAAAATTGAAATTTTTCTTAGAAAAAAGTAGCCTTAAAGGTGTCAAATTGCTTTAAAATATTTGTTTGCTCTTCTGTTTCAGTTACAACTCCTCACAAGGATTAAAAAAACATAGTCAAACATACCTTGCTCCTAGGTTCTCACTTCTGGGGTACCTGGGTGAAAGGCATTCTGCCATAAATCTTGCGTGGTTGTGCATGTGTGTAATAAATGTTATGCACAGACAAAAACCACATAGAACATTACTTGGGAAAGTTGTTTAATGTCTTGATGTTGAAGGGTACATGGGAGGAATGACTGGGGCATTTAGCTACTACTGCAGCTACTGCAGGGTATGACATTCCAGTCTGCAAAGCTGCCTGTGCCTGCTACTTCTTGTACACTACTCAAGTAGCAATGTTTCAATTCTCTCATTTCTCTCTTATCTTTTGCCCATCCAGTGAGAGAGATTTTCATGCTTGTCTTTTCATTTTTTTGGACATGAATTCCTGGAAAAGATGAATTGCAATTTTTCATAAGGATACTTAGAATTTATTCTTTCTTCTAGGCTACCTGGCCCTTATTGTTTAAGGACCTATTGTTTAACCCTGTAGGGAGCTAATCACCACATGGACACTTGCTCACTCCCCCCAGTGGAATGGGGAAGAAAATTGGGAGGCAAAAAGTGAGAAAACTCATGGTTTTAAATAAAGACAGTTTAATAAGTAAAGCAAAAACTGCATATGCAAGCAAAGCAAAATAGGGAATTTATTTGCTGCTTGCCATTGGCAGGCAGGTGTTCAGCCATCCCCAGGAAAGCAGGGCTCCATCATGAATGTTTAATTGGGAAAACAAATGCCATAACTCTGTATGTCCTCACCTTCTTTCTTCTTCTCCCAGCTTTTATTGTTGAGGGTGACATCATATGGTACAGAATCACCTTGGGACTTTGGGGTTGGAGTCAGCTGTCCCAGCTGTGTCCCCCTCTCAACTTCTTGTACACTCCCAGCCGACTTGCTCACAGGGCAGTCTTGAGAAGCAGAAAAGGTTTACTCTGTGTAAGCACTGCTCAGCAATAACTAAAACATCCCCATGTTGTCAAGACTCTTTTCATCACTAATCCAACACATATCCCCGTACAAGCTACTATGAAGAAATTTATCTACCCGAGCCAAAACCGGTACAGACCTCTATACACAGGATCCTAAAATTATATTCTTTTAATATTCTCCCTTGTGAGTTTTTGTTTGCATACATATTCCAAGATGATAGGAATTAGATTCATAGACACAAATTCAGCAGTGCTCAGAGTTTTGTATGTCAGATAAATTTAATTTTCAGTAAAGAGACCCCATTTTCAGGAAGGATGTTCAGGTTTCAGTAAAAGCATCTTGGAACACCCAAACACATTACTTTTACTGCTTTCTGTAAACTATTCCCTTTAATCTTTGGTATTGTAGTTACATTGGTAGCTATATCAAGAAGATATTCTTACAACTAGTAAAAGACATTTGTATTAAAAAGACTGGAAAATCAGGTGATACATTTTAAGAAAGACTGGAAAGGGGTTGTCTTTCTTTTAAAATAAAATATGTGAAGATAAAATTTTATATCCTTTCATTCTCTGATGACGATGGGTCATCATAAAAAGTCTTATTCTTGGCAAGAAAAAACACCCGCTGCTACTTTCTTTACCACTTGCTAACACAAGTGATGCCACTTCCCCAGAAAACGGACTGTGATAAGTAATGTCTTTTTTTTATCTATCTTTTTTAGTTTTTTTAAAACTATCTTTTTTTTAATGTTTCAAATATTGCTGTGAAAAGGGGTTTGCCTAATTCTTTTTCTTTATAAACAATAGATACATGTTGTTTGCCTTTTGAAAGGTAAATACCTCTTATCCAGCAAGTAGGTTTTCAAATAAATGCTTAAAACATTCCTATTCTGTACAATACAAATGAGTCATAAAGAAAGATGCTGTATTTTTGGAAAACAGAAAAAACACGGTACCATATTTTAATATTCTATTGCCAACAAAAGAAGATTTCAGAGAAAATATTTTTTTTTTCATATGAAGGTCATCTCTGCTTTGAGACTGATATTGAGAACAGAGACATGTTCTAAAATCCCAGACAACTTCAGGAATTACAGTTAATTGGGAGTTTAACAAGTTTAATAATCAGTAAATTGATGCGAGATATTTTTTTCCCTTCCAGAGGCTTAGCAATGCTTTCCCCCTATTGCAGACTGCAATATTTTAAGTTCACTTAACTAATTGACTCCAGCTTTTGTGGATGTAAGTTGGCCTTATGATCAATCTATTTGTTGGACAGTTTGTTTTTCCTAGGAGAGAGGGCAGTCTGAAACAACATTGAAACAGTGTGGCAAGTTTAATGATGAAGGAGCTATGACAGCTCCATAATTTCCAGCTAATAATCCACTTTTGATCCTTGATGCTGGTTTTGGAACGAGAAAACAAGAGTTATGTGGAAATTATAAAGAAGTTAGTAGGTAGCACTGCTACTGCTTTCCTGACCACAGAGTCAAGGCATGTGGATGGGACTCTCTGTCTACACCCATAATGTGCTATTGCAGCCACAGTGATTATCATCTGGCAGTTTCTTTAACCACATTAGTCTGTCAATAACATTGTTCTCTTTAAAGGTTTTTGTTCATTTAGGGTCGGCACCAGGTAGCAACCTCCTGCTAAAAATGCCTTCTAGCTTACTGGACTTCACTACAATAAAGGTGAAACCCCTTTTATGTCTATGTAAACAAGAAAGGAAATGGCTCACAGCCTGAATTTTAACACACACACACACCGGTTCAAATACATCAACGGATACAAACATGGGTGTCCTAAAGTCAATTTTTGTATCCTTTAGTTGAACGATTACTCCAGCAAGTGACAAGTGAAAATGGGTTCTGCAGTATTACAAACTTACAAACTAAGCCTTACTATAAAAAAAAATAAAAAGTCAACTGCCTTTCCCCAGTACAATGGCTTTTATAAGAGAGTAGCTACAAAAAGGACTATAAAAGCTGTTCAGACATCTGGGATTTTTAAAATGAAAATGTGAGACTTGCTTATCTTTCCTGAGTCAGGCATCAAAAATACTCTATTGATTAAATCTCTGATATTTGCTTCAGGCTATTGTCTGAAAATAATTTGTTCTCATATATGTAGCAAGCTCTTGGGATTGAAGCTATTTTATAAATCTTTTGCTCTTCCCTGTACAGATGGTAGGTGTTGATAAAATGTTTGTTGTCTCACTAAATTGTTCAGATAATTTAATTTTGTCAAGTAGGATTTGTGGTGGTAGGAATATGTGTAGATGTAGTATTTGTAGGATGAAGAAACTAATTTCTTGTGCCTGACTTCATGTGTTCATGGTGTTATCTAATGGATTTGTTTCCAGATCAATCTGGTGGAGAAAGGACTCTTCCTCACTCTTGCTGTAGACCACACATTTTCTTGTATGGATGATAAAAATAGGGAAATCCTGGGATGGCATATGTAGTTTGAGTGAATTCTGGCATTGCCCTAATGAAACTGCTATGCCAGAAAGATGAACTAGTGTTCCCTGTGCTAAGCAGTAGTTTTGCCTCATGTTCTTGTTTCTTACAGAAGTAGTTTATGGGATGCCAAGAAGGCAAAGCAAAGGGCAATTGCAGTCTGGAACTGGGGCAATAGACAATGACAGACATTAAAACCAACTTCTATTCAGAACAGAAGAATGGAGACCCAGAGAGAAGAAGTCCAAAGGAAGGACAAAAAGGTAAAAGTCAAATCGATAAAAAGCAAGGAAACAGGAGATTGGAAAGAGAGCATAAAAAATTGAAGTTGAACCAAATTGCTGGGGGATGGGGAGGAGGAAGGACTGAAAACCACTGGTTTTGTCTGTGGTTATATTAATATTTGTATAATGATACATTTTTTCAGGCATCCATACTGAAACCTGAAAATATTACAGTTTTGTCTGTCAACAGAGAACAGCTTTGTTTAGACCCCTCCTGTCTTTCACTGACAGGACTTTATTCAGCCTCCATTACCACAGAGTCAAGATGCTTCTCAGGTCTCCGAACCACACACACTTACTATGGGTTTCAAAATGATAGACAAGATCCTTTTGACCAGAGCAGGAAGCCTGTAAGTATATATATTTTATACAAGCAACGTTTTGGGAACAGCTTTCTCCTAAGCTAAATAAAACCTAACTTGTCTATTGGGATAAA
>JAOXNG010000026.1:25649682-25663299 GCA_028566535.1 Scolopax minor | reverse complement strand
TGGGAGAAGTTGTACCCTGTGTGGGGTAGAGGCTCAGGGACATCCCTGTATTTAATTTTTTGGTTTGTGCCAAAGCTTGGGTGGCAGATACAGCATGAGGCCTGAAAGGCTGTGTGGGGACACATTGTGGGTGCCTTCAGGGAAGGCACTAGGCTCAGTAAGAGGTGAGTGCTGGAGCCAGCTGAGCCACCACCCTACTCATTATTTCACAGAAAAATAAGCTGTTAGAGGGAACAGAAAACAGTATACTCAACTCCTCCCTGCTGTGTCAGTGTAGCCTAGCACTCATTTTTTAAATAGTTTCTCACAGCAAAATGAACAGTTTCAGAAAAACAAATCAGTTTTTATATTTCACTTTTCCTCTGGTGCTGTTGGAGAAATATATGTTTGAAATGAAGGATCTTCACAAACCCAGTTCACCTCCTATGCTTATTGACACTCACAAGCAAATTTGTGTTTCATTTCAGTCATAAAAGAAAGAGATGCACACAAAGAACAATAGGGCAATCAAACATGAAAAACTTGGAGGGCATGCAGTGTGTCCCTACCTGTACTGTGCTATAGTGTTGGGCTATGCGGTGGCCCATTGTGCAGAATTGACTCAAAGCCCTCTGGTTCAGCATTATGGTCACTGGCAGCAGCCATAGGACGTTAGGAAAGATAAACCAGTTGCATCCTCTCATCTCTTGCCTTTCATTATTAACAATGGATACAAAATAATAATCCGCTTAAACACATCACCCAGGCTTAAAAGTTGAAGCTTACAGAAGAGATTTTTCTTTTCTTAAAGTGTTTTCCAGTATGACATTTGACAAAATGCATGCAGAAATGCCATTTAAAGTACAGTAATTGATTATATTGAGAATAATAACCAGTGTCTATACTAGCAAGGAGTTCTGAGGATCAGTGAAATACTCTTTGCTTGATTTTAGCAAGTATATGTTATGGCAATCTTTCCCTGAAATAGGGGACACTATTTGATTATCTGTGTAGGAAAAAACACTAAGCATTATTGCAAACAGCTTTGTTCTGTGTAAAATGAAGGCAAAAAATTTGTGCTATATCTGCTTAAGGTATCTTGTCATTTTTCTTGAGGAAAAATAATAATGAAGGTTTCCTTCTGTAAGTGATAGGCATCCAGTACATCTGAACTGGGCAGAATTAAGTTCCAAATGGAAAACAAGGAACAAGACTCCTCCTACAGGACAGGTAGAACCATAAATTTACTTTTTGGAACACATGCAGCATAAAGCCCTAAATTTCATAGCAATGAATGTCACTTCATGAGGCAGCTGGGCAGATCTGAAATAAGAACTAGTATTAATTGAAACTGACTTTATTCAGTAACAAGGGTGTGTGCCTTTGTCTCTTTCCTGACTTGTCATGCTTTTTGTCACCGGAGCGAAGCATGAGATGACTTGCTGTTGCAGCTTCGGTTGAATCTATCCTATTTTCAACTGTTAATAAAGAAGCTGAGAATGTCTTGCTTGGAACACAAATACCCCCAAACCTTCTGGACATATACGTACATGGTTATCTTTTATGAGATGTTTCCCCTCTAGAGCCTGAAAAACCATGACATGAAAGGCTGCAGCAGCTGTTGCTTTTGTTGCCAAGGTTCTACCCCCCTTTCTGGCTTCACGGATTTCAGTGCCCCCAAGCGCCCTTGAAAGCGTGTAGTGAAACTGCCACTACAGAGCTTTGCCATGTGTGGGACAGCAAACAGAAACATTATGCTGAAGGAGAAGGGTGAAGATAGAGTTGGGGAAAAAGGGGTGGGTGGAGGGGGACTTCTCACCAGCTGCTGCCTCCTCCCCAGCCAGACTACTGGTCCTGATGCCCCTTGATGTGCTGAATGTGCATTTCCAGTTAGCTTCTGAGGACTCTTCACCTGCACTAGCTGAGTATACTGGTATTTGAGGGAAGTAAAAGAGCAGATTTCAGACTCCTGATGATAAGGTTTTAATTCAGCTGTAAGGAAAGGTGTACAAATAGGAAGAAATGGAGAGGAACTGTGATAAATTAAGATAGCATTTCAGAGTGGACTGCTATCAACAAAGATCCTCACCCTGTTTGTGATAACATTTATGTTTTTAGACTCCTAATTTGTGATGAAGGCACCACAGTAGCTGAACTGATAGATCTCTGTATTGGTGAAGAATTCCAAAACGGTCAGTATTATGGAATAAATGTATGTTGACAGCTATTGGCCCAGAAAAATAATTATGCATGCAAATCTGAAGAGCCCAATGTATTAGCTCCAGAAGCATAATTCCTGTGCACTAATCTCTCTAAGCAGCAATGACATGATCAAACGTTATGGATAGGCTATTACACAGGCTATCTGGCCCACAAATTATACTCTGGAAGTGCTTGATATCAGCCACAATATTTTGGCAGCAAATAGCATAAATCAGCTGCATATGTTAAACTATTCCCACACTGCCTACAAGCACGATATGGGGAACTTCTTGAGTTGCTTCACTATTGTACCATTTTTAAAAACCTCAGAGCAACTATTACTGTTCTCAGGGCTCCTTGAGTCACTGGGCACTCAAACTGTGTTTTTAATGAGCCACAACTGCAGTCACACTTCTATGGCAGCACCATTTGCACCTTCAGTCCATGGCAGCAGCATGAGAAGCCTGGTATGCCTTTCAGGGTGCCCTTTCGTGTGACATTTCTGCAGAGCACAAGGCCATGGGCACCCATAGCCAGCTGCAGCCTCCCACCAGCTTGCTACCCTGGGAAACACTCGCCCTGATAGTTTGATTTCAGATGTGTTTATTGACTGAATATCTTGCTGGCAGTCCTGAGATGATAAGCAGGATCTTAGTATTCAAAATCGTGTACGGGCTGTGAATTGCTAGCAGGCAAGCAAATGAGGACTTGGCCTTCTGAGAAATAAATCTGTCTGTAGAAAAGAACCGTTTCTTTTCTATGATATTTTTTCCATCAAATTCGCTACTCCTCAAGGTAAACAGTTCCCATTGGCTTGAGCTCTGGCACCTCCCTTGGCAGAAGGGAGCTGATACACTTGCTTTGCACTTACAGGACAACAAACGCAGCCGGGCAGCTGTTAGATTTGTGAATTTATCTTTTCTCATCAGTGGGAAAAGCACGCGCTTTTGGCTTTAAGGCATATAGTTCTACATTCTCTAGTCCACACAAAGAGAGAGAAAAAAATGCAAGGTAGTATGGATGGAGTAAAGATATATAGTAAATACAGGGTCTTGTCAGATTTTAATTAATCTATTTTATTATCTCAGAGGCTTTTCTAATTTCTCCCTGTGAGCATGGGTGCTTTGGCTGTTGAAAACACTTGCCAACACTGAATTTCTGAACTGTGTGGAAGGATACGTGGCTATATAGTTTTAAGGAAGGAGAGTGGCTTTCCCAGATTTGTAAGGTTTTGGTTCTTCTGGTATTAGGGGCTCTTTAGTCAAAATGAGTGGGAATTTTAAGGTAGCGCTTAAGCCAGCATCACACTCATTTTTTTGTAGTTTCACCCTATGCCTAACATTTCCATTTCCGGGTGCCAGGTGGCATGTTGGGGGATGGGAGGTGTTTGAGGCGTTTGGCCTGGCAGCGTGGCAGACAGGCGTGTGTGTCAGGCCACAGAGAAGGGAGGCAGCAGCTGGGGAGGACCACGAGGCTGCTGCATGTACAACCCTGGCACAGCGAGTGTAGCACTATCTCCAGGAACGCTCTGAGCAGTTGCACGCTGCCTTGCAGGTTTTAACAAAGGAGAGATGGAGAAGGTCAGTGAGGCAGAGGCCAAGTATGGATTTTCATATGGGATGTGCAAGACTTGACAGGCTTGCGTTGTTTCCTGGCACCTGAGTGGTGCTTGTCACAGCTGCTGCAGTGCTGTGGCAGGATCAACGAGACTGTAGATGAGTCACAACTTCTGTTTATCTGACCAGCCACATCTAATTAATGCCACCTGGACTGGGGTGCGCACATGCCTCACTCCTACATCTCTTCAGTGACCCAGACTAACATGGAGGGAAGCTCCCCACAGAACAGTGTGTCAATCTAGCCTCTTGTTTCAAATCCAATTATAAAAACACATTATAAACCTCCAACGAGCCATGCTACTGTTAGCAAAAGGGCCTTCAAGTACTTCTAACACCAATTCATTTAGCAGAATGCAGCTGCTAAGTGGCCATACAGCCCGTTGTTTCCCCTGTGGGCTCCAGCAGGAGTATCTAAAATAGGTCACAGGTGGGCAGCAGCACAGTTTGCTGCTGCAGGAGCGCTCAGTCCGACCAAGAGAGGCTTGGCAGGCTCACGATGCTGCCCATGGGCACGGCTCTCTGGGGACATCATTACACAAGCGTTATGAGAGAGAAGGAATAACAGCCTTCCTGTGGCAGCAGAGGTAATAAACAAGAGCAGCTGCCTCCCGCAGTGGAGATAAAAGACAAGTGAAAACTGTCAGACAAAAGCAGAAGAAATTTCCTTCTGTGCTGGTTTTATGGCACCAGCCCAAAGAGGACTCTTGGCCACAGAGCTGTCTCTGACCGCTGCAACTTTCTTCTTAGCAAGAAACTGTTGCTTAGCTCTTCTTGCCACCAGGTTCTGTAGTGTCTCTCTTTTCCATTTCTTTCTAAGATATTTCTTTGCATAATAGGTTACTTTCCTGAGAGTAAGTAGCCCACATCCCTCCTTTCCCTCTTGGTCTCCCCAAAAATAGAAGAAGCTCTTCTACTCTCTCCCTCTGGTATGAATGACTTTTTTCCAGGTCAGGATGCACTTCTGAGTCTGTAGCCTTTAGCAAAGATTTTTAAATAATATATTTTAAAGTCTGCCTAAATACGGTCTAGTCTGATTGAGGACAACAGAGCTAAACTCCTACTTTAGTTTAATAAAGCATGTTTAAATACCTCAATGAATAAGGATTTTACTTACTACTAATATTTTTTTTTCTTTCATCTGTGTTCTACAGTGACTGATTTCTGACTCTGTGGTACTTCTTCAGCATAGCAATAGACACTGTATTTTTTCTGCTGTTGGAACAGAATACTGGGCATTTCTTGTATGTTTTATTTTTGTCTGAGTTTGTGTCAATTCACCTTTTCTGTGTAACTGAAGGCAAGAAAATTAATTTTTAATGCAATGTTGCCCTCTAGTGAACAATGAAATATATACAATCACCTCCATTTTTTGGAGAAGAGATGGGCTGCAAGAGAGATCTGAGCCTTATTTTTCATTGAGTAGAGATATGGCATTGAAGTTTTCAGGAGGAATTCAGCTGAGGAGAGGGAACTTTCACATGTCTTTATGTGGGGGCCCAAGTACTGGGCTTCAAGCTTTATATGAGTGCTGAGACAAAGTATAGAGCCAAGGTTTAAATCAGTAGTTGTTCAGGGCAGCAGGGACTACTTCAGCTGTGTGGTTGGCATTGCCTCCAGGTAGGAGAGAAATGGTATGAGTTCTCCAGTAGAACCTTGTCTTCCCTGAGTGTGTCCACATATGGTTGGTCTCAGGCACAAGAGGGTTGTGCACCATCCCCTTAGGCATTTCTTCCAACTGCTGTTCTTGGAAAAATACACTCCTTCTTGCAACCTGTTACCTTTCAAACCACCAGGACGTCACTGTTTGTGAAGGGTGTCTTCTCACCACCTATTAGCGCAAAGTCAGTGTAAACCACCTTGTCCCTGTTTTGCAGAATGAGCAACCTTAACTGGTGGGTGATAGTTTTATTGCCCTCTGTATAATTTCACTTGCATGTGACTCCAGTGGTCTGTTAGGATCTTACCAGAGCAAATGGAAACATGACTGAATCCTGCTTTTTGTGGAAAGGGTGACCATTCATATTTAAAAACCAGTCACCAGAGTACAAGAAAATACAGGAGACTAGCAGTCACGTTATTTCACGTAGATGTGAACTTAGACTGGGATGTTACAATTCAGTGCAGAGCTCTTTCCCTAAGTATTGAATGCTGTAGGATAAAGACAAAGGAGAAAAGACAAGGCCAGTAGGAAGGAAGCAAGCAATAAACCTAGTAATTGTCTATATACACATGCAGAGAGTATGGAAAATGAGCTCAAAGTGACATTACAGGAAGGAATGCCGAAATGCAATGAGATAAATCAGAGAGCTGAAATGTTAATATTGATGGAAACAATCTGTGCAGAAGGGACAAAGGAAAAATTAGAAAAGGTTGCACTGTACATCAAAAGCTGTGTGTTAGCTGTGCAGCATACGTGGATAATGAAAGAAGTGGTAATGGTGATTTTTTATGAGTTAAGATGAAAAAGAGACTCATAAGAAACATACAGCTACAGAAACATTGAAAAGAAACATACAGATAGCTCCAGATATAGATCACTGACTTGCAATTAAGAGGCTGACAAACTGCGTCTGAAAACGATTACAGGGCTGATGGTGTTGCAGAAAGATGAGTAAGTTGGAGTCATTGCCACTACACTGACATCTGTTATACATACAAAGAATAATATTGGTTTTCAGTGCACTATGGAAAAGATTCCCATTTTCAAAGTTGTTGAGAAGTAAATTCTTTCTGAATCCAACATTGTCTGCTAAAGAAAACATTCTTGGAAGTAGTAATTTGTGAACCACTAATGTTCACTGTATTGATCCCAAGCTAGAGACACCAAGAGTCTTCATAATCTGTGAAGGTGAGGCATAGTTATAATGAGCAGTAAGATGATTCTTTCTTGGGGCTCCTATACCCAAAGAATAGTATGCAGCAAAATTCCCTTCTTCTTGAAACTTGGTGGATCTTAAAATCAATGGTAAGTAAGTCTACTAACACTAGATTTAGTAGATATGTGCTACTTGCACAAGAATATCCCTCCTGTAAGACTGTAGGTTATTAAAAGTTTAGAAAAGGACAACTTTTAACATTCCTTTTGAAGAATATTAATACTTTCATGGGCTGAGTATAAAAGCAGAGCAAAAGCAATGCTACAAGGAAAGGCTGGAGTGCTTGGCTGAAGAGGAAAGGCTTGGTTTCTAGTCCTTGCACTGCTGAACATCTAATACAAAAATAGTACAGCAAAGCCAGAACCCCATGTTTCCTTCTCTCAGTTAAATATTCAATCCATTAGGCTTTTCCTGGTATCAATGACTCCATATAATTATTCTGAAGCCTGACTGCCTTTTGAAGAAGAGCAGCTTTCATTCCAACATCTTTTGCACATTAGCATTTTTGCATAGTCCTTGTAATGATTGAGATCCCCTCAAGAGCACTGCATTCATGTCTCCCAAATGTTGGTTAAATGCTCTGTGGGATAGGAAATTGGGAATGAAGACAAAACATCACTGAGATGCCATCAACTGGTGGTGGTGATAGCATCACCACTAGACGTGTGCTGTATGGCATCCAGCGGGTCTTTGAGAATGTCTGCTAGCTTGGGTCCCCACAAAATGTGCACAGATGAATACACGCTCACCCCAGCAGGATCTTACTGACAGAAATCTGAGACCAGATTCGGGCACTTCCCAGATTATGCATGAGCTCTGGGGACCCTGAAGATCTGGATTTAGCTAGCACTGACTTTCACATTGTAAACAAAGATTTCTGGCATAAGTATTTTTATATTGTAAAAAGTAAGAAATTAGTTGTTAATTTGGCAAGTAGAGTATTTATATTGCCTTAGTCTGATTATGATTATTGTCGTAGTTTTTACTTTTACGTTAGCGATTACAAAGAGATATAAAATTGTTGTGAAAGAAAGAAAATCACTTATGAAATAGGACAAGAGAACTGTAGAGAAGATAATACAGTTGTAACTGGACTCTTTGAATAATTATGAGAATTATTAATTGAACAGATTACTGTAGAAATTATTTCGAACTCCTGAATACTCTTTAATCATTTGGCTATATTTTATAGAAAGGGAATGTGCTCAAGAATTACAGATAAAAGAACATTAAAAAAGAAGGGAAGCAAGAGAAGAAGCATAGAGGCCAAGTTCTCATTCTGGTTTCTTAGTATTGCTCTGACAAAGTAAAGCAGTCATAAATCAGGCTTAACTGATTAAGGTGGCTTTATAGATGCTTTGCATCGGCTGAACAGCACAAAGTATCTAGAAGCACAGGTAGATCTAGTCCTCTTTTTGGAAACCAACATAGAAATAAACTGAGATAATCAAAGAAAAATAAAATTTAAAAAAAAAGCTGAAATTTAAAGAGAAGGAAGAAGAAATCATTAAGGCTGGTGCAGAGTACTACACAATAACTATACCTGTCTGTCAATAGCACAAGTTATTCAGATGGCATTTTTTGCAATTGCCAACTTGAATCTACAGGTAGCAAAATAATGAAGAAGGCTTTCATTTAAATAGTTACATTCTCAAATTAATCACCTCAGTTACATTTCTGCCTCAATTATGTATGTTATCAAAACTATTTGCTTCATGAAAATACTTCTGGAAAAGAAATATATAACCAGTTCTTCAATTGCAACTTGAATTATTTCAAGGCACTAGATTCTGTATGTGAAGGTCAACAAACTGACACCACAGGTGTTAGTGTTCTTGCTCGAGAAAAGAACTGATGTGATATTAGGAAACCTTTCTGACCTCTTGCAGCTAAACCACTTTAGTCAATTTGAGCTTATTTCACCCATAGGTGAATATGCCTGGTGTAAATCTGAGTAGCATACTTCAGCAGTTAGAGAAAAGCACAAATATGGATATTCTGAGAGATGATAAATTGGCTTAGTTTATTTCATGAATAATTTCTGGTTAATTAATCCATTTGAACCATGTAGCATAATAAAGAAAAATTTACTCTATTTAAGATTTTTATCAGAAATTCAGATACAAGTTTCCTTCCTTTATTTTTCTGACATTATCATGTTGTTCCTTTTGTCCAGTTAAAGGGGAGACTTTTATTTTTGTGCTTGAACAGATCCCAAAATGCCTGACCTCATCCACAGAGCTCCACTGTGGTAAGTGCAGTAAAAATGAATAGCAAAGAATACTGCTAGTCACAACAATTTTACAGTTTAAATAATGAAGACATACAGCCAGTGAAAAATGGCATCAATGAGTCCTGAGATGAAGAGGCCACAACTATCAAGAGGCACTGATAGCTAGAAATGAAACACAAGCTCCCTGATTCCTAAGCTGTTGTCTCTCCCCTAGATCATACCACTATTTTAATGAGATTACTTTGGAGCTTTATACTGAATCCTAATGACCCAAAATATAAAGCCCTTCTTATTTAATATTTCCTCAATTTAAAATAAGATTTAGATGGTCCTGCACAAGCTCAAAAATATCTGCTCTAGGAAATAATGTTTTAGCCAGGGTGAACACAACTCTGTTTCTAATTCAGATGTGTCACACAGTGAGATTCTCTTACTGTATCTTTTAGTGATCTTTATAACTTGTATATAATATTTTTCTATCATGCCGATGACAAAAAATAACCTCCCCTACTAAGGTTCAGCTCCATTCACCTCACCATAGTAACACTATAAACTTTTATTCCTATATATTCCATTTTCCAAAAATATGATGCAGCTTATATCTACCTTCTGCAGAGTATTTCCAAAGACAAGAGAAGAGTAAGGATAATAAACCCCATTTTTTTTTTGATGTGCAGAAACATAGTGAAATACAGGGTGAATTCGTGGTGAAGTAAAAAACATTAGCTCTGCACCAACCCCATCGCAGGTTATGCCTGAAAGGCAGCAGTTCACTTTTTGTTTTTTGGATTTTAAGCATAAATAACTGATGCAAAGACTATATTTACATGGAAATTACATTCACCTGCACTGTGGACTTTCAGAAGTCAGACACTCTTTGAGGTTCAAATATAAAAAACGTGTGGCTTGGAGGATGTGCTTGCTCTCTTTGGAGTTGTACAAGAAATTATTGATAGTCATCTCAGAAAATAAATAATTATTAGGAATTAGGAACAACAGGAAAATAAAAATCTGCAGCACTGTGCAGTGCAATATGTAGGCCAGGTCATCACCTCACAGCTGTCATATTTGCAAGATTGTGAACAAACCCAAGAATAAATTATAGTAAATCACAATCTCAGGCTTCTTTCTAGCTTAGGTTTGTTAATTTTGTTTTATTTTATTTTATTTTGTTTGTTTCTTTGCTTGTTTGATGATGGGATTATATAAAGAACATCTGTCAAACAGAATATATTGGGGGGATCTCACCCTGCAAGATGCTAAAAGTCTTTTATTTAAAAAAAGACTGTGAAAGTACTGGGTCCCTAAGCAAGAAATACCTAGGAAAAGATTAAACCACACAATGCCTTATTACTGGGAGCTGGAGTAGAGGGCAAAATTTGTCTGTTTCTGCCAATGCACTACATTTCAAAATCTAAGTAGGCTTAGTTCCGAAGTCAAATTTAACTGAAACAGAAAAGTAATGTTTTCTTTGATTCACGCTCTGTAAGTTATATTTGTAAGGAGGTTTTAATGTATGTTCATAGAAAAATCCAGTAATTGGTTCTTCCTATAATCACAAAGGTCTAATCCTATGTTCATTAAAGTAATTGATAAAACTCTCACTGATGTCAGTAGTGTGGGACTGAGCCCTAATATAGCATACTGGCTTTCGGACATACATGTCACATGCAAAAATTAATAAATGAAAGGCACAGAGAAACATAGAGAAGCTACTCAGAAGAACGTATTTTCAAAGACTGAATACTATGTCCTTATCTCACAGACACACACAGGCACTGAAATGGCTGATCCAGTCCAAGAGTCCTCCTGTTCCAGGGATGGGAGATATAGTGATGGAAAGGGAAAGCTTATAGATGTGCTTTAGCCTGACAAGAATAAAACGCACTTTTCTAAAATGGTAAAAAATAAAATGAAAATGTACAGTAATTTTACCAACCACAAGACAGAGATGTTCTTGCAGAACACAGGCATTAACTGCAGCATCGAATAATCAATCTCCAACTTCATTTCCTGAAAAAGCATTTCTACATGCACAAAGACAAAGCTGAATAAGGGTTTAGTAATTTAGGATGAGCTGACATGCTGAGAACAGTAACTGTAGCTTCCACAAGGTATGCTTTTTCACCCATGATACTACTCCAAGGTTAGTAATGGCAGATGCATGTCTAGTGTAAACAGATGAAACAGCCTGGACTTTCACTGAACTACAGCAAACTAAAGCAGGTATAGATCTATTAGCACAAATAAGTTGTGGTTTAAACCTCAGGAACCACTTTTCATTCTTTCTGACTTCTCTCTTTATCTTCTATCTTCTTGTCTGAGACTCTTCCACCTGGTGTGATTTTTATCTTCAGCCTCTTAACACATTTTCATTCCTCTACTTGCTCACAGTCCCAAACACACCAGCTGAATTCAATCCCGCTTCTGCAGTAGCCTGAATTGTGGTCTTAAGTAAAGTAACAGAGTGTAAATAAATTTATGTTGATGTTTTTATTTAGATTTAAATGGTGACAACTAAAGCAGTCATCCTGCAAAACTCTGACTTCCTTTTTTAATATTAATCATTTGTTATAATAATGCCTAAAATTAACAAAAAATGAAGTTCCATTGTGCCAATACTGAAATGGTCTTTGTTCTGAACCTTTAGTCATCTGAATGATCTTTGGCACTTTTCCTCCCACATCTTGTGGTCTCAATGATTTATAGTAACTGCCTTTTGTTCAGTCATACTCTGTGAATAGGAAGCTAGTATCATCAACAGTCATGAAATGCCTCCTTTCTCTCACTTTCAATCATTCATAAAACCCCTAAAATCCCCCAATCAAATGCTCTTGCAGGATTACACCCACACACAACCAGACCAGGAATTTAGGCTCCTACTGACCCAGAATTAAAGCATGCAAGCAGGTTCACATCTGGGGATTTGAATCCAAACTCCTTCCCATAGAAATTCAAAGACTATCAGATCTGAGGTTCTGGCTTTGCACCATTTCTAATCCTAATAATTTTAACTTAAACCAAGCCTCAGCTACAGAACTGTACAATTTTAATCACGACGCTGCCGACAAATTTGAAAGTGAAAATAGGACACTGAGAGTGACATTTGCAGCTACTGCCATTCATTAGTAACACACAAGTAGGCATTGAAAGAGCCTCATTTTTCTCTCAGTCTGCTTCTGTGCTGGTGTGACTACTAATTTCAGTGGAGTTATCCCTAACTCACCCTAGTATATGTGGAAAAAGATTCCATCTTCAAAACAGGAAGCAGGGTTAATTTGCATTTGCTCTCCATTCTTTGACAAAAAGGTAGTTTTGATTTCTTCCCAAGTTTTATTTTTAAGTAATTGATACCCTAAGTCATCCCCAATGAGGACTGGGGTTTTGGTTACTGAGTACATTTTCTGGTTTATAGTTACTTTCATGAGGCGCCCTGGTTTTGTAGAACGCATTTTTTGCAGGAAAAGAATTGGGATTGCCATCGGACTTTTTAGACATTGCCTTAATTCAGTTTGAACCTGAGCACGTTTTCAAGTTTGGTAAATAAAGCTCCTTTCATCAGCAAACAGGTCAAATGTGACTCTGCAGTCAGTTACGGTATGTGGGTAGTTAAAAGGGCCACCACATCAGTTCTTGAGGCCATCTGACCCAGGTAAGTGGATTAACAGCTGGAATACTGTGGTCTGCCCACTGCGGGAGAGTGGACTACATACCTTCACACCTTATGGACAGAGAGGCAGAAAAGGGTCCAGCTGTTTGCCATATCAACATCAACAGACACATTTAAAAACAGTAACTTAAATTCAGGTGCAAACCAGTAACTTCTTCAGGTCGAGGGAGGTGATTATACTACTCTGTTCTGCTGAGACCCTCACCTGGAGTACTGCATCCAGCTTTAGAGTTCTCAGCACAAGGATGTAGACCTGCTGGAGTGGGTCCAGAGAAGGGCCACAAAAATAATAAAGAGGGCTGGCACACCTCTGCTATGCGGACAGGCTGAAAGAGTTGGGGTTGTTCAGCCTGGAGAAGAGAAGGGCATGATAATATCTTTCTCCTCTTTTATATATATATATATATAAACACAACTGAACACAGAGTAGAAATTCTCTGCAGCCTTAAGATATCTAATTTTTCACTTGACCTTTGTAAAAAGTCAATTTGTACTTTGTTTCTTTAACATGAAATCTAAAATGCCCTCCAGTCACTTCCTCGCTGTATTCATTTTTGACCATAAGCAAAGCAATTCTGTGTTTGCTCTTTTCAGGAACTACTAATGCTCAGAAGACGGGGGATTTTTTTCTGCTTTTTGTTTATACTGGAGAGTTCAGGTTGCAGAGATCTAGTGACACTGCCGTAATGTCACTCACTTTGCTGTTAATTGTGTGTTGAAAAATGTCAATGCAAGCTCAATTTGGGAGGGAGAATGGATAACTGTAGATGGAGTGGGGACTGACACCCCAGAGTTCTGATCTTGCATCTTTTGCTAACAAAACTGGGCTAGTTAGGTCCAAGTGGCAGTTCCATAAGGGTGACCCACTCTTGGGTGATCCCCCACCAAAAGATAATGAGGCTGAATTTTTGACACAGGGAAATACCTACATTTCCATGTGGTGGGTCACAGGAGCTCCTGCATGTCTGGACAACTCCTTTGTCAGCTGGGACAGGTTTAAGAGTGTGTATGGAGTGTCCTCTGAATTCATTTGCTCCT
>JAOXNG010000026.1:25467709-25480510 GCA_028566535.1 Scolopax minor | reverse complement strand
GATCCCTGGGGTGCACCACTAGTTACTATCCTCCAACTAGACTTAGTGCTATTGATCGCCACCCTCTGGGCCCAACCATTCAGCCAGTTTTCAGTCTACCTCACTATCTTCTTATCCAGCCTACACATCCCCAGTTGTCTATGATGGTTAGCTTGTCTATATGGTTAGGACTGAGTGAAAAAGAGCACCTTAGAGGGTTTACTGAAGTGACACTGGAATTGGGCAGCCAAAAGAGAGCTGTAGCAAAGAGATCAGTGCTGAGGAGTAGTTTTTGGTGTTGGGCCAGAGGTGGGGGGACTTAGTTCAAGCCTGAGCCAGAAATTAGCATCAACGTTTGTCCAGGCATCCAGATCATTAATGAAGATGTTGAAAGGTACTGGACCCACTATTGATCTCTGGAGTGCACCACTAGTTAATGGAATGATGTCTAGTTGGAGGCCATCTTGAATGTATGCTTCAAGATATGGCAGAATATATAATCTTATTCAGCAGGGATATATATTCTGCCAAAAGCTAGTAGCGATGAAGAAAAAAAAAACTAAAATGCATTTGCAAGGAATTTCTATATCCCTTGAAGCATCCATCTACAATATATTACTTTCCTGCTTGCCTCAAAATAGGACCTGTCTTGTAACAGCTCTAGACCAGGTTCTTCACCAGGGCTACTTAAGGCAGATAATTATAAGAAAAAAGGTTCTACATCTGGGAGCACAAAAAAGCAAGAAAGGGGAGAGGAAAAAGAACAAAACAAAGCACCAAAAAAAAAAAAAAGGCAAAACCAGGAGGGAAAATAAGCCTTCGAAACCACTGTTCGGAAGTTTGAGGGTGAAAAGAAGAATACAACATACCAGATGAAGCATTAAGACTGACTGGACAAAAAGCTCAATTGATACTCAGAACAGGGCAGAAACACAGATTTGAGAACATATGTATCCACAATAGCTTATTATAGTTCATTCCAAGACAAAGGTGACATAAAAACTACACAAGAACACCACAATAATCACAGTAGATTAGTACAAAGCAGCTTGTTGAATAAAAATATTGT
Organism: Scolopax minor; assembly: GCA_028566535.1. Taxonomy (NCBI): domain Eukaryota; kingdom Metazoa; phylum Chordata; class Aves; order Charadriiformes; family Scolopacidae; genus Scolopax; species Scolopax minor. Next base: position 25,479,462 of record JAOXNG010000026.1, on the reverse strand, counting down.
AACTTAACTTTCAACGTTGCACAAAACCCTGCAACTAAACGCCTACATCCTTTTTGTGGCCATCACACCTTTCTCAAAAACTGTAGGAGGCTGGAGTTTTTAGACTGTGCTTACATCCTTTGCAGATTAGAAATCAATTGCTGTATTTTTAAACAGCATTAAAAAAAATAATCTCAAAGAGATTCAAGAATGAGCACATCTGAGTCAGACTGACTTAAGATGCATGAAGCCAACTTCACAACTGTTTTTATTCAAAGGTCTGAAGGGATGACAGTGTGTAGTAATCAAAGTCCACAAACCAGGACAATCAACATTCCCAGTATATGCCTTTCAGGTCAACAAGAAAAGAAGAATAAAGTACCAGATATTTGGGAAAAGAAGGCATAATGTGATTCCTTTCTCCAGATGCTGATATACATATCTGAAGCATTATATCATTAAATCATCATTTTGTGACTTCCTGAATGTAGCTTCAGCTTAACATGCATCAGAACAGTAGAAGAAACGATAACTTCAAAATCCAGCATCATACGTTTCTATTTCTGATTTTCATGTCCTAAAACAAGGATATATTTCAGGCCTGAATACTCTCTCAAATTATTTGCAGGTGCTCTATATTTCATAACCATAAACTTAATTTCCAGTATTCATTTGATGACTTAATTCCAAATCTATAAGGAAATAAGCTTTCAGATTTTACATTAAAGACACATTGCTTTTTTTTCAGTATTCCTCCAACTAACTTATTGATATGCCTTCACTTCTTTCTGTTTTCAAAGAAAGTTTAAAAGCTGTGTGAACAATAACACACAGAATTACATTTAATAATGAAGCAACGAGCACAATGAATAGACCATTTTCTGCTTTGGTCAAACAGAACTACGCTTGTGTATGGTTGTAATGCAAAATTAATCCAGTCCATGACTAGAATTTTTACAATTAGTTGTACAACCAGAGGACAAAAATGGCATTATCATTCTCCCAAAGTGTCTCTAGTCTCAGTATTAAAGGTACACAGAATAAAGAAGAGAAATACAAGAAACAGAAAGACAATAAGAAATATTTGATACACCAGAGACACCAGCATAGAGCTACAAGAACATAGAGCTACAATTAACTGATCTTACATCTTACTACAATTCCAAGAAAAAGCCTCATTTCTTGGGACTGCTTCTTTCATACTGGGGCTTATCTAGTGTTACAGCAAGCTGAAGAGATCTAAGCAGCAAAGTTGACTTCCATTTAATCATTTTCCTAGAGATACTTCTTTGCACAGGAGGTCAATAGGGAATCAGTAAGTATCCATAGGAAGACTGTCTGCTCAGTAGTCAGAAGTAGAGGGCACAGTTGTACTAAGACAGTCCTAAGCTCATATAACAACAAATATTATCCTCAGAACATCAGCAAGCTCATCAAAAGCACCTGACTCAATGGGCTACAAAGTCTAATTACCTAAGACTTAGAAATCCAAACTTTAACTTCAGGAGTCTATTAGAAACACTCATATGAGGTAGTCCATGGTCATATGATGCAATGGACTTAATATTTTATGCACTTTTTATTGAAGTTCCATATTCTAACCAACACTTATCCCATATCTAAATAACCAGAAGAAAGAATGTGAAAACATATGGAGATGAAAGAGAGAAAGTTATGGTTTCTGTTTGTGCCACAGTCATTGTTAATCTATTTGCAATCAAGCAAGGGTTGCTGGTTTAGTGGGTGTTTGCTTTGTTGGGAGTGTGGAGGGCAAGGGGCTGATAGGGGGGAAAGGAAAGCATTATGGACTTAAATTTTAAGCAAAGCAATCACAAGAGCAGAAATTACTTTGTTTTGTCTGTTTATACTCCTCATGAAGACACCCTGAAAATCTGTTGTCAAGATGCATGCTGAGCATTTTGAGAAGAATGTTGAGGTATTTGAGAAAACTAGTTCTAACTTTTTATGGGAAAATACAGACTACTTATACGCCAAGTAAACATTATCTTCATTGTTCTGAAGTCGCCAAGGTACACTTTGTCACTTCAGGCTTGCCAAGGTTTCTCTGCTAGAGTGTCTGCTTTATAAAAATAACCAAGGAGTGTTCTGCAGCAGGTACTAGCATCAGACATAACTGACACCTCTGACACCTCACCTACTGAATATTCAAATGTTTCTCTAACAACATGAAGCTATATGGTCTTCATCCCAGGTTGCTTTTTCATTAAGGAAATGTATAACTTGCTCCATCCCTCCTACTCTACTTTCAAAAGGAAACATGTATAGAAAAATGTAATTCTTAACAAACTGAATGGCAATTTGTGCTCTCTTAGTACATTACTGACCTCTTTCCTATAAAGAAAATGAATTTACAATCAGGATTTGTACATACCTGGCTCATTATACCACTGTCCTACTAGGACATTCTCCCCATATATATGATTCTTATATCAAGACAGCATTGAAAAAGTTAAAAAAAATAATTTTCATATTATCTTCAATACGGCAAGTGAATTTATTTTAAGGATACTACTGCCTTTTAACTGTACTGAATACTCCCACATATTTTCCATAGTTGTGACCTTTTTTATTATTTTAAACTGTGAATGGGAATGGGAATGTGAATGGGAATCAGAACAGAAGAACTTGTAACTCAGTACATTTCCTTTTCAGCTAAGGCATTTTACCTGCTGATATGGCTATTAAATATTTGCCAAGAACTTTAAACTTTTATAAATCTGCAGAAACAAACAATAAAATTCAGCATTTAAAAGCAGCTTTGACAATCAGGAAAATCATGTAAGTAAATGCACAAGTTCCTGGGAAGGGCAGGGACGGAAGGAGCATAGCACACACAGTAAAAGCATTCTTTCTACATGGGAATAGTCACATACAGGTGGAAAGAGGAAGCATCACCTTGGTCAGCAAATGAGAAGGCTTTCCTGCAATGTTTCTCAGAAGGAGGGAGGTTTCCCTGTCCAAATAGGAGTGCTTGTGCAGAAAGAAAGAGAAAGAACATAAGTCAAAAGAAGTCAGTATAGTAATTTTATAGTGTCTTGATTACAGAAGATAAAGTAGAGTTTAAGGGAAAAATCCCTATATCACCACTTTATTTCCGTCCCATAAAAACATGAACATTCCAAATACTATGAGCCTAACACAACTAGAGTTGTGTTAACAGAGAACAGTATTTTAATCTGCCCCTATACAAAATGTCACACAATAAAATTAAGAAAAGTTTTACTTACCTGGTACTGGGTTCTCCTCTGCAAGAAATAACTTATTTTTAAAGACATTTAGAACTATAAAAGAAAACATGAACTTACAATGCTTTCAAATTCCTGTCCTGAATATTTTACTTCTGCTACAGAAACATAAAGCCACTAAAAACTGGTCATCCTGAAGACAAGGAACTGGTTTCATGCTTTCTACATTGGCTACTGCTTCCATAGTTAAAGGAAAAAGATGTTACCATCATAATAATCCAAACCTGATTTACAACTATTTTTTTCTTTTTCTTTTTTTTTATTAAAAAGAACTTGATTCTCTCTTCTTTTGTACAGTCCAAATTATATAATCCAAGAAGTTAGAAAAAATCACCATATTTAGAAATTAGCAGAAAATATATTTTAATCCGTTTTAAAAGGGGAAGCAAAACCAGTTTAGAAAGACTAAAAGATGGCAGAAAATCAGTTAATGACAGTTAACAGAGTGGCTATTTTCTCCAGCATCTGCTACAGAGAAACAAAAAAAGCCATCAGCCCACAGGAATTGCAGAACCACATCCTCAGAAGTCTGCTGAGGAAATAAGGCTAACAATGTGGCACTTAGCAAGAGCATCATCTCCTGCGTACCACCACTGTACTGCAAATTTTGTCCCACGTGGCTGTATCTGTCTCAACCTTATTTGTGTTGACTTGTCCAATGCTATATAGAAGGTATGACAACTGACCAGCCTACATTATTCTTGTTCATTAATTAGCAGCACAGAATCCCCCTCTCTTCTTCAGAGCCACAATAAAGTATAGCCTCCTGAAAAAAATGAAGGGACCACATCTACAACTTCATGCAAGGCAATATCAAACAGTCTGGTAAATACATTCCTGCAGGGAGAGTCTACTTGATGTGACTGCCACATGCTGGGATGAGTAATTAAGGATCTCTAGCAGGCTTTAAAGGTTACAGCTCAGAAAAGACTCTACACAGCATATGAAGTAAAAACCCCAGGCTCCAGCCCAAGCTCCACCTGGTACTCAGCCACTAATATAGACAAAGGTTATGCTACACAGTGAATGAAGATTTTTCTGCCTGCAAATTAATCATCATCCGTGTCTACATCATATGTTTTAGAAGCACAGCAGTGCTGCCTAGTGACAAATTTTTCACACCTCAAGCACACCCTGATGAGAGCTTTGTGATGCAGGACCTGGTATAATTAGAAAGTCTTGTGCATTGTTTACAATCATACAGAATTCTCAGATTAGACCTCCAGACATGCATAATCATTTGGGACTGATGAACATTCTGTTTTTTCTACATACAGAGGATTTCCAGCAACTCTAATGATACTTAAGAAAGGCTATCACTTAAAACACAGTTCACTTACTCAGTCTGAGCAAGCCTGAGTTGGTACTAACATTGCTGGTGAGCAATACAGCTTTGCTTCTAGAATCATAAAATCATAGAATTGTCAGTTGGAAAGGACCTTAAAGATTGTCTAGTCCAACCATCAGCATAACCCTGACAAAAGAATCACTAAACCATATCCCTGAGGACTATGTCAACCCATCTTTTGAACACCTCCAGGGACGGGGCCTCAACCACTTCCCTGGGCAGCCCATTCCAATGTCCAATAACCCTCTCCTTGAAGAAATGTTTCCTAATATCCAATCTAAACCTCCCCCAGCACAACTTGAGGCCATTGTCCCTTGTCCTATCTCCTGTGACTTGGGAGACAAGACCAACCCCCACCTCTCTCCAAGACCCCCTCATCTCCAAGAGGTCTGTGCTCCGAGGCCAGCCCTGCCCAGCAGAGCACTCTTACCTCCTTGTGGGAAGGCAAGAGTCTCATGATTGCACCTGAGATCTCCAGGATCACAGATGAATAGCCGAACCCTGGCGTTGTCACATAAGGCTGCATCTGTTGCTTGTGTTCAGGGAAAATAGCCAATGAAGATAAGGAGTAAATAGGAAAGAAAAGCAGCTGCATGAAAGCAAAATTCAGCCAAAAGACCTCCAGAAGGCAAAATGTATGTGCTTTGGCCTTAGCCTCTGTGGATGGGCTCACACAAAGGGCCTCAGTGTGCAGCAGGTATTCCAGCTCTGTTGTTGGGAAGATAATTAAAAAAAATAATGAAAGGGAGGTTTTTTTATGCCTGCACTCTAGCCACAGCCACAGCTCCTGAGCTGCAGAAGCTGAGTGGTCCCTCTGCAGCAACATTTGCATTATTGCTAATCTATAATTGGGATCCCCACTTAGCTCTATGACTCTCTCTGACCATTTTCAGACCTTTACCATTCAAGTCAAGAGGCTCTTTCCTCCAGAAATTATATTAAGATTTGAAAGCACATTTCCTAGTTTGCTTTAACAGGCTGCAATGATTTCTGTGCAGATCTACAGGAGTGCATTGTTTTCCCAGTATACAACTCAAAAATATACCAACAATCACATCCATTTCATAACTCCTTCTAAAATCAGGTATGGAGGAATTAAAACACATCGATACTGTTAAATGTTTCTTACATAGCATAAGGAAATGATGATGAAGTCTCGCTTGCTTCCTCAGACAGTAAGAGTCAAACTTGCATACAAAACTAAGTGAACCTGAAGTATTCCACCTAAGGCAAGCTTTCTGGTATAAGCAAGCTACCACTTACTTTAACTTCTGTCTTCTTACATCCTTCTAATTACTGTCTTTCTTGCTACACATCTCTTTCGGCCCCTCATCACGTACATTATTGCTTCTAGAATAGAGTCTTTCAGATTCAATTGCACCAAGGGGATTAATTTCAGAGCCGATGTGTAAGAAGGTATAAGTTCTACACTGGGGTGTGAGGAGGGACAAGATTTTCCCTGCAGGCTTTGGCTCTTCTCCTCCTGGATTTGCACAGAATCCCAATCCCTTTATTGTTGTCAGGAAGATGATGGGGAATCTAGAAGTACACAACGTAGCAGATTTATCAAGGTTCATCTCCTAGTTTGGGTCTGACACGAGTACCTGCATTGACTTGTTCCACATTTGGAAATAGTGGGAGAGGTTCTTTCTTAGGGGGATAATTCTGGAGCTAAACAAGAAAAAAGGATACATAAAGTTATACTGTCCCCAGTATAACTGAGAACATTCTCAGATCTCTAAGTGCAAACCACATGAATGTCCAGTGTCACCTAACTTCATTTTTATTCACTGAAATAGCTCAATAATCAGAGCTGCCGTGTGGCTACAGCTTTCGCCAAGCCCTGCCTGTTTACTGCACTCCCGGGAGGAGACAAATCAAGCCATTTATTTAGGTGACTTCCTATAGACGGAGGTTCATAATTTAAGTTTTGCAAGCCTGAATGTTTGCAGACGATATAAAAAGATGCGAGACAGATACCTGAACATTTAGATTGTTCCTGAATGTAATGAAACATCCCTGCCAGAATAATCGGTTTTCTGTTGGACAGAAACTTCAGCCTGGAGACAAACAGGCACGACTTCAGAGATGCCAGTGGAGTTAGCCCCAAGACATATTTGGATCTGTAAATCCAGTCAGAACACAGGTCTCCACAAATATTTCAGACTTCCTCAAGCCTTGCTGAAAAGACCATTCCTTCTGCTCTTACACTTCACAAGGAAGCAAAAGGTGGATTGCAAACCCTCAGCCTGCTGTCTCAAATGAAATTCTCACTGCAACGTTTTTCAGATTCAGAAACTTTTCGTCCCTTTAATATGCTGGAACCTTTCCCCACTGGGCAACCGAAAGTTATCATCACCTAATGATTATTCAGTGACATCTGCAAAATAAGTTTGATGTTTTCAGGCCAGTTTCTGTTGGACAGATGTCAGTATCATAAACTATGCTATTGTTGGCACTAATTGGTATCAACCTTGTCAAACAATCTGTAGTATAGCAAAAAAAAAAAAACCACAAGCAGCACTTCCATTCTGTTTCCCTTTTGCTTATGCAACTTTTTCTTCTCGTCATGGATACTTTCTCTTACCCCAGTCTTTTCTGTACCTTTGAAAAACAGGACTCACTGAGGTAAAAGCTCAGGCTCTTCAAGTAGCATTAAACCCAGAGTTCTGTGTGTGGATCCCCACAGAGAAGACAGAGACATTAAATCTCATTCTAAACCGTGTTTACTCTCAGTAAATATTTCTTCTTGCAAAAAGCATTGCCATGGCATTGTGCAAAGCTGCATAAACAGTTGTAATTTTTGTCCTACTTTTTGATCCTTGCAGCTTGCGTCCAGGTTGCTGAATTGCTCAGTAGTCAAGGGCAGGTTTAAAAATTTTATGCATCGGCATGGCATGTGATGAAAGCTCTCATGCACCTGACATCTCACACATGAATAAGTCAGGCATAGCGAGCGATTCACTGTTGAATTTAAAGACAAATAAGAGTAGCTTTCTATGAGGATACAACGTGGTGAGCTCAATTTGGCAATTAGGAATTAAAAAAAATATTGACAACCTCAAATTAGATTTTGTTTTTTAAATGGTCCCTGGCAAAATGTTCTCTGTGAATCACTGAAGGTGTGTAACTTTTTCTGTGCAAATATAGGCACACTGGGTCCTATGCCTATCTTAGATGTGCTGTAATCTATTCCTGATTTACATAGTTTTTACTTGTCAGAATTTCCAGGTTCATATGTGTTTATGTCCCAAAGCTGCAAACAACAGCATAAGCTCACTTTAGATCTGCAAACAGCACCCCTGCCTTCACAGGGGGCACTCACTTTTACCTGCCCAAGTTTCCAAAATCAGGGCCTTAATTTGGGAACTCTTCATAATTTTTCATAGGCAGGCCTCAAATCTGCCCTTCCTAGCTGATTGGCTCCAGTATAAATTATATATTAATTTCCAGGGGCGAGATAAGGGCCACAGTCATTTCTCTCTCGTCTCGGTTTCCAGCCATTTCTTTCCATTTATTCCACATCAGCAGTTACAAAAAGCAGTGTGGGGATTGGAGTGCCATTCTGGCAATGAGTAATCGGGAGTCTGAGTTTGTTAATATGGACAGTCTTCAAAATAAACAGGTAAACTGAAAGATAGGGGAGGAAAATGATTATGAGGGGAAAAGAGGGATTTACGTCTAGCTCTGACAAACTGCTCTCTCAACTAACTAGTCCCCGGCACTCTGTTCCAAGTTCGTTTTCCAGGGAGACATTTCAAGGCAAGCCTCCCAGAGAGACAATCACTCTCCCAAAATAAGAGGCATGAAGGATATTATAAAGACCAGAGGCTGGTTGAGAAGGAAGATTTTAAAGGGCAGCCAAATTCATTCCTATGGCAAACCAGGACATTAGCTGTCATTTGTGCTTTTTTTTTTTTTTTTAAATCTCCTGAGCTTCTAGTTTAATATTTTTTAAAAAAACTTTTGGTCTAATCAGTGAGTATGAGGTAGACACATTCATGTCCTTCAAAAAAAGGTAGTAATGCAAAAAGTTTCCAATTACCCTTTAATTAAAATATTAATTAATTAACAAAGTGTATTTATGGAATAATTATATAATTTCACACACCATTGATCATACTTTAAACAAATTCATTTAATTAAGTTGACATGTACACTGCATGCTCTCTGTAGAGTTATTCTTAGAAACCAGTGGATGTCTGCCTTTAAGAGATTCAAACCACACGGGGGAAGTTTACAATGGCTCACAGTGGTATTCAGAACAGAAATGAAGCCACTTCATACTTCTAAGTAAATTTAATACCAGTGACTGTATCCCCAAAGGCTGCAGCCCTCTATCTGCATAAAAGGCACTGGGAAAGCAAGAGCGGCGCAAACTTTCTCACCACCGATTTCCCTTGTCCTGACCTGGAGGGGCTGACTTTAATAAACGGTTAACCGTTATCCTCTTCACCAAGCCTGTTAAGCAGCTTAAGAAGCTTGGTGTTTCTGTGGTGGGACTCAGCTAAGGCTACCAAATCATTGCACACAGCCTGCTGAAAGCCCTCAAGTGCAGATAGCGCGGCGCGCTGGGGCAGCCTTTCCAGAGAGCTCCGGGCACATTCGGCAGATTTCCCCTTGGAGCCATAGGTTTTCCTCTGCCTCCCACGCTCCCGTGGGCTTGTGATGGGTTGTGGCCCCAATTCAGGGGATTGTGACCTTGCTTTTCCTTCCAGCACCTGTAGCCTGGTCTGCCTCTCTGTCCTGTGGCTTCCTGCATCCTTACTGCTTTTTAAGGTTAACTCAGGATGTCTTTACATCCCTGTTCACAGCTTGGGTCTCTGACACCCATTTATTTCCAAACAATGGATTCCAAATTACCCGTGTGGCTCCTATGTCATTAAACCTGTTAGAAGAATTTCAAGTGTCACCCTTTCTTTTGGCCTCTTACAGGAAACTAATATTCTAGTTCCAGAATTTCATGCTTTCCAACTGCAATATTCCTCACATTTCTGCAACAGTTGGGTAAGATTTTCTTGCTTCATCACTTACCTTTTTAAACCATGTTAGCTTGCCAAACAAGCCGTATTAATAAATCCACTTGCCTCATGCTCATATTTCCTTTTGGAAGCTCCACTTCCACTTCCTAAAAAGGTGTTCGCTGACCTGCTTTTGGGCATTTTGTGTTTTTGTAGAGTACCAGTGCCCTGGGAGTCCTTAGATGCTGTTCTGCAATGCTCTCCACTCACAATCTTCCTTCCCACTCCTCCCTACACGGGGCACTTTGCAGAGTCCTTTGCTGCATGGTCAAGGACTACTCTGCTTGCACTTTGCAGCCAGCATGATAGTACTTGCCACCAACTTCCACTGGCTGCCCATTCCGTAACAGCAGCCACATCTTGTTGCATGTATAACACAAAGCTCACAAAATTCATCAAGCAAGTTCAAATCTGCATAGAGATGTTGACTTGAACTAATGTTAGTGAAGTAAAGGGAATTACATACCCCTTGGGATCTTGTCCAAATAGTATCACTGAAATGGCCTATTCACGAACATGAATATCAGAAGCTGAATCTATCTGAGGAAACACAATATAAAGTGCCTCTGGACATAGTCATACATTTTGAGTAGTCAGACATTTAATTCCTTTATGTTTTCCTTATGTCTTTAAAGTAATTTTTTAGGTCATCTGAGTCTGAAAATTCAGCTGTCATTCTTTTACTCTTTTGTTCTTATTGGGGGTTTATTCATAATTTAATGGATTATGAATCAAAGAAGGGAAGAAAAACAGCCCTCCAACTTCCCTAACCAGCCCCATTCACTTATCTCACTTCCAATTTCTCACGATGACAGAAGTCAGAATGAGGAGACTGGCTGAAATTTTCAAGAGTCTCTTAATGTTGCCTGGATTCTCTAGTTTCTGTTCAGTCACAGCCAAATACAATAAAACCCTGCTTTAAAATTGGTATTTAGCACCATAGGCAGCATAGAACCCATGTTCAATTTTAGACTATACATGTCTGAATAAATGCAGAAATAAATTAAGAGAGTAACAAGATAACACAAGTGAGAATATTAGCATTCTCATGAATGGGCAATAGTTTTCAAATCATTCATTAGAAACCAAGAGGAAGGTGATACATAACTGAAAACATTTGGGCAGATTTTGTACTAGGAAGGCTTGCAAGAGCTCCACTGACTTCTTCTTCCACTGTCTCAAATTCTCCTGTTTTAAGAATAACTGATCTGGTAACAATCTATTATAATAGCAGTAACCTGTGCCTTCTGCCACCCAGGTAAATCTTCTGATTTCCAAATATTTACACCATCAGAGAAGGTAGATCAAGCTCCCTGCTCCACTTCTTTTTCTTTCACATGTGTAAAGTTATGCCCTTAATCCACATTTACATACTCAGAGAAGTGGCCTGAGATTCAACTGCGATAAGCACCCAGCAGTTTTTAATGAAACCATTGCTCTTTTTACTTTGTTAACAATTATCACTATGGTGAAGCTTTTCATCCTGCTTCCTTGCAAAAGGCCCTTTCCATCTTTTCCTTTGTGGACAAAAAAAAAGCATTTTGTCCAACCAAACAGACTTTCCCAGCTGAACAATTCCCAATCCCTCACAAAGCACAGCACATTTTCTTACTCTCATGGCCAACCTCTTTCTTCCACCTCTCCCTTTTTCCTCACAGCCTCTGCCTGCTGATTTCCAGCCAGCTCTTGGACTTCCCACACAGCTTGGTTGTGACTGGCCCAGCTTTTCATCTTCATATATTACCCCAGGATCACAATTACCTTTTTTCCTTTACTCTCTGTTTCAGCCTCTTTGTGTTCAGCCTGGCCTGTGAATGCTGTTGTTTCCCATCTCCCCAGTCTGACTACTATTTTCTCTCTCTCTCCGCTTTCCTTCTCTGGAAGCCCTTAATCACACCTTGGCGTCCTTGCTGCTTCACCTCTTTCCCTTTTTCCCTCTCTCTCTCTCTCTCTCCCGTTACGGCTCTGCAGGCAGGTTTTACGAGCGGGGATCTCTAGCGATGTCCTATAGGAAAACGCCTTGGCACACTGTCTGGACTATTCAAGCCCTACTGCACCCCTGAGTGCCACAAAAAGCACTACGCAGAGAGGCAGAACAGAAAAGAAATGCTTTACAGCCCCTTTCCTCTATGCTATTTT
>JAOXNG010000026.1:25299896-25315673 GCA_028566535.1 Scolopax minor | reverse complement strand
GGCTCCGATCCACGATGCTGCACAAGAAATGGAGCCATACTGGTCTTAAGAGTATGTTGGTGTATAAACAACCAAGGGAATGTCAAACAGGTTAATTTGGGAAGTGATACCACTCTGTGCAATGGCCTGTTGGTATAAACCACCTTAATCCACTCCAAATCCAAACCATAGAAATGAGCTTACAACTGGCAAGAACAAGCGTAGGTGCCAACCTCACCTTGAATGTTCTGGCTATTACAGCAAGAAGGTCCTTTTGCCTCTTAAATCCAGCCTGGTTCTAAAGTTCAACTTTTCAGGAAATATTTCTAATCATTAGGTTAGAAATATACTGTGGTGGCATTGCGGGTGACACAAAGAGTTGTGTTCTTCTGTTAGAAGTGCTACATGGAACAATTAGGTGCAAAGTTTTTATAGGACATAAATCACAAAATAATAGGAATAATAGGAGCTGTGTGATGGGACATTATCATTCTTATTTGCTTGCATTTTATATTCCTGGATTCATTTCCTTCACATAATTGTTTTTTTCCACCCTTATTGTTAAGGCATTTAATTTTCACTCCACTTGATTTTATGCAATTGTTAAAATAGTGCAATTTTTCATGCCTGGGTAGACATGCAGTAGCCAGTCTTGTTGATGATTATATGATGTAGCAAGAGGAAGGGGACCAGTTTAGCTTTACTCTATTCAGGTCAAAAATCAAACTGATTCAAGTGCTTTTGCAATTAGATCATTTCATCACTGAAACACAAGAACTGGTGTCAATAAATTGAGGGGGGTTTAGCACTAGTTGATTTAAAAATGCATGAATGATAAGGCTTCCGGCTTGGATAAGATTTAATGAATTATTAATCCTTGTATTTCACAGATCCCATATTCTTCATTCGCTGATGTCTATATTCACTAATCACCATTTTCCCTGTAAATTAAGGACAAATTATCTATAAATTAGGTAACAGATTTTAGCCATCCCACATTTTCTTTTCTGTTTGACACAGATTATTTGTAGATCTAAATGCCAGAGAAGACAATTATATTCATGTAATATGACCTCCTGCAGAATACAGTAACAGTCTTATCCCGTAGTTTCTAGATTAACCCCTTAACTGCTGCTTAAAGCTACAATGAGAAAGCAGTATGTATATTTTAAAAAGAAATACAGACTTAAATTGAAACCTTCAATGGAATGAGAAGGCACAGCATCGTTGTGTGAGTTTTTTCCAAAGCATTGCTAATGCACTGAATAAATATACTCTCCAAATGAACAGACAGCTGAATGCAGTGCAAAAAGACCCCATTGTAAGCCATAGAGCCCAGCTAACAACAGAGTGTCCTTGTCCTTCTGGGGCCTCCTTTACATTTGCCTTGGAGTTTCACTGTGTTTTCCTCAGCCACCACACTTGCAGCGAGGCAGCAGTGATGCTGGGAGGGAGCAGAGCAAATCCTTAGGGTGGGTTCTGAGGTTCAGAGCCTCAATTCACCTTGGGCATGAATGCAATCTCAAATCTGCTTTGGACAACAGGGTTAAAATTCTCTTTCATGGGTGCCTTGACTTCAGAAAAGCACGTTAAAGCCCTATTTAAACAGCAGGCCCACGCGGGGGTTGGTTTCTGATGGTATTGTATTTATTACAAAGTACCAGCGACCTTGGCTTGGGAAGAAGCTGTTCTGCAAATGGCAAACCATCCAGAGCCTGGGCGGGCATCGTCCTGGCCTTGCCTCTCCCGTTAGTTTCCATGTGGAAGCTTGCTTTGTTTCTCAATGTATAAACACATTACACATTAAGTGCGAAACATATAGGAAATCCTTAAACTATGTCACTGTTTTCATGTATGCAACATTTTATCCCAGCAAGAATGGAAATGTCTCACCAATAAGGAACTTTGATGTGTTACATCGCCCGTTAGCCATCTGAGTTAATGGCACACCTTTTCTCCTCTAGTGACATTTGCAGATTGCTTATAGGTGTTAACCCAAGGCACAGCTGAAGCAACTACTACTTAATAGGCCAGAGTAAAATGATATCCCATGATAACCACACAGCTATAAATCCTGATGCTGAGCATCATTATAATTGCTTACACTACTTCTCATTCTGAAGCTAAAAAAGAGAAAACTTTGACACAGAATCAATCAGAAATAATTTCAACTGTATGTGAGTTCAGAAGATCTACATTTTTAGTGCAGAAATTAAGCTTTCTGATAATACCATGTATGAGGGTCCTTACTTTGGAATAACTCTACTTACGCATTCTCTCAAGTTTTCAGTAATTTTTGAAATTTAAAAAAAAAAAAATCCCTTCATTGAGGAGCTTTTTCTCTTGGAGGTTCAGGATTTAGACCTCTGCCAGAGGCATGAGCTTCAAAGGAGAGAATCAACTGCACAACCGCACATACATACATAGCAAATTAAGCCAGATGTGAAGCTAACTACTGTACCCAGGTGATAGGAGCAGGAGAATGTAAGCAGAAAGTACAATTTACCAAACTGGAGCTTGGCAAGACATATAGGCGAATTCAACTCCTGTCTAGAAATGCTACAGGGGTTTCTTGTCCAGGAGCAGTTTATACATCCATGTCATCTGGCAGTGGCAGAAGGGTGCCAGCAGGACAGAGGCGATGGCAGAGCTCCAGAGACACCCCAGTGAGCCATTGACTCCAGGTATCTGACTTCTGCTTTCTTAAGTCTCATCCTGATAATCACTCAAGCACAAGTCAGCTGAGGTCAGGATCTGAGGAGGTATATTGCTGCCGGGGAGAAAAACCTCCAAGGAAATATATGTCTCTCCCAGCTAACCCCAGAAGAGGAAACAACCCATCTGACATCCCACCTTTTGGTCCTGTTAGGGAAATGAGTACTGTAACACAGCATCCTCCCACCTACTTTTTCTACTGAGAATCTTGCCCAGCTTTGCAGAAGATTGTACTCCCCTGCAGTGGGTGTACTTGTCCCTTCATTCATCTGAGCTGCTTTGCATTCACAAACTCCCCAGGTAGAGGTGCTATATAAAATAAGGTACAATCCTCTAGAACTGGCTAAAACAAGTAAAGAGAGATTTTTCATGAAAGAAAGTGATGTAACTAAGAATACTTTTGTTGACAAAGAAACGTTTGTTGTGCTCATAACAAAGCCTTTTGGTATTCCAGTATTGATAGAGGTGGCAGGAACATGCCAAACTTGCCCATAAAACAAACAAACAAACAAACAAAATAATCTCAAACTCTTTCAGTACCTGGTTTCCAATTTGTGTCCCATATGTGGCAAGAAATAAATGTACGTACATTGCTTGCATCTGAAAAGTCAAATGCTGAATTATAACTTGAATGCGTATTGCTGGGATGAGATGCTGATCCACTTGCACAGTAATGTGCTATATTTAAGTCACGCATCGTGGCATCTTCAAAGAGGCCAGTCATAATTATGATGGATTAGACTGCAGAGTCAGTCCTAGATGCAGTAATTGTTTCACAGATGCTGCTGACGTGACTTGAATTTCTAATGAATTATAGCTAAAGAAAAATATGCGGAGCTCCTAAACAACACAGATAAAATACAGTTATGGTAAAGAGAAAAAAAGGCTAACTGCTACGCTTAGAGAAAGGTAGATTTGAGAGGCAGACAGGTCACCCCACAACAATTATAAAAAAGAGCACAGAGACTTCATGAGGCACAATGAGGTCTGCTTTCTAGTAGCATCAAGAATATCTTTATGGCGTCCCAGTTAAAACCAGTAATAAAGGTATCATTGCCGTTTGTTTTTGCCAGCTTTAAATTACACATAATTGCTGTGATTTGTAGCTGCTTGAGCAAGATTTGTATTCAGGAGTGACTCAAGGACTGCAAATAACTGAGTGCAGACAGAGAGAGAAATAAATATAATGCAAAGTTATCACAGTCCTAGATGCATTCCAAAGAATGCAAATCTGGCACTTTTAATCGATGAATTATTTTAAAGAACCAAATGACTCCCATGTCCTTTGCAATGTCTAACACCAGCGCCTGTCAGTGGTCAGAATTTGGGGGAACTGGTTGACGCATACCATGAGGTCTTTGGGACTACCATACGGAATAAGAACCAGTAAGAACCACAAGATAACCTTGTGTTTTTTGAGGACGGCATGAACTTAAGACTCTTTTCTGAAGCACAGATGTGCTCCTTCAAGGGGTTTGCAAACAAAGTCTAGAGAAGTGGGGCAGCCCCCACTTCTAAACAAGGTGTTTTTACCCATCAGTAATGAGTTGAGAAGGATGGTCTGGGAACTCTTGGAAGGAATTTAGTTGCAACCCAAACGATAAACCAGAACACAAGCAGCAAGGCAGACTTTGAGGGCCAGGGGAAGTTTCTCATGACTCGATCACACAGACTAAAACTTTTTTAAAAGAAATAAATATTTTAGAAGCAGCTTGACAGCACACCGTTAATTACTATGGTGCCTTTTATTTCATTTTATGCTTGCGGAATACAGCAGCCTACACACTCACGTCTGAGTTGTGGTTCAGCTACAACTTCTAGGTATGGCAAAGAATGGATTCCAAATTAGGCTGACATTTTATTTTTGAGACACTCTGGGAGCATCATTCTGCCGCCTGGCCTAGAGTGACACATCAGAGGAATCCTCTTCACGCTGCTTTCTGTTAAGTGTGGAATATTGTCTCCCTGGGAAAGCTGCAAAGCTCTCCCTGGGAAAGCTCCCTGTGTCTTGCAGTACTTCAAAGCTAGGTTGGGAAATATACTGAAATATATCTAGAAGGGAAGAAGCCTGCCTTACCTTGTGAGGAAAATAGGTAAGATGGACAAACATTCCTTTCTATCTCCCTATTCTTAGCCTTCCTTTCAAAAACTTTTTTTAAGTACTGTTACTTGCAGAGATAACTTCTCTGCTTCTGTCATACAAAACATAAATTGAGTACAGAAAGAAAAGAAAAAAGCTTCAGGGGGTCAAAAGTAAATCTAAAATCAAGTTTGGGATACAGAGGAAGTAGATACAAGTCATCATATAGGTGGGTGCCAGTCAAAATGGATGCTTGAATTGTCCTGGTAATGAAATCAGAGCTGCAAGCAGAGAGGGGATTCTGATGAATGTAATGAATCCCTTCAATGAATATTACTGTTAAATTACTGTTAAAGTAATATTACCGTTGAGCATATTACTCAACTGAGTAAGGCAAAACTGCACTGAAAACTGTATAAATTAGATGTTCTTTAGCAGTAAAAGAAAAAGAAAAAAGAGATCACTGTAGGATAAATATATAAGCAGAACAACAGTGATGGGAGAGATTTTTCAGTGTAGTAGTTCTTCCTAGGCAGTGGCAATAACAGCCACGTGTAGTGCTTCCCCTGACTTTGCAGACCAACTAGGGATGAGTTGGTACTGGAGAACCCTTCACATTTCCCTTTATACAAACTGAAAATAAAAGCTTCAGGACAGAGACATGCATGAGTCTAAATTTTCTCTGTGCAATCTCACATCTGTAAGACCCTCTGTCAGTCTGTCTTCTGTTGTTTGTGACTGGTTGAGAACCATAAAGCCAACAAAGAATAAATTACAAGCACAGTCAAACAAGGGCTTTATCTATGTTAACTGGGATTGTGAATCCTGAGAAGATCCATGTGAACAGGATTAGCTTATCATTATGTGGAATTTGTTCACTGCATATTGTCAGTACTTTTATTCAACAAAAAACTTAATTTTATAAATAAAATATAAAGAGTATATGAGAAAATGGGGTTTTCCATCCAAACAAAGAAAAAAATCCTAGCTCCATAGCTGTGGGGCTCAGTTCAAAACCCAAATGTGTAGTTTAAGCCATGCTTGATGTCTGTATGTAAATTTGAAAGGGTATTAATACCTGAAAAAATACCACTTCCAGCAGACCTTTCAGAAATCTCTCGATTTGTTTTTGTCAATATTACGAAGGTGTTGATGAACTCCAGATAGCAATCATGTGTGGCTTTGTCTCACATGTGCACCTTGCCACTTGCGTGGTCTTTAGGAATGCCAATTTTAAAAGACCTTGTCAGACTGCTGAAGACAGAAAAAAAGGGGGTTTTTCCCCTATAATTGGTAGGCTTGGTGGCAGTAATCCTTCAAGTCACACAAAAGAGGTTTGGCACACTTAATCAAATAACAGGATTAAGCACCAAGTCTGGGAACCACAGTTTTGGAATGACCAAGGAGAAGAAGTGACAATAGAGGAGTCTATACAAATCATTCAAAAGCAGACAATATTTTTTTGCACCATTAGGAGATATTTTTTGGTAAAATATCTGTTTGTGTGTTAAATGGGGGTAAGGAGCCACTCTATATTTTCACACTCCTTTCATCTTGAAGAGCAAACCTTCAAAGAAAAGGGTGACACAGGGCTGCAAAATGTGACAGGATGGTGAAACGCCTCTCAGGTGCGCTTGCGAGCTCACATTGTGTTGGGGAGCTGGTTGGGACAATGGGTGCTTGAATGCTGCAGGAACTGTTGGTAATGGAAACTAAAATTGACTTAGATTCTCTCCTGTTTCTTTTCTCTTTCAGATACGTTCAGAGGGTAGCCTTGTGGATGGCCCCGGAGCAGGCCAGATGGAACAGGACAGAACCAACCATGTTGACGGCAATAGATTGAGTCCATTTCTAATACCGCAATCTTCTCACATTTGCCCGGCAGAGCCTTCTGCAGTGAAGCTACAGAATGGAAGTCCAGCAACAGAGAGGCCTGAAGTTGAAGTAAATGGAGACCACAAGCGGCTATTCATTAAAAGCAGCTATGGAGTGCCCCACCTGAAGGGAAGTTCAAACAACCGCGTTAGCCCTGACCTTTTAGAAGAAAAGAAAGTATATTCCAAATATATGCAAAATGGTGGGATAAAACGCACTTTTAGTGAGCCCTCTCTGTATGGACTTCATGAGAACAAGAAAGTGAAACAAGACAAAGAGGTAAACGGAGAAAAAGCTGAGCCAGAAGATAATAATGAAAAACCAAGCGTCTCCAAGTGTTACAGTGAGAAGAAACCCGAGAGTTTTACAAGACAAGAAAATGAAGTTTCAGATTTGATACAGTCTGCAAGATACAAGAGTGGTGGTTCAGAAAACCCTCATGACGTCCTGATTCAGGATGAGCAGGAGCAGGAAAACGTTCATTGCCACAACAGGGACATTGTCTTACTACTCAAGAACAAGGCGGTGCCAATGCCTAATGGTGCTACAGTTTCTGCCTCTTCCATGGAAAGCATGCATGGTGAACTCCTGGAGAAAACACTGTCTCAATATTATCCAGAACATGTTTCCATAGCAATGCAGAAGAACACATCTCATATCAATGCCATTACCAGTCAGGCTACTAATGAGTTGTCCTATGAGACAACACATTCATCCCATACCTCAGGGCAGATCACTTCCCCACAGACCTCAAACTCTGAGCTGCCTCAAGTGCCAGCTGTAGTGGTTACTGAGGTCTACAACGCAGAAGACTCCAGTAACCCACCTGTATTGCCAGGTAGCTGTTCGCTTCAGAAACCAGAACTACAGCAACAGATTCCAGGCTATGATCCACGCCAGTTACCCGTAGGAAACAGTACTGTTCGTGGAAATGTAGGGCAGGTTCCCAACCCAGACCTCTCTCTAAGTTCCAGCAGTAACCTGCAAGCTCAGAGCGCCACTCTGGAAAGGTTCTCTGAGCAAGCAGAAAAAAATGGTGCTTTCTTTAAACAGAACTCAACTTTTCACAAAGATTCCTCTGCTCCTCCTGCTCCAGAAATGAACAGTGCACTCTCCGTCGTGGTGCGAGAAGGACTTCATTCCTTTGACAGCAGATGTGACAAAACTCTTCCTGGGGAAATAAAGAATGAAGGGCAACAGCAGGGACCAATGTCAGAAAGTCCCAGCCTCAGCCAACAACAACTTCACCCTCAGCAGGGGCTTCCGCAGCAGGCACGCAAGCCACAAGGTGCTAGTGAAAGCAACCCCCAAGCTGCTGTGGCCGCCTCGATTCAGCAGCCCCCAGAAGAAATGACGCCGGCGTCAGAGCCTCCCCTCCAAAGCCTGCAAGCGTGCGGAAGCGAGGGTGAGTTGCAGCAACACTATCAGCCTTTCCCAGGACACAGAGAACCTGAGATTCCTCCCGACAAAGCAAAGGACCAAGCGAAAGAGCCTGCGCAACAGGCTCAACATTATTCAAAACCAGCCTGGATAGAACTGGTTTCCACCCAGTTCTGCCAGGGAGAGCCTCCACAAAAGCCCAGCGAAGCTTTATTGCGATCAATTCTGCAGTTCCAGGCGAACACAGCCGAAACAGCCTATACAAAACAGTATGCTGGAAGTCCTGATGCATTAAAGGGGCCTTCAGGGCAGCCCCAGAGCCAGAAGATAATGCAACAGGAACAAATTCCTCCGCTGTACAAAAGCGAGACCTCCCAGCTGCAGCCACGTCCCACAGCTGACCACCAGCAGCTGCCGTTCCAGAAACACTCACCGCAGCCACAGCTCACGAAGATGGATTCCCTACTCAAGTCCCAGGTGCATCAACACCCTCCGCAGCAGCTCCGTTTCCAGCAAAGACCAGAACAACAAGCCAAACAGTCTTTAGGGGCCCCGTTGAAACAGCAGCACTTGAGTCCCCAGCCCGGGGAAAACGAGCAATTCTTGCATTCACACATTTTGCAACAGATGCTTCAAAAACAGGCACAGCAGGTGCAACTGCCGTGCAGTTCACAGCTAACCCCAAACCAGCAACAGGCTCTGCAAATGAAAAATAAAGACCTGCCCCAAGCCATTTCCCACTCCCAAAGCAACGCTGAACAGCCACTAGACAGGACATCCTTCAATCAACTTAAAGCAGATGAATGTTTTCAAACTGGGAATAAGTACATGAAATCAACCGCATTCCCACAGCATAGCCCTCAGCGAGGCCTAGAGCAGGTACCGAGCGTGAACAACAAAGCTCCCCTTTACATTCAGAAAGCAAATGCTGGTCTGCAGCATCCCTGCCCAAACAATGTGCACTCGATCACTGAGAAGAAAGAAAACTCCACAACTATTGAACGCTTCGGAGCCAACAAAATGCAGGACTTGCAACACGTGCAGTATTTTTCAAATAACTTGACCACAAAGCAAGATGTGAATCACTCTTTTCAAGAACAAGAGCAACAGACACAACAAGCTTCAGTGATACAGCTACCACCGCTCCAGCAAACACAATGCTATGGTGGCAGCCTGAACCAAGATCTCTTGAGACAACAAGCCACGCAGATTCCCCAGCGGTACTTACCACACAGCCAGCAAACTGCCCCACATTCCCAAGACCAGAGAGGCTCTCATTTGCAGTCCCAAACCCCTAAGGATTTTCAAAAGCACGCTGCTTTAAGGTGGCATCTCTTGCAGAAACAGGAGCAACAAGCATACCAGCAACCCAAACCCGAGACTGGTCCCAGTCCAGCACGCAAGCCTATAAAAATCGAGGCTGGCACAAAGCCTAATGTCTGCATGCGTCCATCAGCTGGACAGCTGGAAAACAAAATGTGGAAGAAAACAATTAAACAAGAGAATCAGCACTTTGGCTGCGAGAACATGCAACAAAAGAGCATCATTGAGACAATGGAACAGCAGCTAAAACAGATACAGGTCAAATCACTGTTTGATCACAAGACTTTTACTATCAAATCACCTAAACATGTGAAGGTTGAAACAGCAGGCCCTATTACCATCCTATCAAGAAATACTAGTGCTGCAGATTTTGACACTCAGACCCCAATCTTAGATCAGCAAGCAAACCCGTCTGCTGAGAAAACCCCGACCAAAAGAACAGCTGGAACTGTTCTCAATAATTTTTTAGACTCACCTTCCAAGTTATTGGATACTCCTGTAAAAAATTTATTGGACACACCTGCCAAAACCCAGTATGATTTCCCATCTTGCAGCTGTGTGGGTAAGTGCTGAGATGTATTAAAAATGTACTAGTTCACAGGAAGGAAACGAGCCTTCAAGTTAGGATCACGGGGTTAGATGGATGTTTTTGTTGGAGGATTTTTTGGGTTGTCTTTTTTAGAATAGTAATTAGTAAAGACTTATAAAATTGCAATTTTATATATACATGCCTACTCATCCAACCCTACACACAGGCTCTTTCTTAATATTTCATAAAGCAATTGCCTATTTGCTTTTACAGTCAGAATGCTTATGGCTAGTAATGTATCCCCTTGCATCCATTCTCCTTGAGCAGCAGACATGTAATGACAACATGCTGATAAAAAATAGGTCAAAACTTTATGCTTTAATTTATTCATCAAGGTTAGATACAGCATTTATAAAATATGTCCTGGGTCCAAAACTTATGCCATTTTTGCTTTAAGAATAAAATTCCTGAAGTTTCCCTCAGTAAAGCCTAAACAAAGAAGGGATGGCAGATTATTTCTCGCTTGTTGCAAGTTGAGATTAACTTGTTTATCCTCCCTTTCACACACTTGTCTCCTGCAAGGCTATAAAGAGTAGCAGTTTCTTAGAGAAGCTATGCAAGCAGCTCCAAAAAAGCAGCAAGGGGGACCCTCAGTGTTTCTTCATGGCACATCCAATCTCCAAAAGCTGGAATAACAGAGCAGAGAGAAGCAAAGCAAGGTGACAGGCAGGGCTGTGTAGCCCAAGCTTCTGTACAGCACTGACACTGCACACAGCCAGGTCCGACAGGCACTTTCAAACTCTATCGGATAAACTATTGATGCTGAGACAAAACATTCAGTGCCAAAAATGAGAAAAAAAAAATAAAAATCCTCGTTATAGCTTCACTAACAGCTTTCATACCAACTGTAAAAAAGTTGAACCAGTGGTTCTCTGAAACTGCAAAATGGACCTTTTCACCTTTTCAGCCACCTGAGCCTATGTCTCAGAAATGATCTATGGGAACAAAAGAGGAGTTAGTGGATCTCCAGAGCTCCCAGAAGGAAAACTAGAAGCCTGTTCCTTGTTGTTTTATAAGAAACAACCTACAAAATATTTTTTTTGAAAGTTGTTTGGGGCTTTTTGTCTTGAGACAGTTTCTCCAGTGTAGTTGGCAGAAGATTTTCTGGCAATCACTTCATTATTCTTACTATATTTTTAGCCAGTACTGTAACTGCTAGCTAAGAAAGGAGCTTATCCTCCACTTGCATTTTAATTCTTCGGTCTTGGCTGACCCTCTAGGAAATAAGAGAGCATAAAACTTAGTTCCTTGTCCTCTTTGAAGAATCCAGTGCCACTGAATAATTGATAGGGTTTATAGCTCTTTTCTACCAATACTTGTTCTTAGGAAGATTAAATTAAACCACTCCCCTAGTGACATGTTGAGGTTTTTAGCATGCCTTCATCATTCTTCCGGAGGCTGTACATCAAGAGCAGCATCACCTTATCCAGCCTTTGGAGTTAGCATGGCAGCAAGCATAAAGTCAGCCCTCAGACAAGTCAGCACAGCTTCACTATCTCCTCCTGAACCCAGGCAGAGTCTGGTCATTTCTTTCTCACTGCCAGAGCCTGCCTTCTTGTATCAAACCACACTTATAGCATATATTGCGAATACTGACACGGTCCTACCTACACACAGTACACTGAGGGCACATTCTTAGGATACGAGCATTTTGACTCAGCCTTGTGCAGGATTTCTTTCAGCAAACTTACTTTTTTCCATTTCACAGAGTCTTTCTGTGGGTGGCAGTAACCTTACTGGCCACTTTCTCAAGTTGTAGGTTCCTACACTGTAACATGTCTGCTGAAAACCAAGTACTGTACAGCTCACTAACGTCAATGTTTACTGCTGTTATCCCATTTATCCTCCTTTCTAGATACTGGGAGAGGAGGAAGTGGGAGAAGGAGAAACAATTGTTTGGTGATAACAGGAAAATGCCTTTTGAATTTCAGTTTAGAGTCCAAGATGTGAAACAACTGTTTGTGCTAGCAAAAGGCACACAGTCCGTATCACGGCTATTTGCAGGATTAGCCACGTGCTTTGCATGTTTTGTAGAATTTGCGTGAACATACTTTAGACATAAGTGTGAAAACTCTGACCCCAGACCCATACAGCACTATTCTAACGAGCTAGATGTAAGCTTTGCAATGTGACTTTTTACATTAAAGAATTAAGCTTCAAAGTAATAACCTTTATTTTGTTTTAAACAGAGCAAATTATTGAAAAAGATGAAGGTCCTTTCTATACCCATCTAGGAGCCGGTCCTAATGTGGCAGCTATTAGAGAAATCATGGAAGAAAGGTAATTAGTGCAAAGGCACAGGGCAGATTAACATTTATCCTTTTGTGGATGTCAGAATTTTTCCAGCTTTTGCACATAAAGAAATAAACAATTGCAAATCAAGTAATTACTTGTAGGCTTAGTTACTCCAGTGTTGCCAACATTACGCACTGTGCTATTCACCAGAGAGTCACAATATTTGACAGGGCTAATAGCCTGCTGGCTGGCACAGGCTGTGCACTTTGAGACAAATGCCAGCAAACCCAAGCAGGAACAAGTATTCACCAGGCTGCCAAGCAAGATGGTTGGCAATGGCTGCAAAAGCAGGCATGGACCTGGTGTTCCCTCTGGGTAGGAGAATGCCAAGGTAGAAGGAAGATGAAGAGCAGAATACCAAACTCCAAAATCAGTGCCCCCCCCTTCCCCACCCAAATTACGAAGCGTATAGTAACACCCTGAAGGGCTAAATCTAACTCAGTCACGTCCAGAGGAGCGCCACAAAGTTGTTGGATAGGATTTCAGCCCAAGAATTGATAAATAACTTCATTAAAAAAAAACAGCCCTGCTTCAGAGTACGGCATAAAATCCTTATCTTGATTGTGGACAATCCCTGTATCCCTTGATACATTTACTACATCAAAGCCAACCAAACCAGGAATTTTGAATGGCACAGCATGGATACATGAGCACAAGCAAAAAAACCACCAGCCTTTCTAAGATACTTAAAAACTGTCACGAAAGTTACTTCTGTACTGTGAATTTTGCATTCCTTGTATCTTTTGGCATGCGTAGACATCAGTGGCCAGATAAATAAGCAAACAAAAAGCTCCCTGGTAAGTCAGAGACAGATGGGAATTTGAATACCTTAAAAACTGGACTCCAGCACTGCAAAGCAGCTCCAGCTAGCTGCAGAACCAAAAGGAAATGGGCATTATCACAGTGCTCTATCTGAGCTAAGGAGCACTGTTTCTTAGCAAGGTCTGTTAGTTTATGCTCATCCCTGCATGACCATGGGCCTCTTAAGGCATATTAAACCCTTCTGATTACCTCTAAATCCTCAGGTCCTTTCTCTTTTCTTAGCACCTCCTTCCCTGTGACTCCTGTGCAGGCCTTGCCCCAATACTTGTTTTCAGCTTTGTGAGCAGCTCAAATGATGTAACTACACAAATCAGCTTCTTCCTGCAAAGGGGCAGTGAACAGAGACCCTCCTATCGAGCTTCGTACAACTTGTTATCTCCAGAGCTCTCATTGACTGGTTAATTCTTTAGTATTTACAAATAATAAATAGAAGAGGAAAGTCATTCATGTCATGAATGAAACTTTTTTTCATTTCTTTACTTTGGAATGTAATTTTTCATCCTTAATATTGACTTCACCTTTTCTCTTTTTTTTTTTTTCTTTTTTTTTTTTTTTGCACTTAATTTCATTTCATGTTGGCAGAAGGAAATCCTGAGAGATTATAGATAACATGCATCTACTGAGCCAGGTTCAGCAGAGTATAGCAGCAGCTACTTGAATAATGGCTAGTTTTCAACTGTTCATATGGTATGAACTGTGCGATTCCCTGACTGAAGAACTCCAAAACTCCTCCTCATTAATAATTTTGTATCCCTAAGTAAAAAAGACCACTTAACTCTAAAAGATACTCTCAAGCACATGTGTGCAGTTGGTGACACTAATGACAATTGAAGCACACTTAAACTGGCTTCCCATGAATGTGGATTGACTTCTAAGGTATCAACAACTCCAAACAAACCAGGATTTGGATTTAGACTTCCAGTTAATATCTGAGCAGAACAAATTCCTTGCAGAATTCATGGTGGATACATATATATTACCTCTTGCTTCTCCCAGTCCCTACTTCATGCTCAGTGAGTTTTGCTCTGGTTTTAAAGCCAAACAGCTCTGGCATGAAAGCAAGCATGACAAATATCAGGCACAAATTCCTTTGTGACAGTTGAAAAGATTTGAGAGAAAGTTCATTTCACTCCCAGTGTGTAATGTACAAGGTATTTCTGTAGCAGCATCTGCACAGTTGTCCTGCAATCCAGATTAGCAAATTGATAGAAATTGTTAAAATTTTAAAATGTTGGTTTTAATGTGGTTAATTAAAGGCACAAATGTATACTAACATCCAAGCCTAAGTAGGAAAAAGTGACCTAACAGTTGCCTGCAGAACATGTGTAGTACAACTTGATTTTATTTGTATAATTTCCTGTGACACTGAAATTTCACAATGAGATCACATCTAAAAATAAGTTGTTTGTTTTTTTTTTTTTTCATTTCCTTTACAGGACAGAAGTTTAAATACAAATATTTACTCTTAAATATGTCAGCAAGGTTTTAGTACAAAAACGAGGGATGAAAGGTCAAAAGTGCTCAAGACTTCATTAAATGGCTGCATAACAGGAAGGAACTATCTTGATTGCTCTATAGGTAACAGGCAAAGAACAAGGAGACGGTGATTTAGTCTCCACACGTTTCTGACGCACGGCCTCACCTGAGACCTGATGTGCTCGAGGGCTCAGCAGGTAGGGGCACCCCCCAGCTGCAGCAGCCCCAGGGGAGAGGCCTGGCCCAACAACATGCCTGGAAATGCATGACCTTAAGAGGTCTGATGTTTTTTATTGAGTCAAGATTTGCTTCACTTAGCATTTGCCACACATTTCCACCTGGTCCATCAGAGGACGTGGAAAAGTGGATCCCATTTGCTCTGGGTAACAGCACTACTTGCATGTGGGGTTAAAGACACACACAAACGCATCATTTGAGGGCATCTTGTGATCCAAATTCAGTATAAAAGTCAGGTAGAAGTAAAGAAGTAAGAATTTATGAGCAGATGAAAAAGGAAATAGATATGAGGCAAATTAATCATGACTTAACTGATTCACATTGTATCTAAAGCAGAAACAAGCACTAAAAATTAATAGTGACTACTGCATGCCAGCTGTCCCATGACAACTGATTATATACATTTCAGAGTAATAACTTCAAGTTTAACCCAGAAATTAAAGAAAAATGTCACATTCCTCTCCAAAGTAGAGAGACTTCAAGTCTACTTTTCAAAATGTCATTTATAACAAATTCTCTACAGAATCAGTTTAAAGGTTTGGGAATATAAATGCGTTATGGGTAATTTTTACTCATCTGTGATGTATTAAACATTTGCCTCTCTTAACATATCCATCCACCACTGTAATAAAATCAGCAAGATAAACCATATTGCACATCTCTCCCTGTAATTCACAGTGTTTATTTTTTAAAATAAGACTGGCAAACGTGTTCAATCTTTTTGGTGTTCACACAGCTCCAAATGAATCTGCTCATTGTATATATTTTTGTTTGTTTAAGATTTGGACAGAAGGGTAAAGCTATAAGGATTGAGAGGGTTGTCTACACTGGGAAAGAAGGCAAAAGTTCTCAAGGATGTCCAATTGCTAAATGGGTAAGTGATGCACACAAATGGCAAGACTAATCTAGTTCAGTACCATGGTTCAAAGACAAGGGGTAACGGTTTTAAATTGGAAGAGGAGAGATTTAGATTAGACACCAGAAAGAAATTCTTTCCCATGAGGGT
>JAOXNG010000026.1:25162285-25175819 GCA_028566535.1 Scolopax minor | reverse complement strand
ACTGTTTCAGAGGTAATGCCTAAGCAATAGTCTGGCAAATTACTGAAAATACAGAAAACGCAGAGCCAGTGAGTATTTCTCATTGAGGGGGTGAGAGGAGGGTTTCATTTACGATGGCCCATGTTCCCTGACAGATGTATCTTATTTTTTGACTTAAGTGCTAATTGCACTTCCACGACCCAGTGCAAAGCACTGCTCTGGTTTTGATATTTTCTATAGTTGAAAGCTCAACTGAAGGATATAAAAGGCAGCAGCTTCAATGACTAGGCAAAAATAATAAGATGGTTTTGTCTTCAAGGAGTTCTTCCTTATGTGACAACTTTTTTTTTGTATGATTTGTAGAGGAAAGCCAAATTTAATGGACATGGGATCCCTGATGATCAAACCAGTGCAACGGGTGATGAAATATCCCTTGCTACTCTGTGAACTCTTGAATTCAACTCCTGCTTTTCACCCTGACCACAAGGTGCTACAAGACGCCCTTTTAGCTATGAAAAACATTAATGTGAACATCAATGAACTTAAAAGGAGGAAAGATTTAGGTAAGAAAAAGGCACAGTAAATTAATCTTTGTAAGTTTGGGCTGGCAGTTACAAAAGAGGTTTCAACTCCAGTCATATCTCTACAACAGTTTTGGCTGCTGCTACCCAAGCTGTTTAATACGCTCAGTTTCAAGAAGGTTAACAGATGCTTTAATGTCACTTGTCCTCAGCCAGCTATGTTATCTGACTGCTAACTGCAGAAATATGAAAATGATGAAAGAATTCATGTTATATCCATGTTCATTGCCTGTAATGCAGGTGCAAACACTGAATAATTAAGATGCAGTGATAGCAATTTCTCACAGACTTGCCACATTGAAGCCCTAACTCCTCCCAAGGCTAGTGTTGATGACAGGGTTTTCATCATCTCAAGCATTTTCACACAAGATTACAGCAAGTGACATCAAAGTGTCTTCTCTCAAACAGTTTGATATTTGTGTGCCCGTCCCTGTGAAAAGCCCCGCGAATACAGATTATTAATGTCATGAAATTTTCTGTCTGCAGTGCTGAAGTATAAGAGGAATGATGATGATGAGACCCTTAAAGAAAAGTTTTCACGACTGAACATCCACTCCATTAGCAAGAAATCCAAGAGGGTCACCAGCCATCTGAAAATACTGACAGGGGGAGAACCCCAGGTACTTACTCATCCTACTGCGGATTTGCATTGACAGCTTTGGTTCTGCTTTTTTAAAACTGGGCATTTTTAAAAACGTTGGAAATTGGGTTTACGGTGTTGCTTTTTTTCTGCATCATTTATAAAGTAATTTTCTGACTGTCACAGAAGACAGGAAAGATCTTTGTGATTGAAATAGAAAATAACGTAATGTTTTCCCCATCTTTTCCTTTTTTATCTAAGAGTTTCTCAAACTTCTGATCGACAGCAGAAAGGAAGTGATCGGTAGTTTTGTGAAACTCAGCCTGAGATTGGTGCTTTGTGGATAGACTGGCAGCAGTTATTGTTGGTGCTGAGAACGTGTTCTTGCTCCACTTCATAACATTCAGGTTCTGAACCCAACAAGGAAGATGAGCAATACTTCTGCTTAGGAAAGGCCATGGGGTTTGCCACTAAACGTGTAGGGGCCTGGAATGTTAGTAGTCAAAACTACCAGAGGCAAAGAACCCTGTGATAAATCAATGTGTGTTGGATGAGCAAAACCAAAACATACTTTCATAATTTTAAGGTTGTAATTCAAAACCTAGCAAAATAAACATTTCCAGGAAAGCTTAAATCCAAATCAATTACAACTGACCTTGAAAATTATATCCAGTGCAGCTCACTGCATGAGATGGTTGATCAGACAAGGTCACTTGCCATTCTAGGTGTGACTTTACAAGATACATGCTGGTTTTTCCTATTTTGTTTTTTATTAGTGGTTTTCCCCTTTCTCTGATGCAAACTACCCACATTTCTTTTTTCTGTTCATTTATTTGTACAGTGGAAATTTTTGTATTCAGAATGGGACACCAGCAAGGCTATAAAATCAGAGAAAAACAGGGAATTAAATTTGATTAACAGGAGATGTGATTTTTCCTTTTTTTTTTTTTTTTTCTTTAAAAGCTTCTGGTTTATGTTTTTTTGTTGTTTGTTTTTTTTTTTTTTAATTAAGCTTAAAACATTAGAGAATCATTTTAGAATCAGGATACATCTGTTAAGGATTCAGCCCTCTCTCCTGCTTAATTAGACTAAGAAAGATTCCAATTTACATCTCTGGAACATGCTGTGACCCTTACAGCAAAACCACTGAAAACGAGATGTGAGAGTTCTCAAATTCCTCAAGTAAAAGGTAGGCAGAAATAAACATATTTTCAGGTGGTTTTTTTTCAGCTAGCATGTAGAAGTAGTACAAGCCTATTTCCAGCTGCTGAGGTTTCCAGCAGAACTGTCATTGCTCTAGAGGTAACAGCTCCACCTACAGCCTGCCTGCGGGAAGTCTCCCCAACACCCAGAAATAAGCAATGGCATGACATAAAAATATCTTTAAATGTTCATTATTGTTCCCCCAATGGAGCAACAGTACACAAAAAGCGAAGAGTTTTATGGGCACACATAGGTGAGCTTGTAATAAAGCAACTCTCTGGTTTCACAAGGATTAAAAGCTAAATTCTCCAGTCACATTGCCCTGTGCCTTTGACTTTCCTTGGTTTAAAACTGGAGCTTAGGAGAACGAGAGGCTGATCTGTTCTGTTTTCAAAGGGAGGAGTTCAGGGAAGGTTTGGGATGTTTCCAGCAGTGCTCTGGATGTTTCTTTCATTAGCCAGACTCTTTTGGGCTGCCAAAATAACAGCGCAAACATCTATTTTAGGTGAAAGATCAAACTTTTAATAAGGAAGAAAAGATGTTTCGAAGTTTAGAGAAGACCGTGAAATTGTGCGTGAAGAACATTTCATTCTCCTCGCAACATCTACGGGTGAGTACAGGCCTTTTTGAAATCTGTGGCCACAAACCATGCCATAACCAGTTTAACACACATTGCTGCCACTGGTTCGGCAATGCTAAGCTATAGGCAGGCCTGTCTACATCACAATATTAAATAAATGAGCTGTGCTGTTGCTGCATTACTGAGCCCATGGGAAAGAAGTTCTGAAGCCCGTGCTTCTGCGTTTTTCCCCTTACACAAACAGGCTCTGTGGAGTCTGGGTGCAATGTGGAAAAGAAGGTGCTGTCAGGTGGGACAGTTACAACTTTCAATCACTGTGTTAAGCCAGCATGTGGGTCTTGTGTACTTGTCACAGTGGAGCACCAATGGTTTCTCATTAAAAAAGGAAGAATAAGCTTCCGACACATGAACGAAAATGTTCTAGAATACATATTTTGGACATAAGGACTCCTTTCTCTATTGCTAGGTTGTGTTGAGGGCTAGCATTAGATGTACAGAATGCTCAACTGCTGTAAATGTCTTTGCTTTAATCCTCCTCTCTGAAGATGTGGGTTGGCTTGTATCTTACCAACTTTTCCCTCTCCTGCACAAGTTGCCAACTTTGTAGATGGCACGAGGCCCTTCAAAGTGTAAGTGTGCCCAAACTGGACATGAAGGTTGTTTGAGAGGTAGGCAAGGTCCATCGCCAGCTGGCCAGAGCTTATCACAAACGCACCTTGTTTGGTTCAGCAAAGAGGGCAAGGCCAGCTGAGCTCAGTCGGCAAGGCTTGTTGCCCAGAATGGTGTTGACAGTTCCTTATGCAAACGGATGCACACTTCATTAAGATTAAAATTCAGAGTAAGTGAAATACACCACTGTAGTCCTACTTAGTTCATCCAAAAGAGGCCTTTGAGGTATGGGTCTTGAGCTGGCTTCTTGCTGAGGAGTAGCTAACTTCTAGTGGGACATTCATTAGCTTGGGGCATAATTTTTTCAGTTGAACATTAACAACTTGATTCTTAAATATTAACAAAGAAAATAGACAAAACACAGGAAAATATTATCAAAGTAGACAATCCCACAATGGCTGGAAACTACACAGAAACAACATATGTGTCCAAGATGGAAAATATTTCTGATTCCATCAGTATTATTGCAGGATCTGCATGAGTGAATGCAGTATCATACAACAGATCCTAATACAGTTTCATCTTCCTACCATCTTCTCATTTAGGATTCTATACATCTGTCTGCACAGAATATAATTGGGCTTCAGGAAATCTTGCAAGACAAAGACAACAAAGTCAATGACTGTCTGGAGAAACAGAACAACACTACAAATCTCTGTGAAGACCTTGTAAGTTTAGACAATGTCCACTGTTACAGCTACCTGTATGTGTGAGAAAACGGGTGTATGTGAGGAAGACTAGAACAGAAAACACCAAAAAAACTTAGGAACCCATTGTAAAAGATGAGCAGTATTTTTGATTGAGTTTCTGAGAGAAATAAGATCACATTCAATATAAGTGCATTGTGTTTTCCCTAGAAGAGCTGAAGAAAACTTCTCAAGCTAAATTCCTGGGTTTAAACTAAAATCTTTGTGCTAAATTTGCACGTTTCAACTGAGCTTCGTACAAGAGCTGCAGATCTTTGCTTTGCTACTTTTCTTACCAGTACTTGCAGTTTTAGAGTGTCTTTTGTCATCTTTGCTGTGCTGTGTATCAACCATCTGCGAAAATCTCAGCTTTATTACCTTTTCTCAAGGAAGTTACTATCCTCAAGTAGCCTCTTGCTTTCAGGGTCCAAATGAACTCTGATGCCTGGCTCTACAAAAGTAGTCTAAAATGTTGCTTCAAAATGGGGCAGGCTGCTTTTTCAAACAGCTACTAAAGCTGGAAAATTTCAGGAGTGGAGGTTTTCTTACACTACTTTCCTAGGTTTGTGCCCACTAAAATATAGCCATTCAGTCCTTTCTAAAACACTGAAAACAAAGTCTGCCAAGAAACAGAAGGATTTTTGACAGACCACATCCTCCCAGATAATGACAGGGAACTAAGATGTTATATTTCCTTTCCTTTGAAGTTCCCGCATTTGAAAGGAATCTCAAAAATTAATCTTAAGAATCAGAAAGATATTTTCGATGTCTTCATAATGAATGAGTGCATAAAGTGCAGAAGAGTACCCTCTTCTATCATTGCAGTGGTGAGTGTGTCCAGTATGCAAGATGCCTCCGTATTCAGAAACATCAAAGAAAAGCAGAAGCAATTCTACAATAGAAGAAACAGAAAACTTTTTTTCAGAAAAAAATTTGTAACTCTTATTGGCTCATGACCCAGCTATTCTAAAAAGCTATGTAACTAAAAAAAAAAAAATCTTATTTGTGTTAACTGTGGACATAGTTATTAACCATGTTAATTTCTATGCATTATCTATTTATGTCTGTGTCCTGGATTTATAAGATTAAAAGCATTCTCTATCCTATGTATAAGGCTTTTTTTAAAAAAAAACTTTTGTCCTGATATTGCATGATGAGTAGGTGTACTCACTAAACATTGCGTTCTTCACATATTTTCCTAAAGGGTATTATCAATGGAGATCTCAGCAACGGGCTCAGGTTCTTTTTTGTTTTCCTTTGCTTTCCTTTGTTAATAATGAATACTTTCCTCTCTCATTATATTTTAAGGAAAATTTTAGGGCAGAAATTCGTAATAGCCTCTTCTCTTCCAGAAACCAGGTTCAGCAGTTTGGAAAAATTGTTTTCTTAATACATTTCTTAATACATGAAAATAGCCCAGTTTTCCAGGTGGAAATAGAGTAGGAACTATCTAAGCAGCATACATCATCTTGGCCTTGGAAGAGCAATTCTGGTGCTAAAATGGATCTGTCCTCAACTGTGGTGTGTTACACAGGATAGAAAGACAGCTGTTCTTCTATTCTCACATTCAGCACAACAACTTAATTCACACAGAACATCCAAGAGCTTTAAAATGATGATGCATTTCACTCACTACAGGACTATGCTGTATTTGAACAAGTGACTTACTTACAAAAATAAATTTTATTTCATGCAATATTAATCCCTTGGGACAATTAGAGACTAATGGAAAAGTCTGAGAAAGATTTTATTTTTTTACCAGGTGTCTCATTTTGTTGATTACTGGAGATAAAACCACCAAGCATAACATAATTTAATCAAATCAAGTGATTGATTGTGTTTGCTTAAACAGGAATTGAGTTACAGCTGTTTCTAGAAAAAAAAAAAAAAAGCTTTGATATCATGTAAGTCTGTAAAGACTGCAAGACTGACATTTAACTAAACCTCATTGCCTCTAGACTGTGTATATTAGCATGGGCCTTCCAATTATGGAAATCCCAGTTTCATTGGACCACTTCACCAATCCCTGCCCAGTTTTTCCTCAGTGGTAACAGACTAAGGGCAGCACCACAGGCTGCATGTTCCAAGGGACTATTACCAGACACTGTAAATTGCATAACTGTTTCTTAGAATAATAGAATCGTTTGAGTTGGAAGGGACCTTAAAGATCATTGAGTGATGATCTCCTTTGCAATGTTATGGAAGAGATTCTAATTCATTCTAAATCCTGCTTGATACTGTTTCTGACAGCAATGCTTTTTGAAGAGTAATTAACAGATTGCTTGATAGCCATCAGGTTTAACCTGTCACAGGGTCTGAAGAACTGGATGAATAAAGTAATTAGTATGTCTGTTTTATACCTTTCCAGATGGCTCAGCTGGACAAGCTTGTTTTGTCTCCTCTCTCAGTGCTACAAGCCTTGTTTTCAGGCCCACAGAAGCTCATCCAGAAGCGCTATGACAAGTTGTTGGACTATAACAGCTACCTTCAGAGGTCAACAGGAGAAGAGCTGGAGCTAGCAAAGAAAGACTATGAGGCTCTAAACGCGCAGTTAGTGGAAGAACTTCAGGTATTCAACAGAGCAGCCAAAAAGATTGTGTTGAACTGCCTGCATTGCTTTATCACCCTCCTCAGGAATATTATGTCTGCAGCACTTCACTCAAATTCTGCTGTGGCAGTGCCTGTTCCAGTAAGTACATTAGAAACTGGTGTAGCTCTGTCTTGTTTTGGCTTTTTTCTCTCTGTACAATTTGGCTAGAGTTATGCAGGACACATACCTACGAGCTACACAGATTTTGTTTGTTCTGCTAAGCACAGTCGGTTTTGGGTTTGTTTTTTTCCCTTGCAAGCTCAGCAAATGTTAAGTTTTGAGCTTAATTTTTGTCAGGCATGAACTTTTTTCATAGAGAATGATTCTAATGCAGCTGTTCCAGCTGCTACAGCAATAGTAATGGCAAGAACATTACAGTGAGGCAAAAAGGGAGATGGCTGCTAGCATCTTAGTCTGTGTTTCTTAGCATCTACCCTGAGTAGGCCAGAAAACACAGGAAGATAAATTCTAAGAAATTTGAACTATGAACTGTTAAGCACAAATATGCTGCAGAAGCTCCTAAAGACATCTCTAGGCAGTAAGGGAAGACTTTGTCTATGCTGGCATTTTTAGAAAGTTCAAATAATTTCACTTACATAGCCAAAAGTACCAAAGACACCTGTCTGAGCTACACAGAAGGGCATCAGTTCCTCCAGCCCACTCTACTCTGTCTAGGCACTATGATCATTACCTGAAGATTGAAGTTGATAAATTGTTCTTAATTTGTGTGAAAACCCTACAGTGCTTTGGTTTTGTTTTACTTCAGCTTAGAGGACCTGAACCCCACCGAGAAACACAGCTGCAACAATGCCTTCCACACATCCAAATCCACTCACCTGAACCGGAGCAAGACTCTAGATGGGAAACACATTGCAGGGAGGCAACTCTCCAGTATGCCTTTCCATCAAGGCTTGAACACAGCACTTTATAGTCAGGGACAGCTGAAAAATTAAGAAATCAAGGTCAGGATGAAACACAGAGCTGTGATGTTTAATGGGAAAATGAAGGCTTTTCCCACACGATGAAATTGCATCCCTGTAATTTGACCATTTCGTGTTTTGAAAGCTGTTGTATTGAGAGCATTGTTTTCTGTGAGGCTCTGCCAACAAAATTACCTTCTTTTTATTTTTTCTGTTTACATCAGCAAATACATTTGGGGTTAGGCATGGACTTAAAGCACTTATCCAGCGCCACAGGCAGAGCTTCAGCTTACCCAACAATTTTTAACCTGGTGGCAGCACCAGGTTGCACAAACACACAGCTGTAGGGTAAACTACTCCAAGTCTCACAGCACACTGGCCAGTCTGATAGCTGCTGAGATGCACATTTGCATCTGAAAGTAGGTGGCTCAGTAGCATAAGTGCAAGGCTGTTTGTTTTCATCACTGTTTAGAATATTTTTTAATTATTTCATAATAAATTATGAAATAATTTATTTTTAATTAAAATAAATTATTTTTAATTATTTAATTATTTAAAATTAGTATACCTTTAAAATCTAATATCAATTGTTAGAAATTTTCTTTAAGCAAGGACCTTTCTTTTCTTTCCATCTCATACTTGGCACATTACAGGCTCTGCAGAAAACAGCAGTGACTTGTCAATTTTCCTGATTCCTACCATTCAACCCATTAAACCAAATCTGTTTTCTCAAGTCTTCTTAACATTTTGTTCCTGAGATCTAACGTACCTTTGTGTTTGTAGCTGTCTTCCTCAAGCATCTACGAAGTGCAGAATCAGTTGATGGAGGAGGTTCACAAGCTGAATTTTGTAAAAGAAAACAGCAGTGGAACCTTTATTGAGAGAAAATGGAGCTTGGAAAAAAAGAAACCTATCCCTTCTCCAGTGAGTACCATACATCTGAATTGTGTATGAAGTGTCCTCTTTGGATTGCTTTTGGAACAAACCCTTTTTTATGCCACCTAGAGGTTTGGACTTGGTCTCTTCACTTGTACTCTGACTCAGTTTGCTGGAGTGAAGATGTTCCATTGACCAGTAACTTCTGAAGATTTTTTCACTCTGTTTTCATGTTATTATCTTGAAAATCCACTTGAAATTACACATATGTTAAGTCTAAGGTTGCATATGTAAACTTTGATTACTTCTTTTGTTAAATACTCTGACAGTTTGTCTCAGTCTTCTAATTCAGAACACTTATTTTCCTCATCTTCCACTGTGGTTGCACGTACTGGTGTTATACACACACATGCACACACATACATGCCCACATAGCAAAGTCAAAAAATCCACCAGGAAACCTGTGTTCCCCCGGGTCCCAATCTTATCAGACATTCCCAGAGCTTTTAGGAGTCTAGCACACTGTAAAAATATAAACTCAAGTGCAGATTTACAGGAGAAGCTGAGGAAGCCATAAGATTCCTTTTAGCATATTCTGTGATACATTAAGATCACACTGATGTGCAGCACCTCCTTCCCTGCCCTCTAACCAAACTCTGGGTGAATATGCTTCCAGCAGTTAATAGCATCTTCCCCTTATTTAGCAAGCCAATTTCACACAAAAAGCAGTCTGTGTACCACTTATCTTGCCTTATCAGGCAAGTTGTTACATCACCTTAGCACACCTCAGCTGATTTTTGGATTACGCTTTTTTATGATACTACATAGGAATTCAAAGATCATTCCTACAGAAAAACAACTAAGCAAGTGACAGTTCACATACAGAACAACGAACGGCTCTTTGAGAGCAGAGAACAGACTAAGAGGTCTTTAATTAATGAAATTCCTACGTTTCTTTAAAATCTGCCCTTTATTGCTCACCTGTTAATTTAGCAGTTGACAGGTCCTTGCTGCATATGCAAAGGGGATTTGGTTACATATAGCTGTGTAACTCCTTGACCTGTGTGTGAAAATGTAGGGTCACTTGCCACATGCAGCATATGCTTTTTTTTTATGCATCTGTGATTCACCAGAAATGGCCTCAGCGTTATCTCCCCTTGAATAATTGTTTTGCTTTTCAGCTCGAATCCCCACGTCAAACAGAAGGCCACAGGTCCAAGCTGTTGATTACGTACAGGACAGAATCGCTGTACCAAGCTAAGCGCAAGTGCAATGCCACGCAGGAATTTGATATTGATCTACATGAAGGAGAACTGGTGGCTGTTGTGGAGCAAAAGGACCCCTTCGGAAGTACGAGCAGATGGCTTGTTGACACAGGAAGTAAGTTCCTTGCACAAACATCCCAATAACAGCTTCCCTTTGGGATATTGATTTCATTCTGGCCCCATCTGTTTGCCTCTGTTGTACTGACAGCTGTGTAAAATAGTTGGTTTTGAAATGGTTTTAGCAGTATTTTGCTGTTCATTTTTTCTCTTTTTACTCTGGTGTCTAGTCCTTAAAGGGTATGTGTATTCCTCCTTCCTGAGGCCTTACAATCCAGCCAAAGCGCAAAAGGATGTAGCAGAAAACAGGTTCAGTGATGATGATTTTGATAATATCAGCCTCTTTGTCTCTTCACGGCCCTCTGCTGACAAGGGCACAAGAAGTTCGGGGCACAAGAAGAGTGACAGCAGCTCATCTCTTCAGTTCTGTGAAAATCCCACAATTAATGGCACAGGGACTGATGCTTTTCATGATACGGATGATCAGCATGTAAGTATGATACACACCTGCCTGTCCTCTTGTTATTCCAACTTACACTGCTTGCAATGGTTTTCTCTTACACCCAAAAAGACTAGCACTAATCTGTCGGTATGACATGGGAAATTGTTATTCTCTGTTCTTTGCATTTCTTAAATAGCTACAACGTAGGAAAAGATGATCAGTTAAGCCATGAATCCTAGTCATGTCTCACAGAAAGCACACCATAGCATTACCTCACCGCACATACCACATCTCAAGGTTTTCCTGTGGAACAGAAACCTGCAAAATAGTTCAGTTTGGGTGGTTTGTCTCCTTAGCATTGACAAGAAAGTTGTGGCAAAATCAGCAAGGCACAGAAGTGATCTCTGTGCCATGCTGGAGTATAGGATCTTTAGGAAAGGTTATTGTCCCTGAGTAAACCTTGCTGGAAAATTCTCTGTCCAATCCAAGGCCCCTTGATGTGACAAAAATAGTGAGCTGAAAACCTTACTAGTCTATTAAAGTGATGAGGTCCCGGAGCTTGGTTTCTTCCTCCCCATGCAGAATTCTCCCCAGATCCTTCAATTTTACTTTTGATTTTGGACCTATTCATCATAATCTGTCTAGCATTTGCAGACCATCTTGTTGTGTATGGCTTGTATACCTTATTGCACATTTTTTGTATGCAGAATGTATGCCCACAATGACAGGGTAAGATGTAGCTACATTTCTGAATTCAGATTTTATTTTTTGTGGCTCTCTTTTTTCAGACCTTCTATGCTGTTTATGCATTTCAAGCAAGAAGTGATCAGGAACTCAGTCTTCAGGAGTACCAGAAGGTTAGGATACTTCGGTTTTCTGACCTGAGTGGCAATAAAGAATGGTGGCTAGCAGAAGCAAAAGGTCAGAAAGGATATGTACCATCTAATTATCTCGGGAAGATGACATACGCTTAGGAAGAGAAAGGCCCATTGAGCCAGTTTCTCTGCAGTAAACAGAATAATCATCTATTACAGTTTGCAGCAAGCAAGGCAAACTCGCAATTGATTGACAGAAGCCATGGTATCTGGTACAGCACACTGATGATATTGAGAACCTCCATTCTCTAAAAGCCATCACCTTGTCAAGACCTGAGGGAAGAAACATTTAACAGGAAGACTGATTCTGATTAACATCCTGAAGAGCTTGCTTTCTATTACCCCATAATTTTCTCTTTTGTCAAAGCATCCTATGTCAAAAGTCAACCTACAACTATAAATCACAGATAAAATTATGCTTTTCTTCCATGATATTTAGCAAATAATATTCAAGATGAAGAGAATTAGCCTTGAAAAAGGACAAATTCAGTCTTCAGGGATGCTGTAGTTCAGGCTGAATTGTTCCTGAACTGCTGTCTCAATGAACATAGACACGTCTTAAAATTTGAGCTTTTTGCTGTCTGTTTTTATCCTCGGCCACTTTCGTAATGAACTTTTTCTCAGTGGAGATTATTGGAGTGGGAAAAGAAAAAGGCTTTCATTTTTGTAAGAAAGATTTCAAATTAAAACATAATTGGTTTTAAGCTGGTCCCAGGAAAGGTGTGTTTAGTTAAATATGGAAATGGGGGGAGGAAAAGAGAGGGCACAAGAAGGAAGTACTGTGATATAAAGAAGTTAAAATTTTCAAAAGAATTACACAATTACTTCATTTTGTAAGAAACAGTTTGTACCAATACGAGAGTGCCCCAGGTTTGACGTTCCACGTGTCCCCACACTAACTACTTTGTTGTGCAAGATCTGTGTAGTGAAAGACCTGTGTTATTAGACTTCATACTTCTCAAAGTATCTGATGTCAGATGGAACAGTGAAGAATCTATTGAGGAGCTGATTCACTGTTTGCAGAATTCAGACTCAAAGGCCTGTATTTTGCTAAAGTATCTTCAAAATGGTTGAGGCTATTTTAACAAGTTAATGTAGTTCACATTGCATCCTCAATGAGCATAGAAAACAAAAAATCCCAAGGAAGGATCTAGTGTCAAGTAGTACTTCTTTAGGTTCACTGACTACAGCAATCCTTACGTCAGGCTGGTATCCTACACTTGAACTAGACTGAATAGTGATAGAGCATTACCTCATTGCTGTTGCCATTTATTCACAGAATGATATGGGGTTGGAGGGGTCCTCTGGAGATCATCTAGTCCAACCCCCTCTGCCAAAGCAGATCCACCTAGAGCAGGTTGCACAGGAACGTGTCCAGGTGGGTTTGGAATGTCTCCAGAGACAGAGACTCCACCACCTCCCTGGGCAGCCTTTGCCATCCTCAAAGTAAAGAAGTTCCTCCTCGTGTTTAGATGGAACTTCCTATGTTAAGTTTGTGCCTGTGACCTCTTATCCTGTCCCTGGACACCACTGAAAAAAGACTGGCCCCATCCTCTTGACACCTACCCTTTAAGTATTGTATTTCAATACAGTAATGCCTAGGTCCTCCTAGTGACAAGCAAGGACCTATCTATCATATGTCTAGCACATACGCTTGTGTGCAGTTGTAGCTTTCCTTTTAAAAACTTCAAAGTCCACGCTTCTTCTAATAACGGGTATTAATATACTGGTTTTACTCATCAGGCTTTCCAATTTTGAAGCTCAGAGCTGATTTCCAGTTGCCCTATTTTTGTGCCGCATATATACATTAGCATATTTTTCCCACCACTGCTGTTAATTTAGCCTGTCAGGCATTGTGACAAACTGTGAGACCTTGCAGGTACTTGTCGCGTCTGAAAACTTTAGCAGCACAGGTTGGAGTGGAAACTGCAACAAAGGTAATTGCCACAGATCTTGATCTTCAGGCTATGGAGGTTACTCTTAGGAGTGATTTCCCTTGGGGGAGAATGGGGAAGGTAGGAGTTGGAGCCTGCAGTGCTGATATGGTGCATTCAGAATGGTTTTTGACATGGTGAGGAGGGCTGCATAGGACTTGCAATCTGTAAGAGGAAATACAGCCCATCAGCAACACACAGGGCACAAACTGAAGCTGGGGGAGAGATGATTGGAGGGAGAGCATATAAAGAAGGAGGTTTTAAAATGAAGGTTTTATGAGGTATGTTTTCTTTAGC
>JAOXNG010000026.1:25110825-25131359 GCA_028566535.1 Scolopax minor | reverse complement strand
AAGGCAGCGTTCGGCCGGAGCCGATGCTCGAAGGGGGGGCTGCGGGGGCGAGCGCTGGCCACGGGCAAGGAGCCACTAGAGGGGGCCACAGCCATGGAAAGCAGCAGCTTCTTCCAGAGGATGCTCAAACCCCGATGAATCATCATAGAATCATAGAACTGTCTAGGTTGGAAGGGGACCTTCAAGATCGTCTAGTCCAACCATCAACCTAACCTTGCCAAAAATCACTAAACCCTATTCCTAAGGACTACGTCGACCTGTTTTTTGAGGATGGGAACTCAACCACTTCTCTGGACAGCCCATTCCAATGCCTGATAACCCTCTCCATGAATAGCCATCCTTCTTCCATCCTTCAGGTCAGCCTGGGATTATTTTCTCCTTCTCTGGCTGAGGCTGGAGGAACCTCCCACACCTTCTCCCCCTTTCCCACCAGGCAGCAAAAAGCACCAAAAAGCCAGTGTTAATAATCCCCTTAGCAGCTTTCTGTGCTTATTACCTGTAATTAAATGTTGCCATTCGCAGTGCACAGCATAGGAGACAATAAAAGAGTCAGAAACTGGTTAAATCCCATCTTAAACCTACAGCCTTTAACAAGAGGGAAAGCGTTTGGCTTTTTCCCCTTCCTCAAACATCTCAGACTCCTGAACATAAGACTCTTAAATGGATTTAACAAAGCATAACATAAAAAAAAAATTCCAAAAAGCCCAGAGCTCCTGGCCAGACAGCTATTGAAGATGATTTTGTTTCTTGCTTCCTTTGACTTCACAAGGGACATCAAGATGGATCCAGACAACACAGGCAGAC
This sequence comes from Scolopax minor, assembly GCA_028566535.1. Taxonomy (NCBI): domain Eukaryota; kingdom Metazoa; phylum Chordata; class Aves; order Charadriiformes; family Scolopacidae; genus Scolopax; species Scolopax minor. The sequence goes on along the minus strand of JAOXNG010000026.1, from coordinate 25,130,555 downwards.
ACCACATCTATCAGAAAGTTCTCAATATTCATGAGCATTTGCTTACACGGGGTCTCCTGTCTCAGGAACCTGTGCTTGCTCACAGCTTCCCTGGAGTCCAGCATCAGGCAGAGCAGCCTCCCCCGAGAAGGTCCATCCTTGCCTCTGTGCTCCCTGCAGCATCCATGGGCTGGGAGGAGTGCCCGAAGGTGAGCTGGTCTCAGGGTGGAAATACTGCTTTGAAAACAGTTAAAAGTCCAGCCCAAAGGCAGCTGGTGGTGGTGCCTCATTTTTGGGCCCCCTGGGTGCCCTCTGAACTCACCGTGGGTGGTCCTGGGTGCTGCTGACCTCCAGCCATCTTCCAGCTCCCTGAGCACACACTTAACCCCCACTTTGAGAAAGAAAACCACAACAAGGCTAAAGCACTCCAGAATGCTGTGAAGCCCCTGTTTTAGCATATTCTATGAAAAACGGGTCACGTACATCATACAGTTATGGACAGAGAAATAGGATGGTAAGGAGAGGCAGTCACGTATGGAAATGATGCAGAAATAAAAGTCTGGGTCTGATGCAAAGCTACAAAAAGAAGAGATTCCTTGTGCCGTGTTGGTTTTGTGAAGTTCTGTGGTGCTTTGCTGGAAGCCCATCGGGGTGAGACCCTGCGGGACAGGACAGACACGGGTAGAGGTTTCTTATGGCACTTGCAATTACTGAGGTGGGTTTCTGATCACATCAGAGCTCGCTTCAGCTGAGAGTCATTAAGGCCAAGTTGTTCTCACAATATTAGGACTAACAATCCCTTCCAAAGATGCACATGGCACAGATCAGTCCAGTGCTCAATTATCCTCTAGGGAGGCTTCTCCCTTTCCCCCCTAGATCACAAGGACGTTATTAGACCCAGCCCCAGGATTAGATGGACAACTGCTGATCCAGTTCCTGTTGCTGCGGGTCTGCACGGGTAAATCATTTTAGCATATGTTTAAATCTATATGTGTAGGATAGGCTCTGAGCATCCCTGAGTGCTGAGGGCTTAAAAAGCCTGCCACCAGCCTACAGGGCTTAATAAAGGCTTTAGCTTTGAGGCTTGAAAACATGCCAGTTAATGGAGAGTCTGGGGATAGGCAAATAGAGATGGAGCTTTCGGGAGAAGTCTGTTATAGCCCTTTAAGGAGAGCTGAGAAACAGCATGTGAGTGCTGCATTCAGCCTCTGCTCTCAAAGAGAGATGATACACCTGCAGGTCTGAAGTGGTGGAGAGCTGGGAGACAGCATGTCAGGAGATAAGGGCATCCATCCTGCTTAAAACCAAAGGTGTCCAATCCAGAATCCCAACACCGGTAGTGGTCCACAGTGAATGCTGGAGAAGAACTGGAAATAGGTAACCAGACACATATTTCTTTGTTGTGTTCTCCCAGGACCCAGCAGTATGGAGCTTGGGCACCTCCTGAACCAGAGCTGTGTCTGTAAGATGTGTCTTGAAAGAGGCACCCATGAATGACAGTCTCCTGACTGCCCCAGGCTTTGACCTTGGAGCAAAACAGGAGCTTTTGCCATGCCTGGAGGGAAAACACTGGAGTCTTATGTTTCTTTCTCTTGATAACCAACCTCAAATTGGAAAAGCTGATGCAGACCTGCTCCTCTCAACATGCCTGTGATGGAGGATTGCAAGCAGAATAATAGAGCAAGAGCCACGGAGTGTTTGCGAGGAAGCCCATGTAAATTTTCTTTTGAGGGTCAGGTTGGTGGCTTCAGCAAAGGAAATCATCTGTGTCAGCAAAGGAAACCACTTTCCAAGTGGTTAAGATCCTGCTGAGTGTAAAACACTTTTAAGCCTAGCCGTGCAGGTGTCACAAACTGTTCTTCTGGCCCACCGGTGACGGATGGGGGGTTTTTTTTCAATACATCAGGCATTTGGTTTTCACCCTTCCTGATTGGGTTATTCAGTTTACATGTCTCACCGGAGGCCACTTTCAGTATTGCTCAAATCTATTGTGGCTGCACCACAGTTTGCACCCCCCAACACGCCGAGTGACGTGCAAGCATGAAAAGAGCCTCCTTGAGGGACGGAAGAAACCTATTGTCTGTAGCAACTTGCTTTGCAGTTATTTTTGATTGAGGCTGAGGCCGTTGCGGTTTGTGCCCCAGAAGAAACCGGGCTGTGCACAGCCAATTCCCAGCAGCACTGGTGTTTGCCTTCTACCTTCTCTGATCAGAGGGATGTTTGATTTCTGAAGATCAGAAGGGAACAGATTCCTGTGACTTCCTCTAATGTTCGCGAGGTCAGGAAGCAATCCTGTATTTATTTCTCCATCTCATTCAGTCCATAAGAATGTGGAAGCTTGTAGGTGTGCTAATTACAGCCACTTATAACCTGTTTGACTAGCCAAGGTGCTCAAATGGTTACTGAAACCTGCTGTTGTTTAAATGGACATTTTTCTTCAACCGAGGAAGCCTTCTGGTTTTGAGGAGCTGACTAAGCAGTTGTCCAGCAGGACTGATCTGTGGGGTGGCTTGGTCAGATAGTGTTAAAATTGAACATATTCCTGAGAAATTCTTGCTGCAGTTTGTTTGCTTCATGGAGTCCTGATGGCTTGTCATGAATCTCTTCCAGCCCAGCTGGTGATTATTTTTTTTTTTTAAATCTGCTTGTTGATTACACAAGGACCATGTATTTACAGCTCTGCACTGTTGTTTAGGTTTTCTGCATTATGAAAACACCCGGGAAGCCCTGTTGAGGATGAGATGCTCTTTGTGATGGGGCAGCAGTGATGAGCTCGGAGTTGTGACCGTGAATGCAGATATGAAAGTTGCAACTGGATTCGTGAGCCTGGGAACGGAGGAAGTTGCTTGCAGAAGTGGGAATCAGAAACCTAGAAATTGGGCCAAGTAATTAAGCGACTGGCTGGGTGCTGTGCAAACACAAACCAAATAGACAGCCCTCAGTTTTCATCTGTGAAAGGGGAAAACTACCAGCTTTTCAGCTGGGATAATCAGCGAGGGGCATCCAGCTGCAATATGGGGACATGGCAGCACTGTGCTACCAGTCCCTTGGTTTAAAAGACCCAGCCCTCAAAACACCTGTGGTTTCCAGTACTTGGTCTACTCCAGGGCTCCCATCTTGCTACCACGACTGAGAGCAAAACTATGATTTTTTTTTGAGCTAAAAATGGTTGTAGCCATACATTGTAGCTATACAGCTTAGCTCCCAGGGTTATAAACAGAGGTGGCTTCCTGTGCTTTTCAGGCCTGTGCCCTGGGAGCAGAGTATGTGTGAAGGAAGCAACTGTTGACCAGATGATGCCCCAAGTCTCCAGGAGTTTATGAGCAGCAAGTTTATGAGCACCACACCGGTGTGATGATGCTGATTGCAGTCTTGGTACCACTGATTCACCCCAAGTAAGTGGTAGATAAATCACTGCACTCAGCTCTTTTGGGCAAGATGGTTCTTTTCTCATGGGCCCTGAATTTTTTGTGCTTAAAAATGAAACTCTTTGGTTTTGAGTGTACCATGTCCTCTGACAGCAGTGACCATGGGTTGGCTGTTTGGTTGGAAGCTTGGTTTTAGGTATGCTTCACTTTTTCCCTCTCTCTCTTCAATTCGTGTACAAAGTCTTTTGCCTCCCTCTCCAGCCAGACAGGACCACTCTCAGTCACTGTCCCAGCCCACCAGGAGGAGAGGAGACCCAACTTCCAGATGATGTTACAGAGACAGGAGGACAGCTATTTTTGCTCTCCTGATACTTTCCTCATTGTGAGCCCCACAGGGTGGATTCCCTCCAGGTGAGACACAGCTGGGAGGAGTGAGGATAATTCCTGGCCACGGGGTGATGAACAGATGGAAACTACAGAATAGTGTACTTTGGAAACAGAAACCTCTTCAGACTTTACCAAAATATTTAACAGTCCTATACAGTGTGATAACGACAAAAAACCCCACCTGATTATGTCCAGTAAAGTCAACCAGAAGAAAAAAATTCAGTGGTGAAATGACTTGTAAGGTGAATGAGTATGTCTGAGTGGGTACAGTGGCCAGGAAAAGATGATCTGTGGGTTCCTATGGAAAATAAAAATAACCCAAATGCATATGAGGGTACTATTTAATATTGAAAGAAGTACTATAGCCAAGGATATGAGTTTGACTGCTAGTAACTATGGATTTAGCAGGTAAGACTGGCTCTTCTTGTCTAGTTTCCTCAACAGTACTCTCACTATGGAATTTCTTCCCCAGAGCTTTTCTTGCAGTATTTAATCTGTCTCGATTTACATGGTGCCAAGATTTATCCAAATAAAATAGCTTTTGGGAAAGTAGTTATTTTGTTATGTATTGTACTATTTTTTGCATGGCAGATGTATTAATTGAAGCAAAGCAACTACTTTGCTTTTGTTGATCCACAGTTGTTCTGAGACAAAGTCGTATAATGTAATGGTTTAAAAATACTTCACTATAACATTCATAATTATGATCTTTACTTATGTCAGGTGAACTTGATTTTATTCTTCCACTGCCTCTTTGGCCAACTGATTTGGCCCAGTGATAGATGATATAAAATACTAAATCTGATGTATGCATCTGTATGACAAAAAAATAAAATCCAATATTCTAGATATATCACATTAAAACCCTTCTTGCTTTTCAAATAATTACATTATATTCATGTAATTCTACAGAGACCTTATTAGTCTAGACAGTTATTTGAAAGACTGGTGCTGTTCCAGTGTCACTTGTGCTTTACATGTATATGTGTATGAAAAAACATACTGGTCTTTCTTAGCAACGTTCAAATTTCTGTATTATAATAAAGCTTTCTTCTATAATGATGTTTTAAGGCTGCCATCTAGTGACTAAAGCTTTTCATATGAATTGTGATTAACGGGCAATTTTATTGAGTGATGGAGCAGAAAAATCATTGCATCATTGTTTTATATTAAGCTGGTATGGAATAGTTTAATAGGAAAAAAATCATTTTCAATCAAGTATAAGGAAAATGAATTTAAGTTTTTAATATAATAAGAAGACATTAATCATTGTAACCTTTAAAGTAGTTGTTTGTTTGAGGTGTTCATGTAACATTCTTGAACTTAACATGGTTTGGTTGGTTTTTTTTTCTTTTTATGTGTCTTTCAGTTAGGATACTTCATTTAGTACCTTGCCAGGCTCTAGATTAATTTTGAATACAGAAACAAATATTTAGGCCATGTCCCATGGTCTAAATACCCTCTAGATGTGCCTTCTGACAGTTATGGACAGACAAATGTGTGCATTAGGAAACTGTCTATTGCAGATAAGTGCTCAGGTACTTATTTTTTCAATAGTATGTGGTTAATGTTGTGGGAGATAATGGATTTTTAAAAAAAGTCCATAAAATGTTTATGTATTAAAAATTTAAAAGGAATTTTTAAATTTTATATGTTTTGTTTAATGTCATAAATATGCTAAAATGTAAAAAAAATTTATACAGGTAATTTTCTTACCAGTGGTTTGTATGTCAAGAGACAGTGTATATGTGAAACAATTCTTTTCTCTCAAGAAGGGCCTACAATCCATTTATTCAGGCAGGATGTCTTTAATAATGTCTTATGTTAAAATCAGTTTTAGCAGATAGTGGAAGGACCACTGTTTCAAACCCTCTTTTTTTTATTCTAAATTGTGTATTCTTTTATGAATGTTGTGTTCTGATTTCTATTTCAGGAACTTCAGCTCAGGAGGAAGATGAAAGATAGTGTTGCTGAAGAACACTTATATTTGTCTTTTTCTCATCGGTACAGAGATAGTATCTTTCCTCTTCATACATCTATTTCACTGTTTTTGCTATCCTACTGCGACTGCAAATTATTCAAAGTTTTCTTAGTGCCGACTGGTGAAGATGTGGGTGATCAGTTTGTGACAAAGAACCTCCTTGATGATCTTGAGGTCCATTTCATCTCCAGATGTCAGCTCCCAGTGATTGTGCAGAGCTGCTGTTTACCTGCTGTTGTCGTGAGTGATGGCAAGTTTTGCCGAGCTGGGCTTTCTGTTGTCTTAAGACATATAGTACAGAAAACATATGAGGCAGATCCATCTAAAAAGGACGTTTTGGAACTCTTAGGTTTTAAGAAGACCTGCTTAAAAGCCTGTGCTGAAGTGAGTGCATCTCTTTCTTTTAGATACATTAATAGAGGTTTTTATAAGCGTTTAATATTCTGAAGTAGCCTCTTAATATTGATGTAAACTAAGTTCTTTTAGTAAGAAACTTAATTTGCTCAGAAAATGAAATTTCCTCAATGGAGAAGTATCTGTATTTTGGCATGAAGATGAAGAATAATTCTTTTTTAAGATACTACTGTTTAGCAGCACAAAAAGGACCATATGATTAAAAAAAAAAAAAAAGAAGAATCACAGCTTTGCTTCTCAGCGTTATGCAGCCATCCTAATCTAACTCCAATAATAAGGAGTTATACTGGATAACTGTTCATTCTGTTATATATAAGATCTATCTTCCTAACTCTCCTATTGCAAAAGTAATACAGAATGAGTTTCCAGGGTTATCAAAGAATGTAATTAAAGCTGGAATTTCTTTGCTTAAATGGAAAAAGCTACCATGGATTTTGTTTCTCTTTCTGTAGAGACATTAATTATGTAAATTTATCTAACAGGTTAGCCAGTGGACCAGACTTTGTGAGATCAGCATACCTTTGTCTGTTGAAGGATTTTTGACAGCATCTCCTGAGCACTGTCAGGCTATTCCTCCTGACATTTTACAGCTTGAGAGGAAGCTTGGAGAACCTGTCCGAGTACATAATGATGACAAAATTCGAAGGCAAAAACTTCAACAACAGAAGGCAGATGCCAAGGCTGCAGGCCCTGTGCTTGGGAAAGAAGGAACAGAGGAAGGAAAACCAATAGAAATGCATGAACATCCACTCCCAAGTATGGAACTGAGCCTAGCTTTCTCCAAGCTGCTTGTCCAGGAGGTATCAGATGCTGTCAACAGGGAGGCCCCTCACATCAGGAGAACAAAAACCTCTGACCTTCCGCCTTTGGACCACGTTTTTGCAGAAGGGCTTTATTGTACCTTGGCAGATATAGTGCTTTTGCCATGCATCCATCAGTTCTTGGTAAGCCAACGAGTTCTGCAAATATAAAATAGTGCATATGTATTATTTTTTAAGAACTGGAAAGTTGTAGCATGTGTTAATTTAAAATACACTGTGGCATTTGCAATGTGAACTTCACTTGAAACAGAAGATTTGACTTTGGTTTCGTGCAAGCAAAAGCCAGGGATTGGTGAGATCACCAAAATTACTTTTATATACATAGCATATCAACACTTAGTAAACACTGCTAACTGTTAAAATATTACACTGAAATATTTTGGCACCAAGTTGCCCACAAAAATTCATCCATGAAGATAGTTAAAATGGATGCTATAAGTACATTCTAACATGCATAAAGCAAAAATAAGTAAATGTGAATTTATTTTCTTTCTTCAATTTAGTGTACTATATTTATGACCATGGCTCAATAGTTACTAACTAAAGTGAGACCATCTTTTGAGGTTTGGAATTTTGATTCCATTATAAATTGCAAGTTTCAAAAGGAGGGAGGGTTGAGAATGGTACCATAATTTTAAAATACCAGAAGGAATGTTCCCCATCAAGAGATTTAAAATAGACACTTAAAGTATATTGTAATATGTATAGAAAAAAAAGTAGGTAAGCATGAACCTATTTTAATTTTGTTTTCAGTGTACAGGGGGCAAGGCAAAATGAATTCCAAACCAGTTGGCTGTACCTTTACTATATGGATATTATTTGAATTGTAAATATTTTCAGCAAAGACTTGAAACTTTATGTAACTTTATCTTGATATAGACTGATGTGCCTAAAAGAGAACAAGTACATTTTAAGAAAGTGAGAATGCCTTTTAGGGAGACAATGAATGGAGAAAGATTCAGGGATTGTGGTGGCTTTTTAGAAGAGTAAATACTAGACTTCATGAAGAGGTATTCAGGTATTGACTCAAGAAAGTCTTCTAAAAGCTCATTTGTTTATGGTAATTTCTTGAGATTGTCTTGATTTTTTTTTTTTGGTCTACAATTTTTTTTTTTTAAATATGGTATGCTATGACTTACAATTTGTTTAATTCCATTCATAATAGGCTAATTATTCATAATCTCTGCTGTTGTTTTCTTCTAGTTCCTAGGAATGAGCTCTTTGTTTGGGAGGAAACATTCCTGTGTAGCTTTTTATCAAGCCCTCCCACAAAATAAGCCAGTTTCATTGTACATCTGTAGATAAAGATGGATGCTTAGGACAGCATAATACCTGCATATCAAAGCAAACCTTTTATTCTTCTGTGTAGTTGTGTTTTCACAAAACTTAGTCTGTATTCTTCAAGCAAGGGCCCCACTCAGAAATGAGGTGGTGTGTCTAGGAAGTCAGCTTCTTTGGGATGTGCTTCAGCCCCTGAAACTTAAGCAGTCTGCAGTTTTGTCATTTGTCATTCATGCTATTGTTGTTACTAAATACTATTTAGTATTTTCCAATTTATGGAAGGTCCTTTGTTTACTGCAGTGAAAGGAGAAGTTCCTTGGAAAAGCTTATGCTGCTAGAAGCTCTTGGAGTGAATTTTATAGTGGAAAAGTTGTTATTTTCTTTGCAGTCCTGTGAGATGGACTGCTTTTTTTTTTTTTTTTTTTTCCTAATAGAATCTTATGCTACCTCTATGGTCCAATAACATGCTGATAGAAAGTCCATATTTTCCTTTAGTGGAGTTGAATGTTTTCCAGTCAGGTTGTATAAGTATTTTGGAAATACCAAGAGTGTGGTCTATTCAAAGATGCTTTTGTCTCTCTTCCCCTTTGCAGTCAACCTGCACGTTCCCAGTACTAGACAACCACCAATGGGGTGGTTTCAGTTGTCTTCATCTTTGTTTTTTTCCTTCACATCAAGAGCTTTTTGTACCCCAATGAGGAAAAACAGCATCTGCTAGCATAGTAATATGGACACTGCATATAGTGGGTACATGCAAAATTTACTTCTGAGTGTAGGGCTGGTTTGCATTTTGTGGTGTGTTTAGAGATCTCAAAAGGTCTCCTTGTCTGTATATGGAGGAATTTGAAAGCTTCAAAGAGTTTCACCAAGATAAAACAAGAAAAGTATTGATGCAGGTGGCGGTCAGTGCACCACGGGGAATATGGAAAACTGGGGAATAAATCTTTGCTCCCTGATGTAAAATGTCATTATAGAAATGCTGTTGCTTTGCAAGGGGCAAAGCTGGCTTTAGAAGTTCCTGCAGTTTGCCAGGCTATTGGTGTGTCAAATTGGCTGTAATTTCAATCAGTAAAACATTCAACTCTCTCTACCTTTTGATCAATGATCTGTTAAAAGCTCATTTCACCCTGCTTGTAGGGGAGAGCCTTAGTCACTTGGTTGTTGGGTCTTTTGTGGTGGATCTCTCACATTGTACAGCATTTATCTGGGCCTGAGAAGGAGATTCCATGTATGTGGTGGTTGTTTTTATATAGCACTTATCTAGTAAGTGTGAGCATCTTGCATACTCTGTTGTACAAATATCTTAATGTTTGGATTAGGAAAATATATCAAAATATGTTTTGAGCCTAATAAAGCCATGCAATTGGGTTTTTATTTATTTTTATGTAACTTGCCTGGCCCTCCTTTCTCCCTCTACCCTTTTCTCACCTCTGGAAAGAGGTAGGGTTCAGTAGTGAAAGTGAGTTGAGCTCAGCTTCAAAACCAGTTTTACAGTGGGAAAAACTTCTGTGGCAAGACTTTGTGAGAGTCTTACTCAGCATAATCTGTGTGCTTAGTTTTATGAGGATGTATGCACAGAAAAGGAGTAAGGAAATGACAGCCCTGTCTTTATTTCCCATGACAATACAATGTCACAACAAGATTGGCACAACAAGATTGCCTGCTACCTGCAGAATTATTCCTGCGGTCACTCTGAGATTGACACCTAAGCTGGTGTCTGTTGCCAGGAGGAGTTCTGAGTGAAGTTGGTATTTGCATTTTGATTTTGCAAGTTGTTTTGCCAAATTTGCCTTATGGTGTTTGATAACAAATGGAATTCTGGAGAAAATGCTGTCGGTCAAATTCAGAGAAACAATCTCTAAAACCAAGGTAATTACTAGTGAACATTTATATGTGACATATGTCCAATTTATAGCTTCTTTAACCAAGATCATCACCCTCAGTGGATTTCTGAACGATGATTGTGGTATGGGAGTCCAGAAGTGGGTTAATATGGTTGCCTTTGAATTAAGATGATGAGTTATTTTCTAGAAATAGTTATGAATTCACCTCTGCTTTGTTTGCTTGTTTTGCAAATCCAGTAATTGAGGATTAATGGCAACTTCTGTATGAATGATGCTAAACAAAAATAGTAAGGCAAAATGCTTTCCTACTGTTTTAAAAACTTTAATGTTATTTCAGTTGTCTGTACTTTTCCAAGAGCTTTTAAACTAAGACCATAACTTTTTACAGTAATGTTTGATTTGCTGGTGCTAGGCATGAGAAGATTCTTGCATCAGATGCTTAATTGATTTCAGCAATCCAACTGAAATAGTTCAGTGGATGTACCGTGAGCTGCTGACAATCTGTATTTACTTGCTCTTCGTGTGAGACCCTTGAGACTCGGTGGTTTGCAGCTTATGATCTTTATGTTGTATAATACAGTTGTGTTAGCTCCCACCAAGGATTATCCTTAAAAACTGGCCTTCAGTTTAATTTTTACCTAAATTATTAGAGCTCTAGGATAATGTTTTATTTCTGTTCTCTGGTGACTGATCGTTTTCTAAGCAATTATACCTTGATTCCTACAGTTGTCATTAAAATTGCTTGCATCTGAAAGCTTCTTGTAGGTGGTGGGGTGAAACTGCTCTAGTTGATGGAAGTGCCAAAGTTTAATTTTGTATTAAAATATTATTTTTCACTTATATAACTGGATTTTCTTGATTTTGTTTAAAAAATCATTGTAGTTGCACTTCCACTTTGCTTTAAGGGTGTGAATAATAATGAAGGCTTCAATGAGAATGTGTCTGGAAAATATCATACAATAAATACGAGACCTGACTAGCTGATTGTAATTATAATTACCAAAAGTAAGATAATGAAGCTGAAGAGTTGTTTTTCATTGCCTCATTTCAGTTATCTTTCTGAGGTTAGCTTTGCTACACTTTCTATTAGTTGTAGCCGTTTAAAATTAATAAAAGAATAACAAAAACTCCATCCTCTATCTGGGAGAAACCACTACTGACTTTTAAAATACAATTTAGAACACTTGCTATCAAGTGTAACAGTGCGTCTTAGAATTCCTTTCCAAGAGACTTCTTTTTTAACTGAATTAATATATTTCTGCCTTTGTTACTATTAGGATATTGGATTAGATATTAAAACTACACGATTAATCCTTCTTTTGCTCCTTTGGCTATTACTAATTACTTGTGATTACTCTAAGAACATTATAAACATGCAGGAAAGCTGCTTGAAATTTTGTGTCATTTCAAGTGTTCTTTACAAATTTCTATTTCCATGCTGGGGACAGATATGTGGAGGAGCACTGTTTTTGCATGGGCTTTTCCACCTTTTCCTGTAATCCCATTTTTTAATTTTCTGCTTAAAGCAGAGACAGTGTCACAGAGTAGTTGAGGTTGGAGGGCACCTCTGGAGATCATCTTGTCTACCTCCCCTGCTCAGAGCAGGGTAGCTAAAGGCAGTTGCCCAGGGTCATGTCCAGTCAGGTTTACAACCTCTTCTCTAGGAGGACAATCTTCACTGTTCTAAAACATTTAGGAATCTGAACAAAAATTACTTAAGTTCACCCAGTGCATCCTTTTTAAAATTAGCTGGTCACCTTGCAAAAATGTGATTTAGGTTTTTTTGTTGTGGTGGGTTTTTTTTGTTTGTTTGGTTTTTTTTTTTTTGTAATATGTGCATTGTATTCTTAAGAATTTTTTTTTAACACTTTAAGATCTAATTTCTATTGAAGGCAACTTTATCTCACCATCATATGTACTTAATTCAGAAAACGAAATACACTTGCTACTCTTTTTGTATAAAAATAAAAAGTTAAGGTGGTAAACAAATGTGGGTAAATAAATATATGATTTTTTTAAAAAGTTTTTGATTCGGTACAAGTTAAAAAAAAAAAAGTCACAGATGTATTGCAAAGACTCAGTATAGACCAGGGACAGTGTATGCCTGTGCTTGTTTTGCTGTTACCACATAGTCAAAGGTATTTCAGGCTTCCAGTTGCTGGCAAAACAGTTGGACGAGCTTTTAAGGGTTTCAGAATGCCTGTGGAAAAAGAAGAGTCTTTAGAGTCTTGTTTAGAGTTCAGTATTCATGGCAAATTACTGGGGTTTGGGGTTTTTTTGTGAGTACTTAGCAAAATGAATCCCTTGTTAGGAAGTAACAGATAATTAAGAGTATTATTTGAAGTGTTTTTTCCTTTTACTGGCTGAAATTGAGATTAAAATTGATCATGTAAACCTTTTCATCCTATGGAGCAAATGGGAATTGCAGATAGAGCCTAAATGGCCAACTGGCAATTCCACCTACAGGCCTGAGCTCTTAACTTGCTACCTTTTTGCATTTCCATCATGCTGTGAGTAAGCATGCTTGGTATGGAGCTGAGCTCACTTCTGTAGGTCGTGCCTTCTTGTGGCTTGTAGGAAGAAATTTCCAGTAACAAGTAACCTTTCCATTTTATTTTTCTAGGTTTCCAGCCAAAAACAAGGCAAAAATCTGGTAAATTTACCTCTCATATCCAGTTGGTATCGAAGAGTTCAAGAAGTACCTGGAATAAAGAAAGCTGCAGGCAAATGCCGTATGGAGCTTCTCCAGCTTCCAGAGCTGATGTCTGCTCCAGAGGAACAGCTACAAGACTTCTCTTCAGTTCCTGATGAATTAGAAGAGGAGAATGAAGACAGTCATTTTATAGGTGGTCCAAGGCCAACTATGACTAAGTTAATGGTAATTTAGGCTTTTTAATGAGTTATTTTTAATAGTGATACTCTGCTTGATTTGGAATAAGTTAAATTTATTAGAATTGCAGAAGATAAGTTTGACAGCCTTGAAGAGTTTGATACCTTTTGCCCATCTTCTGTCTGATAGGCATTGACTTAAAAGTGATTTTACTTTTTTGTTGTGTTCTGATATTTGATTGATTCAGGAATTGAGCAAAGATAGGACTGCTAGAAGCCCTATCGATAATTCTGAGTAATCAAAGTAACTCTTTGTTGGAATTGCAGTATTGTATTCCTCTTTTAAAGATACTTATGTAAAGGATGACAAAAAATGTTGCTTTTATGTTTGGCATCATTATTCTATCATTTCTGCTGGGTTTTTTGCTACTAAAGCTTTGAACATCTGGGAACCCTAATGAGTTTTGGTAAAGAAAACTCTCCATCATGTTCCATAACTTTCAATATTTTTTGCATAGAGGCTGTCATCATTTCCTAAAGAAAATTAACAGAGCTTTCTTGTGAAAATGAGAGAAATACATAATTTGAATCTCATATAATGTAAAGGCGGGTAAGTTTTTATCAACTTCAGTGGATGCTTTTGTGTGTTTAATTGTCTATGGTGACTGGAAGTTGCTTTTTTTTNNNAAAAAGTATTTTTTTTTTTTTTTTTTTTTTTTGCCTCCTGTCCCCTCTCCTTTCACATAGGAAAATGATATTGAAGCAAAATTTTCTCCTCATCCATGCCCCAACTGGACCCTAGACTGGACCAATCTGCCATCTGCAGTCAACCCTGGAGAAGGTATAGGATTTTATATATGTATATTTAATAGTGCCGCCTTCTGGTGAAGCTACTTAACAGTTTCATAGGAAAATATGTCACTTTTCAATGTATTTCAGATCACTGTAAATCAGGTAAGCAGTTTTAAATGATTAAACTGGGAATAAAAGCTTGACCTTGATTCCTGAACCATGTTTTTTTTCACTTTGTTTCCTGCTTTCCTGAACTTTTCTTCATATCTAGAACAGTAAATTCTGACTACACGATATTAATACAATCAGCTTGAATAGTGTATGCGGACTGTATCTCCCAAAGCACCAGTAGCTGATTTTATCCTGATGAAAATAATATTCATCAGAATATATATGAAAATATAAGAAAGTTTGATTGCTACATGTGAGTCTTCCTTTTTGTGTCAGTGTTTCCTGCCCTATAGAGGGAAGACTCACATGTAGCTTTGGTGCATTACAGGGCAGACTGTTGCCTGGTGGCTATATTTCTACACAGAAAAAATTATCACAATGTTTGCTGTTTTAATCAGTGTTGTGAATATTGAGTACCTCTTCCACCACACAGTAGAGTTTACTTAAAAAGGTCTTATATGTACTGCCAGAGAGTAAGAAGCTAGTGGATGGTAACTCTTTTCTACAGGGCAGAAAAAGGTTTGTGTTTTCTTGTGGAACTAAGATAATTTAGATACTTCAGTCAATGTAGCTTCCCTGGCATAGAACTTCCAGTTTAAAAAAAAGTGTAGAAGTATACATGCAATGTATAGATGCTTTTCCTTGACCAATACGTGAAATTCCTCACAAAATATGTTAGGAAACACTGAAGAGCTATAAGCACTTTTAAAAAGTACTAGGCTTTTTTTGGGAGGGAGGGAGGGGGTTTATTGGTTTTAAATATCTGTGTGAATACAAGTATGTATTCCCTTTTATGATATATAACTTCAAACTCGATCTTGTTTTTATAGTCTGGTTTCTTCTGGTTTGGATCTGTGTTTAGTTCACAAAGCCATGACAAAACCCTCATAGTTTTATATACAGTGTCCACCCTTCTAACATGAACTGTTTTGTCCTGAGAGAATTCTTTACTAGGAAGTTGCACACTCTGCTTGAATTATTGATTACTCGTTTCCTTTAGCATGGAAATAAAAAACAAAACACAACTAGGATTTGCTTCTGTCAACATTACATCATACTTCCTCAGATTTCACATGGGTGTTTTGGATATACTTCCTATGTTAAAGTGTCTTTGTAGTCTGACTGCTGAATGCTCAGAGAAGATTATGTACATTGAATTTCTGTGACAAGTTCCAGTATTTTCTTGGAAGTGAATAAATGTTTTTGCTTATTTCCAATGCTCAGGGTTTTGGCTGTAAGTTTAGTTCATAATTTTGTCAAGATACCACTTTTCTGGTGTTGGAAAGAAAATTTTGAAAGAGATACATAACGTACAAAAACACCGAATTAATGTTATTTAGAAATTTTGTGTTGGAAGGAGTGTGGTGGACTCAGTTTGTCTGCAGGAAAATCAACTCCTGCTGTGTCTGCATGTGTACTTGCTCTCTTTGTTTTTCTGTTTGCTGAATTGGTTACTAATGACATCAATATCTGTGTAGAAGATTTTCAGTTCAATTTTTGGGAAGATTTGCTAGTGCCAAGAGAAAGATTTCGCCTCTCCATCAAGATCACAGTGATGCTGATGCCATTTTCTGATTTAGGGAGACTCCAAATGGTTGTGGTTTTGCAAGAGAGTCACATAGGACAAAAGGAAATTTCCTGA
This sequence comes from Scolopax minor, assembly GCA_028566535.1. Lineage (NCBI taxonomy): Eukaryota > Metazoa > Chordata > Aves > Charadriiformes > Scolopacidae > Scolopax > Scolopax minor. The sequence goes on along the minus strand of JAOXNG010000026.1, from coordinate 25,115,046 downwards.
TATGACAATTGGTTTTGCTTTTCAGTTGGATGCATCTGCATGCTTCCCTCTGCTGTTCTAAGTGGTACTGTTCTCTGTTTCCCGATTCTTCTGCTAGTACAGCCTAATCATTCTTGTATGAATTGAATTCTCAATATTTTACTGCTAAATGCTACCTGGCACGCTAAGAAAACAGTCACTGAATCTGACAGGGTTTTAAACTGGGTTTGAGTAATGCAATTCAAGTGTTCAAATAGATTACCCCTCTAACTGGTAAATAAATTTCTTCTTCTTTTTTTCCTCAGTTTATAGCAGCCAAGACAAAGTAGAGGATGTTTCAGTTAAAACTCACTTTGTTTTAAAAAACTCACCTCCACAGTAAATTTAATTTGCTGGCAAATCTTAATTTGATAGCATACTTTCTTTATCTTGCCTTAGATAGCTCAGAATTTGTGTTATATATGTGGAGGTTCTGGGACTGAATTGTTCAGTCTGTATTTCTAATTCAGCTATTTACTACAGAAAAGAATTACTGATCATAGAATCTCTGTGGTTGGAAAGGCCCTCTGAGATCATGATTGCAGTTCTAATGTATTATTTAGATTATACATTGAAGTTCATTCTGGTCTTTTGATAGCAATTATTTACTGTTGTAAAACTGCAGATTATGATGACATGATTAGCATTTCGTATGGTTAGTCGTATTTCTGAAGCAGAATGAGATAATTAGAATAGAATAGACTCTATCAATTGGTAGGGACCTACAATGTTCTTCTAGTCTAACTGCCTGACCAAATCAGGGCTGACCAAGTTAAAGCACATTATTAAGGGCATTGTCTAAATGCCTCTGGAACACTTGACAGGCTTGGGGCATCCAGCACCTCTCTAGGAAGCCTGTCCCAGTGTCTGACCACCCCCTCAGTAAAGAAGTGCTTCCTGATGTCCAGTCTGAACCTCCCAGTCTGAAGCTGCTGTCAGCTTTTGAGCCATTTCCACGTGAAAACCTCTGTTACTTTTCATCCTGACGCAATTTTTAAAAGATATTTGGACTCATATAATGGACTAATGTTTACACTTTAGATATCTTCCAGCTTTTTAAATTTCTGCCATTATGTCAACTACTTTTAAAATATTTGGATTTACAGTTATGCGTATCAGCCTTGAGACGTGTGAATCTATAAGCCTTTGTGAGCATCTGGACTGTATTTGAACATTGCAAAATATCCCAAAATACAGTATCTTAGTTATATATATATATATATATAGTATAATGTGTAGCTATACTATATAGAGAGAGTACCAACTCTGTATATAGTACCAACTCTGTAACTGTTGATATTCTAGGATATCATAGTTCTTGAGTTGTTACAAACTTTCACTTTTGGAAGGAAATTAACACAAAATATTTCATTTATTTTAAAATGTATTATGAATGCTGGTTTCTGTTCTAGCTTACTGTATAAAAACTTGGCCAGCACCCTAACTGTAAGTTTTCTAAGCTTGTTTTCCAAATCTATGTTTAGATCAGAAACATGTTGATATTGTCTATTAAATGCAGAAGCCAAAGTTCCTCAGCACTGTTGTTTCTTCCAAATCATATAACATATAAAGACTTACCCTCAAGCACACAGATGAAGTCTGTCTGCCTGAATGCCTCTCTTGATATTATAAAACTAATTTGTGCAAAGTCTCAAAAGAAATTTACTATTTCTGAATTATTTCAGAGGTAATTATTTTTAATATTTAAATATGGAAATATTTAATGAAATACTTATTTGCAATAAATGCTGCAGTTGGCAGTAGACACAGCCTAGAGGTCCTAACCAAGCTCGATGCTTGCTTATGCTGAGCTTTCTGTAGAACTAAGGTAGATACGGTTGTGAATATTTACAAACAGTAGAAGAAGAGGCTGGCAGGTCAGAATACAAAACTGTAGGTGCTTACAATGTGAAACTGAAGAAAAATGAGATACTTGCATCAGCAGTGCAAGGACACAATCCTTGTGCAGTGCAAGGATGATGTACCTCAGCATAGAAAATGTTTTCTTTTTTTCTCTGACAAGGTGGTGGCTGAAATTTTGGGAAGAGGAGCTTGTTGAAATAAAGATGCTGAATGGAAATAGCGTGCTAGTGCTAATTAAATGTAAGGTCTGGGAAGGAGGAGGCTATATTTAATTAGATTTCTGATCAACAAAGAAATGGGGAATCTTTTCTGTGGGTTCACAGTTCATATAAGGCAGCAGTAGGAAGGATTTCTTTATCCTTTTTGGAGTTTTTCCTTGTTTCCCTGGTCCTGTGCCTGTGTGAAGCCATTCCGTGTCTTCAGGTTAATTTCCTAATTTTCCAGATCAGTCTGACTGGTTATGATTAGAGGTGCTTTCCTTAGACTCAGCCAAAGCACATTAAGGGGAGGGTGAAAGTGTGTGTATGTGGGGGTGGAGAGTAGCCCTTGTCATTGCTTCATTATGATATATGGCAATGTAAGTCTTTGATAATGTCATTTTTTTCATCAAGCATTGCATTCGTGGTGAAACAAAAAAGGGAGAAAGGTTATATATTTTTTAACAGAAATGCAGTTTTTTCTTTAAAACAGCTTTTTATTTAATTTAGATTTTTAACCAACTGCAAAACTCAAGAATGAGAAATAACTGACCCACAGTCTCACAAACCCTTGCCTCTTTTCTGATGAGTTGAAATACTTGCTAAGCAGGAAGTACTTAGAAGAAGAAAAGTGCTTCATTTGCATCTCATTCTGAAGTTAGCAGCTGGACTGACAGAGTGTGCATGTGATGGTATTTACTCACAAAAGCAGTGGTTTGCTGTGAACAAATTTATATTTTTCCGAAGTGTGAAACTGGTCATTCAGTCATTCAGAATGAACATAGCAAGTACTAAACTACATTCTATAGGCTTGTGAGTAATGCCCTCTTCCTCATAAAGACATTTTTTTTCTTGAATGAAGGAAAAGAGCTTTCGTCAGGTGAATGTGGAAAGACCACTGGAATAAAAACTAGGAGTGCATGCACGGTAGGAGATAGAGGGTTCAGTTGTAGAATCTGTGAAGAGCTTGACGTGAACAAAGTTAGTTTAAAAACGTAGGCAAATAAATAAAGCTAGTCTTACCAATTAATGGAAGACAAGTAGCCATTTATAGTTAGTCCTATTTTGTAGGGTCAGTTTTTCCAGAACAAATGTATTTTAATGGATTTTGTGTGCAAACATAATTGTGAATGAAGCAAGTCAAGTATTTTATATGCTTTGTTAATTCCAGTTAGAAATTGGTTGATTTCTAGTATTGAATTGATTGAGACAAGTGACTTGGGGAGGTGAAATTTTCCATGTACAAATTCAGAAAAGCCAACATTGAAAAAGGAAAGGCCTTTCACATCTTCTGTGTCCAGTGCAGAGGTGTAAGAAAGGGTGTTATTCCGTACCTGCCTAGCTGAAGACAGGATGGCTCTGATCAAGGTTGTTTGATCTGTGATCAGTTGCAAGTTGATGACCAAATTAAATGACTGTATAAAACCGTCACAGAAAGGTTAGCCTGAATAAAATGATGCCCTGATTGATACTTGCCCCTTGTTTGCATTGAAGTCTTCGGACTTCTGAGAAAATTGCTTGATTTTTAGACTGCTTAGCTTTTAAAATGAGGCAAAATTTGGAAAGCCCAGCATCTGCTGTTCAGGGATAATGCTGTCCCTTAAACAGTTGTTAAGAAGAGATTTGTTTCCTTGATTTATAAGCCACAGAATAATTCATAATATACTGTAAATGTTGGATTTTATTGTTTTTGAAGGGAGGGGAAGAAAAGCAAAGTTTGGAATTCAGGGAATAAAGATATATAATATTTAAAAGTTTGCCTTTATATTATCTTCTTTTCCTAAATAATTTTAGCTGAGAACTTCGACAGAAAAGGGGTCTCCCCCGGGGGATCACTGTGAAAAATGCTTCTTTCACAGAATCACAGAACTGTAGGGGTTGGAAGGGCCCTCTAGAGATCATCCAGTCCAACCCCCTGCCAGAGCAGAGCCTCTCAGAGCATCCAGGTGGGCTTTGGGGTTTCTGAAGATCTCCAGAGACAGAGACTCCACACCCTCTCTGGGCAACCTCTTCCAGTGCCCCATCACCCTCAAAGTAATGACGTTCTTCTTCATGTTGAGATGGAGTCTCCTGTGTTCCAGTTTGTGTCCATTGTCCCTCATCCTGTTACTGGGCTCCACTGAGCTTCTGCTCTGAGCTCACT
>JAOXNG010000026.1:25048484-25059262 GCA_028566535.1 Scolopax minor | reverse complement strand
ACCAATAGGTTTGCAAACCAAAACCTACATGGTGTTTCTTATAATGTGCATATTTATTTGTGGCATCTGTGTTTAGCCAGTGGAACTCCCCATGATAGACTATCACTGAGCCAGGTTTTACATAAGGATAATGAAGTTACCGATAGTTAAAACAGATGATAGGAAAGGGTCGTGGGGGATGGCAGCCTCATGATTTAGAACTTAGGCCAAGAACTTTGAGCCAATTGCTGTTCATTAAAAAAAATTGTTGCTCCTTTCTCAGAGGCTTCTGGGCCTGGACCACTATTGGCAACCAGAAGAATCAAAGTTCTGATTCACTGTTGCAAATCCCAGGTGCCTGCCTTTAATTAAGGTCTGCAGAGCCTGACTTAAAATTAACTGTTAGTAAATTTTATTTTACAACTACTCAAAGACTGTTGAACTACACAGCTTCTGGTTATTATGTGTTTTGTCCAGCTAACATTATTTTTCATGTACTTCAGCATAAATTGTAGATTTCTTTCATTAATAGATAGCCATTTTCATACCCCTGCTGTGTTACAGTTCCTGGGCTGTAATACATATACATGGCTGTGGTTCACTCTAAGCTTGGATGATCATAACGGGCTGGTAATAACTCTTGGTATATTTTCTTGACATTACTTGCTTAAACAAAATCACATCAGCTATAGCCTACGTGTGCTGCCTAAGAGGCCAGTAGTTATAGTAGGTATGTGTAATCTTGCATATTGTTTTTGCATGCTTTTAGCTAATTTTGTAGAAATAGCTAATGTTTGGCACCCATGAAGGCTGTTTTTATTCATCTGGCATGCTCCGATCCAAATACTCATTTAATGCGGTCACCAACTATAGAAATAGTTAAACAATACTGAAAATGGACATGTTTTCTTTGTTGGGATGATCGGTGACACACTGAATTCTTTTCACTAAGTAATTTGACCACAAGTATCTCTTTACTTTGGAAAAAGAAGAGGAAAAAAGCTCTAGAAAGTAGATTTTTCTCTCAGTTTTCCTATTTGCAGAGCTTATATAGGGTGATATAATTAGAACTTCAGGATAAGTTACACAAAGTATTGGATAAAAATCAAGACTAAAATAAACATTCAGTTTCTCTTTTTTACTTATTTGACTATTTACTTATTTGACTATTACACACAAACACTTGGTTATAAATAGATACCTCATCCATGTTAGACTAACACTTTGTGTTCGAAGTATGATTCTGGAAAAGAAAGTATTTTTTAAAGTGATCTAAAGCAATTATGCAATTTGAAACCTTCAGTTAGCTCATGAATCTTTATTACAATTGGCTTCTTTTTATATGCTCTGTAATAAATACCAAAAAGTCTCTAAAGTAAAACATTCCAGCTGAATAGTCCTTACTGAGAGAATTTGCATCTGCAGTTGTTTTTATCTCTTGATAATCTTACATTGGCAAGATACCTATATACTATTAGTTTACACAATAGCTACTGTTACAAGAATAAATACCATTGACATGTTTACTGTCAACCTCATGGACATAAATCGTTTAATTAATTTGCTGTTAGCATTTACTTTGCTTGAAAGAAGTGGGAGTGTTGAAGTTCTGAGGGTAAAAGAACACCATTCTGTGTCTACCATCCTTATTCAGAATTTGCTGCTCTATGTAGAGATCACTAGAAAATACAGTTTTAAATTTTTTCAGAATAGTCAGTATTGTGCATCTGATCTTGAAGAATGCTAGTGTCTCTCTGAAGGTCAGTTGTTAACCATGAAAATGTACAAAAATTGCTGTTAACTTAATACCTACCTTCGTTGACAGAGAAGAGCCAATGCAGTGCAGAAAGTAGTAGGACAAAGTTTTTTAGCCGTTGCTCTCAAGCTGTGTTTGAACAGTGACATTTTATTCCTGGATGGTCAAGTCACTAGATTCATTCTTTACATGAAGCACAGCGGGTTTTCTTCAAGTGCTGTCTGGCTCTCCTAATTGTATGCACCTTCCACACTTGAGAAAGAGTAGAAAATACCTTTCTTTACTCGGTAATTTTCTGATTTTAATCAAGAAAATCAAAACTGAATTTGACTTCCATGAGCCAAATAGGAAGAAATGACTAAAAGCATTAAATGCCAGGATGTGCTAGTTTGCTTTTAAGCTGTGCCCCAGACCCTGTTGTGCTGTTGTTGTGTGAAGAGTGAGAAAAGCAGTCAGGCACTGACATACGTGAGGACTTAACTGACACCTCATTCATCTGGATGGTTTCCCTCTGTCATTGAGAGCTTAAAATTTGTCACTTTAAAGGTGCAGCTTTTACACTATTCAGATTATTACAAAATATCTTAGAGTAGTTCAGGCTATAGTTCTTAAAAGAACGTAGAGCTTTTTATAGACACTTTCCTGTCTCTCTTCAACTCTAATACTTCCTTTACTTGACCATGCATAGCTATCAGTCATGGTTATTTTTGTATTAGAACTAAAAAGACAAGAATAAAATGTACTTTCTGAAATGTAACAGGAACCAGCTTTCATCCTTTTGTCCTAGTTCCATCTTCTGTCCATAGAACTGTTCATTAATCTGTCATTACTTCTGTTACCTATGGATTCTGCTGTTTAAAACTCTACAGGGCCCTTTAAATTCTGGACTGTTTTTCATTTGTCCTAGAATATTTTGATATGGTCTGCAAACCACTTTATAAAATTGTTGACGGACTTTGTCCAGTCTCTTTCTTAGATTCTCCTCTGCTTTCATGCTAGCCATTAGTACTTGTTTTCTATTGCTGACATTTTCTCACATTTCATTCTGCAGAGTATCTTAATTTCTGATGGAAAAGGCTTCTAGTCTGATGCTCCCAATCCATCTCAGACAGAACTATTATATTTCTCTACCGAATGAATTGCAGTTGAGGAGAATTCTGGTTTATTTTAACAGTTCAGGTACGTGTCAAATCACATTTTAAAACAAAATCCCAAATGTATTGTCTCCTCTCAAAAGATATCAGTGAAAACCCATAGCAGTCTTTAGAACCGTTATTTGGACTTACTGTTTTTGACTATGCAACTTTACGAAGAACATAATACAAAGTAAAATTGAATGTTACTGCATTGTTTTAGCAGCATGTGGAAGAATCAGTAACTGTCTACCAAAACCTGTAGATAACCCTGAAACTTCATTTCCTTTCATGCTGAGCACTTAAACCCATCTTAAATCTTTTCCATCCTCTTGTCTCTCACAACATATTCTGAAGATGTGAATTTCATGCGTGTTTTAGTCTCTCAAATCCTACCTAATGAAAACCACAAACAAAATCTCTAATGCTGAAAGGCATTGAAAGGCTTAAAAGCAGCTATCTGCAGTAATCATTATACCAGTCAAGTGTTTTATTTATTACTGCATTTAATTCTATGACATCTTTTTTTTTTTTTTTTACTTAAAACATATAAAAACTTTGTTGGTATAAATTGTTAGTTTCACAGAAGTCAGTACTGGGTCCAGTTCTGTTTAACATCTTCAGTAATGATCTGGATAATGGGGCACAGTGTACCCTGGTGACACAAAACTGGGAGGAGTGGCTGATATGCCAGAAGGTCATGCTGCCATCCAGAAGGACCTCAACAGGCTGGAGCAATGGGCTGAATGGAACTTAATGGAGTTCAACAAACACAAGTGCAAAGTCCTGCATCTGGGGAGAAACAAACCCATGCACTATATTCTGATAGCTCCTGGCTGGAAAGCTGCTTTGCAAGAAAAAGCCTGGGGATCCTGGTGGACACAAAGTTGAACATGAGCCAGAGATGTGCCCTTGGTGCAAAGGTGGCTAACAACATCCTGGGCTGCGTTACGAGACTGGAAACAGTCCAACAAAGGGCCACTAAGGTGATTGAGGAACTGGAACATCTCTTCCATGAGGAAAGGCTAGAAGAGGTGGGACCATTTTGCCTGGAGAAGAATTTGTGGGAATTTCATCGATCTGGACAAATACCTGAAAGGAACATGTAAAGAAGATGGAGCCAGGCATTTTTCAGTAGTATCCAGTGACAAGACAAAAACCAATGGACACAAACAGGAGATTCTATCTGAACATGAGGAAACACTTTTTCACTGTGATGGTAACTGAGCACTGGCATGGGTTGCACAGAGAGTCTCCATCCTTGAAGCTTTTCAAAAGCTGCCTGGACATGGTCCTGGGCAACTAGCTGTAGGTGATCCTACTTGAGGAGGGAGTTTTGGACCAGACAACCCTTCCAACCTCAACCATTCTGTGCAACAGCAATAGAAATAATCAACTACTGCTTTAACTTCTAAAAGCTCTTTCAGAGGCTTCAGTTATATAGAGTTGAACATAGAAGCTGGGTCAACAATATCGTATCTGTATGAAAACTCTACCAGAGAATGTCTGTAGCAGGTTCATTAGACCCCCTTGGTATCTCAGAACATAGTAGGAATTTTCTGTATGTCAGAAAAATGGAAATTAAATAAGGAATTCAATCAATGAGACAAGCCCATTTCCCCTTGAGAAAAGCATTTTAAAATCATTTTGTATAAATTGGTAGTTCTAGGACAATTTATCAGCAACCAGTACCACAGGATCCATCTCATTACAGAGCTGTAGCTCAGCTGAGGCAAGCAAAGTTACAGCATGTGAAACAGAGGGAAAATCAAGACCCAGAATGATTTATATATTTTGAGCTTATTTATTCAATCTTTCCAAAAATTTGAGGAGCAATTCAGGTTCAGTGTGGAAAAAAAAAATAAAAATCTAAAGCATCAGGGAAAAGTAATGCTTGATCATTTCTCTCTGGAAAGTCATTGTCATAATTTATAATTTATATAGGTAGTCTGGGCAGCATCCCTGTGTTAATTTTGTCTGATATTGGCAATGAGCCCAAGGCATGAGAAAAACCAAAGTTACAAAAGCTGTGTGATAGTCAAGGCTGGTATGTTAGGCTACTGTAAATCATTTCCTTCTGGTTCTGCATCCCCCCGTGTATTTCTTGCTGCAAGGAGTGTATTTCATGAGCAGAAGTATTGAATTCATGCTGCACCAGATTATTTGCTTCTTTTGTACTAAAGACAATTCTGGTAACTTTTCAGGCTGATTTATGGCTCTTTCTTATATTTTAAAATTCCTATGTATCCCAAGAAGCCCAAGCTTGCAGTCTGGACGCATGAAAGAGGGAACTCACAGGAAGTCCATAATTATTTCATGTAATATACAAAACAGTTGGGCTGCTTGATTCAAATCTTTAGAACTGTGGTCAAGAACATGTCTTCATGGACATCTCTTCTGTTCATGTTGTCTTTTGCTTTTGTTAAAGTTATAGCAGAAAGTGTGAGGTTAGGTTTGGTTTCAGGTCACATACTTGTGGGGCTTTGATTCTTAACAGCTTTTTTATAGTTACCCTCTGTATGACATATGTGCCTGTTCCTGTTTTGTTTTCTTTATATTTTCTTCTTACTTATAGGTGATTTGATTTTTTGATTTATTTTTTTTCAAAAGAATCTGTCATCTGCCTTTAATATTGTTGAATAGAAGGATTTTGTGCACGTCTAGAGAAAAGGAGGCTGAGGGGAGACCTTATCGCTCTCTACAGCTACCTGAAAGGAGGGTGTAGAGAGATGGGGGTCGGTCTCTTCTCCCAGGTCACAGGCAACAAGGCAAAAGGAAATGGCTTCAAGTTGCATCAGGGGAAGTTCAGATTGGATATTTTGAAAAATTTTTACATGGAAAGGGTTATTAAGTATTGGAATGGGCTGCCCAGGGAAGTGGTTGAGGTAAATCCCTGGAGGTATTTAAAAGACACTTTGACATAGTGCTTAGAGACACTAAGCACTTTTTTTTTTTTCTTAATTAGATAGGGTTTTATTATATTGGTTGATGGTTGGAATAGATGATCTGAAAGTTCCCTTCCAACCTAGATAATTCTATGATTCTATGATTGTTGCCTGTGAAAAAGACAGTACATTGATTCTGAGTATTACTGAGTATGTGTATTTTCTTGCCTTATAAATAACATTTCTTCAGTAATTTCCACTTAGGCTGCATGTCTTGCTTGTGCCTCCATCTAGTCTCTTTGCTCTGACTGTTAAGTGTATGTGTATGTAGCCCATGGAGATCATAGGGATTTAGATGACAATATATTAGTGGTATATATAGCTTTGTTGTATTCAAGGGTTTGGTTTCCTAAGGAAAGGCGACATCAGCCATTTGCTGTGTGGTGTTAAACCGAGCATGAAGAGCTGTAGTCTGATCGGCAAAGCACATGCTATAAAGCTATAGGAGTTGTATTGGATTCAGTGTATCATTGGAACAATAGGACATTACAAAGTTTATGTGGAAAATGCTTTTACAGAGGCACAGTTAAGCCAGGCTCCTTAGGAAAATTAGCCCTGCCTCCTTTTCACTGGCCCCAGCTGGTTTGTTGTGAGGCTTTCCCAAAGGCTGACTGAACTGGAGCAGTGAATAATGTGAGAGCAAACTGGCTGAAACAACAGGTAGTAGATAACAATGATGCTGTTGGGTTGTGAGAGGCATTCTGTTCAGCGCTGACAGTCTGATTGCATCAAATAGTTTGCCAGTCATTTACTCAACAGGTTCCTAAAACTTTCTTCTCTTTTTCCCCTCAGAGGCTATAGGCATGTTTTCCTGCTCAATCTGTGAAGGCATTCATGATTGCCTTACTTACCTGCAGAACTCATCCCACTTCCACACTGTTGCCTGCCTGCAAGTGGGGATCAATGCAATGTAGTTTCTAGTCCTGTCCACCAAAACATGTCTTAAGCCCATGTTCTCCAACAGTTGCATCTCTTTCGTTGCTGGTGTCACCGAGAGGTGCAGGATGCACTAGGCTGGGGTTAGTGCAGGCAGTTTAGCACTAGTGTTTGAAGTTGGCTATGCTCTCACTCATCAGCCTGCTGAAGATGACTTTTACATCTGCTGCAGGTTTTTCTAGATTTAATGATTGTGTTGCAGGTGAGACCAAGTAGACTGACTCCCTATTGAACAGGGTAATGTTAAATTTAGGAATTATCATTCCGATCCCCTACGGGAAATACCTTTGCTACAAAAATTGACAATGTGGACAGTTAGAAATTGGTTTAGAAGACATACACAGAAGGAAATATGAAATTTTACAGGGCTTTGAAAGGTAAATTATTGTTTATTTATGGAGGAAAATAAATTCTCTACAGTGTAATGAAATGAGGAAACTTCAATGAAAACACCACGCAGTTTTTAAAGAAGGATCAAGGATGTATGGAAAAAGCTTATTTGAGAAAGGAAATTAATTTGGATGACCTGATGCAGAAAAAGCATTTGAAATTTTTTTAATTAGTATTTCCAGAGCACAGTGTTTATTTGTACAGATGATAATTTGATACTACAGTGTCTGATAATTTTAATGACTTCCTAACTTTTTCACGTAGGTTTACTAAGAGGGAGGTGCAGAACCAACATTGATTTAGCTGACTGAATTGCTGGATTTTCCTGATGCCTTACAGTTTCCTTATTAGCATGGGACTGACAGAAGTTGTTACCTGGTGTATAATGGAGATAATATTTACTCAATAAATACTACTTTTAATTTCACCATACATAAAGTTGGTTGAAAATCAGAATTGCATAGCCTCAGAGGAAAAGTAACGACATTGAAAGTTTCGTAGATAATTTGGACTTGGATGCTTTTCTTCTGTTCCATTTTGCAAGAAGTATATGTGTTCCATTAGCGTCACAGATGCAGAATATGATCACACATGCCAGTAACTACAAATTAATTTTTTTTTTTATACACAGCATACTGTGATTTAGTGGCTTGGGGTAGTGTGGTATTTGTGGTTAACTTGCTTAGCCTCAGTGAGGGTAAAATCCTCCTTAGGAAGGAGGAAGGATGTATTTGTGGTTTAAGTTTGAAATTGGAAAACGGGAGATCTCTTTCTGGCTTGATGACAGATTAGTTGATCTGTGGGGAAATCTCTTTCTGTTCCTTAATTTCTGTTTATGTAAACAGGAGTTCTAAAGACTATTGTCCGATTCTGATGAATAGAGGACTCCGTTCATTAATATTTGTAATGTGTTTTAAGACAACAAGAAGGAAATTAATATTTTAAAAAGTGGTCTTGAAAGAAGTTACTCATTTAATGTCTCCCTCAAAGAAAAGTTACCGGCAGCAGGTTACCCTGAGGCAGTATTTTTTACTGCTGTGCCTACGTGCAGTGTAGAACACTGTAACAATTAAGTTAAATTTTAAATTTGTTTCTCTGTGATTTCTGTAATATCTACAATATTCTATCATCTACTGTATCTACCAATAATCTGTCAGTCTAACATACTTACTACTTCTATCTTTTGAGCTCTTTTTTCTTAATATTGCCTGTCCCATCAATGCCAGAGAATATTCCAGAAACTATTTCTGATAGAATCATAGAATGGTTCAAGTTGGAAGGGACCCTGAATATCATCAAGTTCCAACCCCCCACTGCCCTGGGCAGGGACACCTCCCACCAGAGCAGGTTGCTCAAAGTCCTGTCCAGCCTGGTCTTGAACCCCTCCAGGAATGGGGCATCCACAGTTTCCCTGGGCAACCAGTTCTGGTGCCTCACCACCCTTGGAATAAGTAATTTCTTCCTAATATCTAATCTAAATCCACCCTCTTTCAGTTTAAAAATGTTACCCCTTATCCTATCACTATACTCCCTGATGAAGAGTCCCTCTCTGTCTCTCCTGTGGGACCCCTTGAGGTACTGGAAGGCTGCTGTAAGGTTTCTCTGGGGCATTCTCTTCTCCAGGCTGAACAACCCCAAATCTCGCTGCCTGTTGTTATAGCTCCAGCTATCCTTCTGGTGTCCTGGATATAAGAAACTGCCTCATTAAGAAAACTCCACTGGCATTGATAAAGCATTGCCAAAATAAATGGATTCATAAATGACTGGATGCTCAGTCCCATTGGTGGGTACAGAAGTGCAATACATGATCTTTCAGTGGCTGGTTAACTGTTTTTTCAGGCTGATGTTCCAAAACAAATTGTAAAGGCAGCAGAAGTTAACTAAGAGCAGACAATCTTAATTGGAGTAGGCACCATGTCTGACCAGCACGCTAGTATTAACATGCAAGAGTGCCAAATGGGCTGCTGAGGAAATCTCAAATACTGAGTGCAGTCTGTAGAGATTAAATAATCTTACTTTATTTGCATGTACCCATGCTCTAAAAGAGCAACATGTGCTTTAAAGTTGCTGTGTACATAAGAACCACAGTGCAGCATTCCATGAAAGGAATTCATTTTATGACATGTCCCTTTGGGCATCAGAGGGAAAGTGTCAGGTTGCCCTAGACTGTAATTCGCAGTGAAGTTCAAATGTTGCTTTTGGCACCTGTCCTGAATTTGGCCGTGGTATAATTTGTGGGCACTTTTTTTGTCTACAAGTTGGAGAGATACAGGCAGATGCTGTTACCAAAAAGAGATCCCTGTGGTTACCATAAATAGGATTTCTTCCCTTTTGTCATTAAAATCTTGAGAGTGAATTCCTTCTGCATGGTCCGTTCTGCCACACCACACATCCAAATGGGGGGGGAAGTGATCAATCAGTCAAGAGCTGGAAGTCAGCTCTATATTTCTGAGGCAGATGCTCTCCTGTCTTTCCCAAATGCCACTGTATCATTGTCTTCACTGTTTGGCTGTCGACTTCTCTCATGAGTGAGGGGAATCGGGTATTGCCCTTGGTGTAGGTTTTTGTATCTCTCTGGGCCGTCTAAGGGGTCTTGCTTGGGTATGGGCAATGAGCACCGTGCAGAATCACCACCTTGTAGCTTTTGCTGTTGTTCGTTTTGTTCTCCATGTCTCAAAAGTGTTGGGTTGAGGCTGACATATGGTCCTGAAAAGATAAGAGGAGGGGAAGGAGCATTGGAGAGGAGTTTCTGCTGCAAACTTGAGCAGAAAGTGGTAAAACCACTTTGGGGGTGTGATTTTTCAAAAGCTCACTGGCACAATTTCTCTCTTGTGTAATGTTGCTTGAATTATCTGTGAAGCGTTTTGAAAGTGGGGAATACTCTGTTCTGAACTATCAGCTCAAATCTAAAGCCTGAAATCTTATTTGGCATCCAAATGCTCCCGAAAGGGTTTGGCTTTGTGTTACAACCCAGAAGATCTTTGTTTTCTGCTTCAAAGCTGCAGCCAGACCCTTGTAGGAACAGCTGACGAGATTCACCCGTGATTTAGGCACAAATCAAAACCAATGCTGCAAAAGAGTCCAAGTGGTTGGCCCCATGTGTCTGTAACCGGAGAGATGTCAGAGGAGCTCTGACCCTAACTTTGGCGACATTAAAAGTGTCCCTCAAGTAAACCCTGAGAGCTGCAGGTCATAGAAACAGAACAGAAATAACCGCTGTATTTTAACATCTTAACACAGAGTGCAGAGGCAGTCGGCGCCATCGGCTGTGGTGCTAGGAAGTCGTTACACACCGCACGGATCGTGTTTAACCTTGTCACTGCTTTTCCTTCTGGACGGGGGGCTGGGACCCCTTATGTCACACCTGCCAACATCTGAGAGCTATGAATAGGAGACCCACATACACGTTGCAAGTATTTCAAAAAGCTTTACTCAGGGAGAAGTTTGGGTGGCAAGAGTAGGCCAGATCTGATGTTCTTGGCTTTAGACATGGGCTTTGCTCGCAGCGAGGAGTCCTGCTTCGCAAAGGCGAAGCTAAGAAGAGCTTTTAAGATCGAAACCCGTCCTTCTCCGTGTCTCCAGCCGGCGGCTCTTGGCTCGCTCGGCCCCTGTCAGAGGGAGCTGGGGGGTCTTTCCCCC
>JAOXNG010000026.1:25025776-25035786 GCA_028566535.1 Scolopax minor | reverse complement strand
CCATCTTATTTAACTTTGGAGCGTATCTAGTTTCATATGGTAGTAAGAGCTGAAAAGGTCTCTAAGCATTAGTTTTACTTTAGATGACATTCAAAATTTAAACATTATAAAAATTACTAGTAAATTTATATGCCAGCATGTTTATTAGTTGCAGATGTTCAGATACTTATAAACGGGTGTAATTTTAATTACTCTCAAATTAGCATCCAGATGCTAACCCTTTACGTTTGCTTTGTGGAGATGCAGCATTAAAAATATATATCTAAATTTAAATGTAAGGATACCGTCTCTTTAAGAAAAGCATTTATGTTCTGTTGATGGAAACATTGAACCTAAACTGTGAAACTTGAGAATTTTTACAGCTATGTACCATATGAAACATGACAAAGTGTAGCTCCTTAGTTGATTGAATAAGAATAGCATCACGTCATTATATTTAATTATTCTTATGTATCAGAATGTGTTTGTTAATGAAATACTGATGTAAGGTATTCCCATTTTTAAATGTGTACGAGAATTTTTTTTATTTCAGAAAAGCTCTGAATGTTGAATGTGTGTAAGTCTCCAGGAATGTAACAAGTTGATAAAAACCGCAGCCAAGTCCATCCTCCTTACAGGAAAAAAAAAAAAAGCTGTAATTTCTTTTTTTGGACATTTGTTTTGCAGCTTTCTACGTCTTAAGGCAGAGAATAGCCAGCCTAAGGTGCCAGCCCAAAGGTTAGCTGAACATATTTCTTGAAATAATTTTGGCAACGTTATGACTTGGAGTTACAGCCTCTAAGTCATAAGTTTACATGAAAACTATAATACATGACAAGAAGATGTAGATGGTCTTTTATAATTTTTTTTTCTTTTTCAAGCATTTGATTGGGGGAAGATGAGGGGGGAAGGAAATTAACAGGGCTGCTTTATCCAAGTCACCTATCTGATGAGATATTTTCTAGACTATTGCACTTTTCACTCTTTTTCTTTATTTTACCCTCAAGCCCCAGGCAATATTTCATTTTTTTTTACTTCCTGGAAACTGTTTATACTCGCAGCATCATATTTACAACCCTAGGAGGCCTGATTTGCTTTTGCAGTATTGGATCATGTGCAGTGGGAAGCTAGTTTGGGATGGCTGAAGCACTTACTGCTGCCTGTTGCCTGCTCTCCACCTCCGCTGCAAGTTGTCATTCCCACAACAGGGGAACTTTATTACCCTTGTTCTCCAGCCTGGCACATTAGAGCAAAATGAAATCAAGGCTAGTTTACATTGGTACCTAGGGCTGCTTAGGAGTTGATGCTGCTTAGGAATTGATATGTCTTATTTACTTATCCCTGTGACAGTGCAGGTAGGTCTAAAGGTCTGAAGACCAGTAGGAGTATGGGTCTTTAGAAAGGGGAGCAAAGCAGCTGTTTGTCTGTGAAAGCCAGCTTTGTTACTGCACTACAGAAGTAACCCCGCTGAAACCAGGGGGTGTTATATTCTAGTAAAACAAATAGCAGTAAGGCCCAGTTTGTTTTCTGCCACCATACATGGAGACAGTCATGCTAGCCTGCTCCTACCTGCTGTAATTCAGTTAGACACCTAGTAAGGTTCAGGTAACGCTTGAGATGATAAAACAGCATTCTTTAAGCAATTGGCATGAACCACTTGAAATGCACACAGGATTGACAAAGCATGAAATATTTCTTGCTTTTCTAATTTTGAGTTGTGTTAGATCAAAATTTCACTGATACTTAAAAAGAGTATTTAAGTGCATGACCATTAGTTTAACTTTCACTGACTTCATTAAATCCTACTGATTTCAGTGTTACCCATGCTTAACTTCTGTGTGCTTTTAAGTGCTGTTCTAAATAGCAAGGCATTAACGAACCGGGATGTGTGTGTGCAGTTAAGAAACACATTTGGCAGCCCAGGCAAGCAGAGAAGCCAGTGTGATGAATAGCCCTCGCTGGTTGCAGTTTGTCATATTAATGTGCTGTTGCCAGGATCATACGTGCAGACTGAGTAACTGATTTACCCTGGCAAATGAAGTAGTTGTATATGAAAAAATCAAGAGCCACTTACTTAATGGAACTGTATGTTTTAGGCAGAAGCCTAAGCGTGCACTTTGACAACATTCGTTATTAGGAATGTTTCAAGTAAGTGCAAGTAATTTGTGGAAAAATATTTAGGCATTAGATACTACCATTTTATCTGATGATGTTATCAGTCTCTAGTTACAAAAGTGAGTCAAGGATATTTATTATCTTTCAAAAAATAGAGTAAGGAATGTTTTGCATATGAAATTATCTGAATATTAATAGCCAGTTGCCCTAGTCAGGCTTATTAAGCTCTGCAGAGATAGATGTTGTGACTGCTAGTACACTTACTTGGGAAGCAAAATTATTTTTTCACAAGTAATTCTGTAATATGAATTCTGGGTATAACATGTTTTTACCACCTACTGGTAACTGTGGTAGGTTAAGCTTTATGCATTCTCCTGCATTTGTGTGTAGTTACATAGAGAAGAAATGTGTAACTCTGAAAGAGCTGCAGTGATTTATTTTACAAATTAGCTCATACCTTTGGGATCCTGATCAAAATTACTGTGAATAAGACAGATCTATTTTCCTGAGCATGTGTTTATGCAATTGCATAATTTGCACAGAATTGCAAAAAGTAAATAGAAATAGATAGACGATAGCTGAAGCTGGGTCTGAGGAAGACAAGTTGAGAACTTGAGGTCGTGGTCTGTTAGCATCACAGGGAAAAGGGAGCCAGTTTCAGGTGAAGGAGGAGGCGTAGAGGAAAGCTTGTTTCACCAACATACCTGTGTTGTTATACAGTTGGTACTGGGGGAATGCAAGCAGTGATCTTAAGACTGGAAGTCTGTCCTGCATTCAGCACTGTAAGAGGATCTAATAAAGGTTTGTGAAGCTGAATAGTCTGTAATCATCTCTGGGCTGATGTGCAAATTACTTTCTGTATTTGGACGAACTGACTTTTAAGGGCTGGGATTTAGAGTCAAAATAAATACGTTACTTGAGAAGGCATCAGCAGAAGCAAAGCCTTTCAGGCAGGTGGTCAGCATAGTTTGTTTCAGATGCATATTTTTAGACTGTATAGAGGTGAAAATAGAAGTTCAAGAATCATTTGGACATCTGCAGTCTGGCATTTTGAGGAAGATTTGAGTGGAGAGATGCAGAAAGAGCATTTAAAGACTTTGAGGGCAACTTCTGTCATAAAACTCTCTTGCGGACATCACTCAAGAAAGAAAATGCAAGGAATTAAAAGTAATCATTAAGGGACAGAACTTATGAGACAGAACAGAGAAAAAGAATGTAAGAATTTTACAGAGAATTATAAATAAGGCTGTTTTGATGAAAAATGTAGCTAGGGAGTGTTGAAAAACCAAAGAAGAGTTGAATTGTTGGAGATACTCCACTAGGAAAACTCAGGGATTTCCATTCTTGGCCAAAAATGAAGAGCAGGAGTTAGGCAGGTAGGAACTGAACAGTGCAACTGACTGGTTATGACTCCACCAAAAGTGTTTGTTAATCAAGAAATAGATCATTAACATTAAAATTCGAGACAAGAGAGAATAAAGGGAACAGCACATGGTAGTCAACTCTTGCCCTTAAAAGGTGGGCTGCTTAGTGCAGAGAATCTGACAAAACCTGAGGAGGACTTCCAAAGCAGTTTTGATAGAACTGTGTGCAGGAAGAAAATACAGATAAAACTTAAAAAACTCCACATTACAGACCTGTAATGAATTGACTGAATGTGTTTTTCATTTATTGTATTTATGCAACAATTTAAAAAATAGTAATTCAGAATGATTGAGTCATGATCAGACATCACCAGCAGCTAGTAGTGGCTGGGGAGATTGGTGGTTTCTGGCTTTTACACAAGCATAACACATATTAACAGCACATGCATTTCACCAGAAGTTCTTTCTTACTTTCTCCATACTTGAAAAAAACCCCACCAATTCTAAACCCAAACCACTCATTCATGTTTCAATTCCTGGTGTTATTTTTACAGGAAGTTTAATTTGGCATGAAGTTTAAGTGAGACTTAAAATGTGGTATTTGAAACCTTATTTTGGAGGAAAAGGTAGTTCTTGCCAACCTTTAAAATAGGTACTCTGTTAGATTTATGGCCAAATCAAAGGCCACTGTCTAAATTTCCTTCTTGCCTAGTAGGGAAGTAAGTGTTGCATAGGAGGCTGAAGTCCATGGACATGGCTTGCTTCAGTCATTGTCAATGTGAGTTGATTGGAGGGAAGTTTTTTTCTATTGGTTGTTGTGGTTGGTTGGAGGGGAATTTTTTAGTTGTCAAGGTGCAAAGAATATTAGTTGGGAGACTGTTTTCCCCACTACTTATTAGTCTGATGGTGTTTAAAAATGGATAAACACCATGTGTTACTGTGTGAGCAGAGCAACTGAAATATCCTACCCTACCCTATCCTATCCTGTCCTATCCTAATCTTGCAAGTGAGTGAGTGGAAAATTCAAAGAAAGAAACCAGTTGCATCAGCGTACGTAGTGTATGCTTAGACTCATGCCAAACAGCTGAAAGACTTAAAGAATTGCCTGCTATTATAAGCAATGCTGAAAGTCAGGCTTTTTCTTATTTTTATGCCTGGCTCTCATTGTTGACCATGTTCAACCAGAACCCTCTGGGAGTCAGGGAGCGGATCTCTGCTGCTGTGCAGGGGCAGTTCCTCCTTTGGAGAATGGAGTGTTTGAGCCATCCCACCTCTCTGGGCCTGGGGATTCTGGTAGAGGCCAGCAGGAAGGGCATGTAGATGTCAGTGGAACTCTAGTCAGATGTGCAAACTTGGCAGAGAGTCATCTGAGCACCGTGCAAAGCCCCCCCTTCAAGGTGGTGGGAGGATATACAAAGTGCTGATAGGAAATGCTGTGGGATGTGTCCGTGATACTGGCTGAGCTATAGATTGCTTACTGCAAAGAGCTTTTCTCTTCTGTACAGAAATTCTTCAGTTCTAACATTGTATTGAATTCCAGCAGCTGTGTATAAATAAGATGCCTAATACTTAAGCAGCCAAAGTGCACAGAATGTACTCTAATAAACAGTACAATGTTTGGCAGCAAACACGGGTTTCCAAACACCTGTTTAATGTGCAAAATAATCATTTTATGATGATTTTGACTTTATGGGTAGTGGCTTGCTAATCATTAGGAAACTTCCCTTGTGTAGTAGAGATTCTTGAGCTGTAGACTGCTGAGCGGCTGAGATCTCATTTAACTAAGACTTTTAATAATGGGAGAGAGATAGCTGTCATGTGATTTAGGTGCATTTCTTAATTATATCATGAGACTAGGAGGTACACTAGTCCAGGAACTACCTACCTGTATCTCATACAAGACATTAAGTACTGCATAGTATGGGGCACGTATTGGACTAGATGATCTCTTGAAGATCCCAAAAATCCGATGGCTTGATTTAATAAAATGGCCTATTTTACATGTTTAATATCTGTAGACAGTTGTATATTATTTGTTTCAAACAAATGCTAATACATAATTTTTGTTCTAGTACAATATATGACCTACTTGGTTAACTGAGAGAGTTAAGAAAAACATCTGATTCCTAACACAAACATATTTGACCTTCAGAATTAGAGGAACATTTTAACTTCTAGATGAAATTAAAATCTCATCTATTTCATTACTGAATTTTTTAAGGCTTTTTGTCTTCAAATATGATACTGTTTTTTCTCTATCTGATTTGCTGCTAATTTACAACCTATGCAATTCAAGGTGGGACCAAGACATTTAAAAAGTCGCCTGAACTGAAGTTGCCACAGGTTCAGCTACTGAAATGTAACACTCCACACCAAGCTGATCATATGGCATTGTGTGTTTTTTTAAAGAGCAATTTTTGCCTAACTGTATCCTACTCCACAATATGGATTTTCTCTAAAGTGGAGTTGAAATTTCATGGGAACTTTCAAAAACAAAGTTTTAGTAATTTCTGTTTCTCTATGGTAGTTTAGGTCATATCTTTTTCCCCAGTAACTTCAAAGTCATGAAATTAGTCTTCATAGTCTTAGTTGAATTTATTGATATCAGGAAGATAAGGGTTTCAGTGTCTCAATGGGCTCTTGCACAAAGATAATACTTTTTTTTCCCTGCTTATGACCAGTGATTAAAAAAGCAGAAGTTGTTTACAAGTGCAATGTTCTAGAAGTTTTTCATGATATACCAGGTGCTCTTCTGACAAATCTGTCCATTATCCAAGGGCATACTTTTTGAAACATACCTTGTAATAGTCTAAGCATCCCCTTTCCCTAATGCTTTAATTGAGAGACATTTCTGAATCCATTTCTTTGCTTCTGGATATTGTTTATAGGAAAAAATAATATTGCGTTAAGTAGAAACATCCTTCTCTGTTGCCCTTTAAGATATTCCTTAAGACTATTTTTGGAAAGGGACTGCACCATTGTCTTAGGAAGATCCATCAAGAGCAGTGCTGTAGATTTAAAACAAGGTTTTAAGTTCTCAGGGAGTGTTATATAATGTTTAAACAAAAATATGCCCTGATAATAAGGGGCAGATGCTGTTCTAAAACTGGAGCAAACTCCTTCTATCCTAACAGTTGCTTCTGTGAATTCCTTTGTGGGAATTGCTGATTCTGGATGCTTTGAATCTTATGGAAAATATTTTAGAACATCAGAGATGTATTTGCATAATTCTTTGACAACCAAAACTAATCTCTTGTTTGTATTACAATTTCTTTTTTTTTTTTTTTTTAATTCAACCCTGTTGAACAGTTTGGCTAGAATACAAACTACATTTTTGAGTGCCTCCTGACAGATTTTTGTTAAATTATGTCTTTAATACATCTAGTTTTATGATATGGCCTGTTGTCAGATTAATTAGTATTACAGTTGGATCTAGTTAGCTACTTTGCAAATTCCAAATCATACTCTTAGTTTAGAAAATGAACTTAAGGCCAGGGTAAATTGTAAATCCTGATTGCAAGGTATTCAATTTATGCCACCCTCTGATTTCTGTTTGAATTTGTGTCCATCTTGCTTAAACAGTAACTCAGTAGAATTTTGCATCTACATTTTTTCATATGATAGCATTTTAAAGCTTAGTAAATGCTTTAATGCTAGTTATCCAGTAGGTCAAAACAGTATTTTTAGTAGTAGACATTTATAATGGAAAAGACTTGAAAATACTGTTTAAAATTTTCAGCTGGAAAATTGTTTCCAGAGTTACGCAGGTTTCATTGCACTCTGAAAATATTCCATTATTTCTATGTCAGCAGAAATACATTTGTGCATGGATTCTTGTATTTTTTCAAAAGCAATGTTTGTTTTGTTATTGGAAGTTGTAAGAGTTTGTTTCATGAATTTTGTTTCTACTATATTGAGAGGGGTACCAAAAAACCAGCTTCCTAATGATTATTTCTTGGAATTCTGTATTTATGCTCCATTTGGGGAATTAGAAATTACCTGCAAAATTTGATTCTGGCAGCAAAATAGCCAATAACTTCACATTTTGAGACTATATCCGTACAGTAGGTTGTGTAATAAATGCTTGGAATGTTCTGAGTCAAAGTGACTTGGATGTGTGCAGTGATAAAGCAGCACATTACATTCAGTGTTGCTTTTGCTTTCACCCAGTGCTTTTTTCCTCCAAAAGGAAAAAAAAAAATAATTCCCTTACTAGAATCCAGACACCAGAAAGAGAGGGATTCATGCAAAAAACCATGGTTTAATAAGGCGGGTAAGGAGTGTTGCCTTATGGTTGTAGAGGAAAACAGTGAATCCTGGGATCTGTGCTGCTGCTTGTCAGTGACTGAACTATGGCTTTGTTTGTGTGTCACCTCGGTCAGTGACGTATGCATTTTCTATATAGCCGGAGCATATTCTAGTTTTACCAAATTTAATGGCATGAATTATTGTACACACGTACACAGAGAGAGCGAGTGAAAGCACGGTGCCTGCTTAATGATTAGATATTAAAGAGAGTTTAATATCCAGAAGCAATCCAGAAGAAATAGACTACTAACAAGTATCTCTCTCTTCCCACGTGTATTGGGGTGGTGGTCATTTTTGAAAATGTTTGATGTTTGAGTACCTGATGTTTGAGCAGTGGTATCAAGCATATAATGATGCTGAACAGAGGAGCATAAATGGTACTATTTGTTAGGTTGTTGTGATTTTTTTCAAAATAAAGCATTGTCAGTCATGGCTGGAGTGTAAGAATAATAAATATTCCTCTATTTGCAGCTATATGCCAGCCAGGATGCAAACATGGTGAATGCATTGGGCCAAACAAGTGTAAATGCTACCCAGGATACACTGGAAAAACCTGCAACCAAGGTAAGAAGGTGAAGTCCAAGGAAAAGAATTTCTTCTTGAAATCATAATGTTATTGTTGATCTCTCTCTCCCCAAATGCTCTCCTCTCCCCAAATGTGTCCCCTGCAGTTATAGGCTAATGGACTCATGTATTAGGTCTGTTGCTGCTGTAGCTATTCTGATACAGGGACTGACGTATGTAGAGAGAATGGCACCTGCAGTGGGAGAGCACAGGGGAAAAAGTTGCTTTCATTCATATGTAATCATGAGATTAATGTAAAGTGTATATTTACATGCTCTCCTGAATCTGAATCAATTTATTTAAATCCTGTGGTAGGGATTGTTATTTCGTGAATCAAAATTTTCCGGTTTGGATAGCGAAACAACATTTGGTTAACTAAACCCCATTTATTTTGTGTATTCTAAGTTTTGTGTTTCTAATCCTGAACTACCTAGGTAGCAATAAACTGTACTACATACTTAAGAGTTGGAAAGATGAAGTGTTTTCTTGCTGACTTATCAATATAGTTTCACTGTAGATTTTTTTGCCAAAAGTTGATCTCCAAAGCATGCAATGGTATAAAAATCATGGAGTATAAACAGAATTGTAATATATGATTTATTAGATTTCAATGCCTAAGACATATTCACATACAAAGATACTTCAGTAAGACTTTCTCTTTTCCAGTTGTCTCAACCTACAGAAAAAGTTCTTACGTTTTGTGAGAGCACTGAGGAAGTATGGCAGAAAAATGTGAACTTTGAAGTGTGTGAACACTTAGAACTGTGTTCAAAAATGTACACTGACATTCACTAACCTCCTTTTGACGTGTTGATTTTAGAGCAAATTGTTTTCTTTAAAAATAGATAAATATTTATTTCCAGATTTACTAAACCTTCTTGAACTGATGTGGAAGTGAATGTTGTATTGTTCAGTTTTGTTTTAAGTCTGATTTATTCTGCCTCTCAAATTATCCTGCCTCCTTTTTTGTATTTCTCTGTGCTGACATTTTAAAGGATGGGTTGTTACGATTTTATTATTCTACACCTATTTTGGTCAATCTGGAACTTTTGTTGACAACTGTGCAGTGAACAGTTGTTATATGTATATGTATTATTTTAACAATGTCAACAGAATGCTGTGCAGATTGCTGTAGGCTGCAGACTTGAACTAAACTATTCACTTTGCACTAAATGCTAAGAAAGGTTAAAAACGTGGTGATAAATGACTGAAGTAAAGCTGTTAGTCAGTATTGATCAAATATTCTTGCACAGCACTGGTGCCAAAGGTGCCATGGCAGGTGTGCATGAGGTTTCTGAGATGCCTGCTGGCAGTGGTGTCCCAAACATACACTGGTTTAGGTGACTACAGCCAACATCTGTCCTGTTCTATGGTGAGACCCTTGAGCTGTTGTTGGGGTTGGCGTATGCGTTCTTGCCATGTGCCAATTCCACATTAGGATGAGACCTGAATTTGCATAGTGGATGCAGATTCTGCTTTTGCTGAGAGGATATTCAAATGGCACAGGAGAGAGAGAGACTTATGGACTGAAAAAGAAACTAAACTACTTTAATGAAATATTAAAATAATAATAATAATAAAAGATAATAATGTTAAAGAGAAAATAATCATAGAATCATATGGGCTTGGAAGGGACTTCTGGAGATCATCTAGTCCAAGTCCCTGCCAAAGCAGTTCCAC
>JAOXNG010000026.1:24957662-24969512 GCA_028566535.1 Scolopax minor | reverse complement strand
GATGGCTCTCACAGCATTTCCCACTGAAACCATTTACAGACTATATGTAAATGCTAACCCTTACAAGGCCAAATTTTCCAAGCTCAAGTCCAAATTTTTAAGTGCTTAGTAGCAACTGTAGGGGTCAGATTTTCAAGAACTTGGGTTCCATGTAGACGTTTAACAAAGGGTTCAGATTTTTGCAAGTCCTTTGTGTAAGTAATTGAGACTTCTGAAAATTGGCTATGTGTTACCAGAAGCAGTTTCTGTTGCGTGAAATAACCTTTACTTAACCTGCTTTATACCTAGTAGCACAGAGAGAAATCTGGTGTGTTTCTGCTCAGAATTGCAAGAGTCCTGCAATGCTGTAATAACCTATCAAGATGTTATGCAAAGCAGGTGAGGCTTTGCAGCACAACACCACAACATTACAGCAGGTGAACATGTGTACAGTGGAGATCTAACCCCTAATGTAGCAGGACGATGGAGTTAACATGCAATTATGGCCACTAACTGTCTGGGGCAAGCATTCAGTTCTTTTCATCTGCTTCCTGCATCAATAATGACAGTCAACTATGCAAAAATTTACAATAAGGTGAAGTCCTCCATGCTCCTCAAGCAAATACAGGCTT
Organism: Scolopax minor; assembly: GCA_028566535.1. Taxonomy (NCBI): domain Eukaryota; kingdom Metazoa; phylum Chordata; class Aves; order Charadriiformes; family Scolopacidae; genus Scolopax; species Scolopax minor. The sequence goes on along the minus strand of JAOXNG010000026.1, from coordinate 24,968,901 downwards.
AAGTCTAGCTCGGTGTAACAGTCTGGGAATCATTCCTTTCTGATCCCCAGGACAGTTTACTTGATTCAAGCTTTAGATGTGACTTTACACAGAGAATAAAACACACCTTGAACTTCCTCACACAGTGTCGAAACTCCCAGTCCCTCCTGACCCATTCACTGCTGCACCATCATCTAAGTTGCTTGCTATTGATGACCAACCACGTTCAAAAACTGTGTAGGATATAACGCTTAAGGGCTTCTCCAGCCTAATATTGTTCTCACAATACATGTTTGCCTGTGCTAAGAAACAAAACCCTGAAAATAAAAAGCAAAAATCTGAGAAAAATTGCTGGGTGCGTATTTTGTAATGGGTAACCCAGAACTATTAAATGCTTTTACTGCTTCAACTACAGTAGCAGTTGAAGGTACAGAAAGAAATTAGGGTCCCATGTGCTAGTGTCAAGGCTGAGGGAGAGTACATGCTAACAGCATTATTTATAGATAACAGTTTCTTAGCAGTCCATCATCCCCCCATTGTGGTTCTGCAGCAATCTTTCTAAGCTCCTGACTGAAGTTAACAATAGTTCTGAAAAGTTCAGAAACTCTCACCATTTACAGCATGTTTATCAACAGATTTAAGCTCCAGTTCTAGCATTTATTCTGGATTCACTCATCAATTCCTTATAAAGACTTAAAATAAACAAACAAACAAACAGTTAAAGGTTTGCAGGACTAATGCCTCTTGCCATTTTCTTGACTGATCTCACCTCGACTGTGTGCATACACATTATTTTTCGATAAAGAAACAGGTAACATGTGCTGCTCTATATGTACCTGCTAAAGGCTTCTCAGTGCTCTTGGCAAATTCAATCCTGTCACCTTGGAGGATGAAAAGCCTGGTTGGGGGCCTTGTCATGGGAATTGGAGAAGGGTTGGAGCTGCAATGGAATCTGGCTTTGGAAAGACTCCAGGAGAGCCAGGCCTGCCCTATACACTTCCTTAGGAGACCAGGGATACCCAACTCTGCTTCTCTCCATGCCTGGGAGAAAGGGTGGTCCTGGATTTGCAAGACTGGCAGAGGTGATGTGGTGAGTTTTCCTGGACAATCACTTCTCCTTCTGCAGTTTGGTGTGCCCTCTCCCTCCTTGGGGACATACACATCTATGCAGGTAAGGAATAAAAGTGAGGATTACTCAGTTTACATACTTATTTGTATTTCCAGAAGACCCAAAGACAAAACACTTTCAGTGCTCTGTAACCAGCAAAATTTCCACTTGCCAGAACACTAATGTTCTGTGACATGGTGACCAGACTGTCACAGCCAGGGTATGGTATTTATTCAGCCTTAAGTACTTCCAGTTCTCAGCAAGTTTGCTGAACATATGAGATCTGTTCTAATGCAAGCTTAACAGGATTCATCCAGTTCTGGATTCACACAGAGGAGTATTACAGAGAAGAGACAAAATTAAAAGAAGTTGAATAAACTGGAAAGTGAAGGAAGGCTGAAGTTCCTTTCTTATTTTGGCATTCACCAGATGACCACCAGAAACACAGGATATCTTAAAATTCAGTATAATAAATTCCTAATACCCATATATTTAGATTATTTGCTACTGTGACCATTTATTACACAACTTTTATGTGCAGCACACACAGTAGGGCTGCTTGACTTATTTCACTGCCTGTTCTTTTGCCACTAATTCACAAAGAAAAAAAAACCAAGCAAAAAAAAAAATCCAACAAAAAACCAACCCAGATGGAAATTAAGAAAAGCAGCCACCTTGTCTTTACCACGACGGGAGGTGACAGCTCATGCCACTGTCTCAGGATGTGATAACCCAAGAGCAGCCCCAGTACGGGGGATGTTGGTGCTCCTATAACGAGCAGTGAGCAAGAGGCAGCAGTTTGAAGCACAGCCCTAGGTGTCTGTTATTCTACTTTGCCAGGAAAAAGTAATTAGAGAATAACTCCCTGCTGCCTTCAACTGTCTCCTGCCACCTCCACTGGTTCTCATCCATCATCATGAAGACCTCTCTCAGTGATTCTTTTATAAGAGGGCTGCCTTTCCAAGGGAGGCACTGAGAGGAATTTTCCACTCTTCCCTCCCTCCCCCTTTGCACGGCAGCAATCTCATTTCATTACAAGCCCAGGATCCTGACGTCAGTGGCTTCAGGCATCTGCTAATAAGGAACAAGCAGCTTCCAGGACCAGGAAACACAACGAGCACATTAAAAAACTCTTCTGAGAAAGAAAACCCATCACATGTTTCCGATAGGTAAGGTGAGCAAAAGGTAAGGCCCTGTGAAAAGTTGAATGAAATCCAATGAGCCTGTAAAGTACACAGTGAAAGCACCGTCAGGGGGGATGAAAGAGAGCACAGAAGCCTGGGCAAATACTGATTTACATACAGGACATTAAGAAGAAACATAGGGCAAATATACTTTTGCACATATAGTACCATGAGGCACAAAGCATTTCAAAAGGAGTGAGAATATTCAGAACAACTGAGCTCAAATTTTGCTGTTTTCTCCTGCCCATTTTGCTGTTTTCTCCTTCAAAAGTAATTGTAAAGTTTCCCTCTGCATGAACGGCAAGAGGACTTAGCTTTTTTAGTAAAGCACTGAGGTTTGTGTGTGTGTCCATGCACTGCATGTCTATACAAACATTGCAAAGGAGAAATCTTTATTTCAATTCCTTTGGGCTATTCTAGCTAGGTTCAGAGGATCCTGCAAAAAAACTGGAAGTTTTTAAAAGCCTTGTCAGTTTAAAGAAAGCTGTTAGCTATCTATTTTTTTAATATATATATACACACACAGAGAGAGCGAGCATATAGTTAATCTGCTAAACCAAACTCTCCATGTTTATTGTTCCAGGTACATACTGTAAGTGGAGCATCTTTCCAGACCTGGGGTAGGAGTGTTCCCATTGCTGAAGAGCTGCCATCAGAGCGTTCTGAACTGGTTCTACACTGAGGACATGTAAGGACTCAAGAGAGTCACCAAGTTCCTGTCTTGATGACATCATCCTACATCCCATGTCACCAATTTCTCTGAGGCTGGAGAAACAACATTGCTTGAAGAAACAGCTTTACTTCAAACAATGACTTTAAAATCAGCTATATCAGCTCATTCAAATTTTGAAGGGTTTGAGAAAAATTGCATTTAGGGTAGGAGCTGAACAGAGGCAAATCAAATAAATTGACACAATAGCAAGAAAGTCAACCCTTTTGTGGAAGCTGAATGTTGTGTGCTTGCTAAAAGTATGTTTCTGAAACTCCAGGTTTGTACAACACTTTAAAATTAATAATTATAATTACACAGCATAAGATAGACTGTTTTACTCTTGTGCTCACTGGTGCCAGAACTATGCACTAATCTCCCTAACAAGATAAAGTTCTCTCTATGGATGTGACGGGGAAAAAATGTACAGCTCTGACTTGTTTTGAGTCAGCTAACTGCAAGAGTGCCAAGTAAGAAAAGATTAAGGCTAAAATCCTGACTTTCAACAGCTGTTAGAACATGTCAGGAATACCCAGAGGATGAGTGTATTCAATTTGTGTAAGAGCAACGACAGTCAAAAACTATGGAAAACTGAGTAATAACAGGGTATCATATGGTAATTTATCTAAAATGATGACTACTAGCAAAGGCTATAGATCACATCACATATATCACTCCATGTGAAATTCTAAAATTCTGGTCTAGGTTTATCTCTATTAATACAAATTATTTGTTCCTTATCAAGTCTTTTTAATAGAGACCTGAAGTGGAGAAAAGGTGGATGAAAGAGAGATCCATCCAAAAAGCATAGTGCATGTTTCTCCTCTTCTACATATAACTTCCATGCATCAACTCAAAGTCACTTGAATTGCTAGAAGAGAAAAAAGAACTGAAAATAAAAAGAAAAAAGCTTTTTTATGCTCTTTGAGTTATTCGTGAGACTAGGATTTTATTGCTGGTATTCTAGGGTTGTAAAGCCTAGTATTTAGTTAATATGGAAGGTGCCAATCTTGATCAACGTTAAAAAAAAATCTAAGTATTGTAGTCATTAAAAATACATCAAATTTTATTATGATCTAACTGCACAAGTGTTTATTAGGCACTGTTAATGTGATTGCTGGATGTAGCTAACCACAATTTATAACAAGCCTTGTAATAGAAGGGCTGCTTCATTACTAATACTATATTCCTGATAGATGCTATGAATTGTTTGTAGGAATGCTGAAACTCATTCATTAATAGCATTTACTAGTGAAAGGATTGTTTCAGAAATTAGCAATGGAAAACTCATGTTGTCACTTACTTATCTTTGGCTTCCCAAGAAAACAGATTGCTCCTAGGAAAGAAGTACTTAGTGTCTGCATTGTCCTCATACACACGCATTTTAAGTGATCACAGTACTCACTATATTTCTTCTTCCTACACTGAGTAAAATTAAGAAGAGTTATTAGCCTTATTTTAATGTGGGGAACTTAGTCACCAAGATTATGCAAGACTTATCAAAAGTTTGTAGCAAGGCAAGAAATAATAGCCCAATAACTCAAGCTACTTCAATAATCACCCTATTTCTTAAAAACCCACAACTATTCCATGTACCTGTTCTGTACTCACAGGACTTTTACTCCTTTGGCCAGCTCAGCTGGCAAGAGCTGATACCACCAGATGCTTTGACTCTCTAAAATGATGGAATGCCAGATAACCCTAGATAAAGAGACAAATTCAATACAGTTTCAGATACAAAATACTAATTAAGAGAGTGATCTACAAGTTTCTACTACTGAAATAGTTGGGTTTATATTCTACTAATGAATTGTTGGGTTTATATTCTACTGAATATAATAATTACCACATTGATATCTGAGTTGCTCTACTCTATTCTTTCACACAGATTCCTGTGTCTCGGAAGTTGGTGTCTATGTATTACAGAATATAGCTCCCTAAGCATGTAAGAACTTATTACCTGGGAAGTAAAATATATGAATTGCGCCGTAGTCTCTCTACCTAGTGGTCAAGACCACTACCAGAGGTTACTCTGAACATGGATTATATTATGGTTAAACACATTTCAGGAAAAGGTTTACAAGAAATACTTACTAATTGATTCAGAGGTAATAATACTCTACTGATGCTATTTTCTGGGCCAGATTCTTTAAATTCTGCTTAATATTGGTGATGTAGTAAGACAGCCACACTTCAATATTGAACTGTGTTCAACCATGTGTTTATGGTAGCACAAGATGAATTTTTCATCCTAAATGAATGGAATACAAACTCTGTAGTCATAGAACACAAACTGTTGTCCTAGAGGTATTTTGGTGTTACTATTTAAAAGGCACCACCAGCAGCAAACTTCAAACTTCATGGTTACATGCAAGGCAAACAAAACACTATTTCCAAAACAGAATGCAGTTTCTGGCATCAACTCTCTACAGAGGCTGGAATTCTAAGAGAATAACAATACTGGCATTACAGCTTGGGGTTCAAAGAAAGAAAAATATGTAGTTTTCCTAGTAAAATATACATATCTCATGCTAGCTCAGACAGCATGGATCAAGTTTCAATACTTGCCCTAAAAATAAACACTTTTGGGAGGAATAATAATTCTTTCAGTCAATATTTTCAAGTTGGATTTGCAAGGATTAAAGAAGGAAGGAATCCTTGGAGAAGGAATTAAAAATAGCAAGATAAGACTGATGGCAGTAGTTAAGTTTCTAACAAAACACTGGAAGAGGCCAGTCTAACTCATCAGCAAAGAAAAGATAAGTGGAAATGGGAGATTAAAAGGCCACACTTATTCCCACACAATTCCCAGTACTAGTTCGTAGTAACTAACTCTAATCTGAACACTATGAAAGCTAAATAAAAATATAGCTAGTTTTTATATTAACTGAAGAAGCTCAAAAAGCTACAAAACCCGCAAATGTAAATTAAATCTCTAGAAGGGATATTCTGGACAACATTCACACCCTCAAAGTAGGAACAGTAAGTATGTCTCAGGCCACAAAACTAACAGGCTCTCCCAGTACCTCTCTGAATAATAACATGAGCATTGCAGACGCTGAAGAGCTCATGTTATTTGGGGTTTTTTTGTTGAGTTGTCTGCAACGCAGCTCTGAAGTCCAGATAAGAGATAATCCAATAAGCATCCTTCCTTAGCTGGTTACAATAGCAAGGGTAGTCTAGACACCGATATCCAGAAGGTCACAGAAATAACAGTGCACGGCTGCATTATGCCTACACGGATTATGTCACACAAAGGCATAGGAAGGATGGCAAGAAATTGAAGAGTAGTGGTCTTGTCAGTTAGTAATTGATTAAAGAGTGGAAAAAGAAACAAAGAAAGGATGGTATTGAAATTTAACCCCTTATCTACCCTGACAAATGATTTAGCCCTTCACACTTCTACAGATTATTCAGAAGATCAGAAAAATAAATAAAATATTCTAAAAAAAATAAATATTCTAATAAATAAATAAATATTCTAAGTAAAAGAATACATACCTGTCTCTGCTAAGCTGCTACAGTTACTGTTTCTACTTCAGAAATATCAGAAAGACTGTCTGCCAAATACCCTGGACTACCAGTGTGGAGGACATAAATCTAAAGTGAAAACGCATTGTAATTAAAAGAGTAACAAACCAGAAGTACCTGAAGTACAGATTAATGACAACTAAAATGAAGTAAACACCTCAACTTCCCTCCTTTCTGCTACATAAGGTGAGTTGTTTCCATCCTGAACTGGGAAGGTATTATGCTTGTGGATGACCAGGATGACAAAGGGAGACAAGATGAGTTCCGAGAATAAGGACAAATAGTCTTTGCTCAAAAAAGTGGACCAAACAGCACAAACACCTACTTGTAAAAAAAAAAAGCTAACCCCAAAACAACCAAGAAACTTATTTGCAAAGTGCAATAAAAATCTCAAAGATCTAAAAAAAGACAGTAGTTTAACAGCAAACGTTTCATAGCCTGCAATGATCAATAGGTGTGAGACTGCCCAAAGAGGGTTTAGCACCTTTGATCTGTTGCCCTTCAATGCCCACCTGGGTATCCCATGGGGAATGTGGCTGTCCTCGCAGGAAGCTATCGGCACAGGTGGCTGGGGCAGATTAAGGATGTTTTCAAAACTGTAGGAAAAAACAGACTGGGAGAGGCTGCATTTTCCAGGACAAACAGTGAGGAAATACTTAGTTGGGACATTTTTCTGCTAGCAGAAGACATCAGCATGAAAGGTGAAGAAATTTTTCTCTTACTAGATCTTTATGGTATCCAGTGGCATCTAAAACAGAGAAAGACCATGGTATAGATAGACAAACCAGGGTGCTAGAAACATAGGTGTTTAGAAAACCTGGCCTCCAGAAATCTTTCAAGAACTCTATGAAATCTGATAATGTGCAGCACCAAAATTGGTGGAGTAACAGAGCAAATACATTTTGATGCTCTTAAAACTGGGCAAACAATGCAAAAATCAGATAAAATGATGTACAACATACATAGATTTAAGCTACAATACTAAAACCAGTTGTATTTGTCCAATTTGCAACCAGTTGTTGCAAAAATTATTTGATGCACCTGCTAAATATTAGGTATTTTTCACTCAAAAAGATAACTTGACTTCTCTAAGCATAAAAACATCTGTAAGAGATACACAATACTTCCTATTACAGGAATGAGTGGCTGGGTACACATTAAATCCTGCTTTCTCAAAGGCATTCGGTTCTTTGTGCTCACAGTCCTTTTTTAAGTACCTGTATAAATGAGAAGGAAATATCAAGCTAGGATTAAACATATAACATCACCTGGACTGCTGTATTACGTATACCCCAGTATCCACTTACGAAGGGTGAATGCTTGAAGAGGGAGTGCAAGGCACAGGGTGGCCTTTCCCTGGTGCATGTTCCCAGCCTCTCTTAACTACAGATCAGAGTTGAATACTGCTTCTCAACGATTGTGGTTAACAGTCAGTCAGAGACAGAGCTATTCCACAAAGCTGTCTAATCCTTCTTTAGGAGTATTTTTGTAAACCATTGGCCTCTTCTGGTGACCAATTCCCCATTTTAAGAATGCACTTTCAGCAAAAGGTGGAATGTTCTAATTTGGTTGCCTTTTTTCAACTGAAGAGTTTCAACCAACATAACTAAAATAATCTTATTCTGACTCCGTTTTGTATCCGTTCTAGTCTTGTGTATCTTTTTTTTTTTTATTATTATAAAGGATCTGTGCAGTGTTCACAATGTACCACATGGGTTAACTCTCTGATGGCATAACTTGTTTTGTTCATTTCTTTCCTTACGATCACTGCTATCCCACGGGGATTTCTGGCTGCTGTTTGGCATTTGCAATGTCATCTTATCTGTCAACAAATTCACTGTTGAATTCAGTTAAAACTGTTGTTCTCCAGGGTCTCACGCGTACCCTTTCATAGTGAATCTCTCTGAGTGGCACAAGATTTTCCTCATTCTCCATGCAGCCCTACAAAACTTTGATCATGATGGACAATCGTAGCACCAGGAAGCTTGTTTTTAAACTCATTGCTCCTTGCTGTTACCAGGTCATTTTAAAAGTCAGCTGAGCACCATGAGCATCACCAGAGATTGTTATAGAAACCCTCTGTTAACAGAGGAACCTGATGACCTCTCCCTACTTTTCACTTCTGATCCCTTAATCAGTCACACTGCCAGGCATCTTGAATTTTTAAAGTCAAAAACTTCTTGAAAGCTTCGGTATATTATGCTGACCTTAGACCAAAGAAAACCTATACACAGCTATAATCACAGCTGAAATAAAGGGAGTTAAAAGGTGCCTTTCTTCCCCCATATTCTTCTCGCCCATCAGACTTTTCCAATAGGGATCTCAGAACCACAGCTGTGGCAAGACTAAACCTCCCTGGAGACAACACACAGTGCTAGAGACTGGCTTCTGAAGATTCAGGGTAAAATCTTCTGGGCATCTCACAGGCAAGAAGAAAGCTTTCCTCTTTCATCACCTTCTGCAAGGTCTCATCTTCCATGAATGCAGTTCAATAAAACCACCCAAAACAACAAAAACCAAAACCTATCACCACCACTAAAAAAATCTCCAAACCAAAACCAACCACCACAAAAAAGCAATCATTTTGCCTTGAGATAGACTGTTCAGAGCCTTCTTGCTGATCCTCTCTCTCCTCTCACAACTGTCTCATTTTTCAAAATCTCTTGTAACAGAAGAAAAATGAAACGTTAGTTGCTGCAACTTTCGATTTACCAAACTAAAAACTAATCATGATATAAAACCCTCAACTAAGGTGTATGATAATCTATCCAGGGCAAATCTTGATTACCCTAACAGTGAGCTTGTATCGTGTAAATTGCCATGTGCCAGACAATTCTCTAATAAGGAACATGGGGTCAAATTCACACCATGAGCTACTATGCAACTATAACCAGGTGAACAGATCTTTGGTGTTATTTTGTCCATTTTACAAAATACATTTTAATCCCTGCAACTCAGTGATTATTAAGCCTCATGTCATACCAGTGTTTTCTAAACTTTAAAAATGTAGAAAGAGAAATCTGAAAGTTTATCAACATAACTGGTTTTCCTGGATTAATGGTACTACTTTCAAGTAGCAGTCTTGAAGAGAGATTCTTTTCCTAGCTTTTCTTTCCCCCCTCATTGTTTTTAGAATAGCAGACCTGATATGCAAGCAAAGCTAACTTGAACTTTAGAGGGGAAGAAATTAGGGTAGCTTGGGTTTTTTTTCCACATCTCCTGAAAGGTGGTATCTGAAACAATTTTTTTTTTTTGCTTCTCAGCCAGTTTCTTTTCTTCTGTTGGTGCTTTCAATAGTTTTCATTTCTTATTGCAAAGTAATTTCCACATGACTAGTGCACAGTCACCTTACGCCCTTTGTGGAAGCCTGCTTTCACTCATCTACAGCACCTGCATCCAATTTAGTTTAGAAACAGGTTTGCTGTCTCAATCTGTCACTTTTAAGGTTCATGTTTAAGAAATAGGACTTAAAAAAAAATAATCTGGCAGCACTAGCTGAAAGAGTGGAGAAGAGAACCAAAGAGAACTTTGCACCCCCAATTAAGACACAACAGTGGTTACTCTAGAACCTTTTCATATGAAAATTAATATGTCATTGATTCATAAGCTTCTAAAATAGAAAGGCAATATTTGTGGAATAACTGTTCTATAGTCATAAGAAAGAGTATTGTCAAAAGCCTATGTTTCTGGTAAACGTAGTTGTTTCAGAAATTGTTGCACTTGCTGTGTTTACAAGTTACAATAGAATGTTAAATTTTCCACAAAGGAGTAGGCTTTCTCTGCTTCTGCACGATTTGATACAGTTTGGACTGACTCGGCAGCAGGTCTTACATTGACTTCCAATCTGGGACACATCTTTATTTACAATCCAGATGAAAAAAAAAAAAATGCTTTCTCAAAAAGAAAGTAGGTCACAAGACACAGCAATTACTCCTTAAAATATTAAAGGACATACTTTTTCACAAGATACACAGAGGATACAGTTTCAGCTTGTTACTTTCAGTATTCACAGATTATTTTTGAAAAGTATTTTACTAAGTGCAGCTTAGAGCCACCAAGTGCCCGTTTATTTTGTTCTGCAGAAATATTTATAAGATACCAAATGCCAGATGAGTTACTCTTACTGTGTTCAGACTTGCTCAACCACTTGTGCACTGCATCAATGCTAAAAGAGGTTTCTTGGAAAGCTTGAAGTTTCACAGTTTTCATCTGTTCCAAGCAAAGCTTTATATCAAAGAATAAACACAAAGCTCCTGTGCTCTAGATCTGCAGGATAAGACACTGATCTTCAGGATAGCTGGTGAAGATAGTGAAGATGCCATAATGCCCTTTGGTTTTGGGATATCCATGATGTACGGTAAGACTTCCCTATTCAGACAGATTGTCCTGAATGTTTACAGTCACTTAAATTTGTGGAGAAGGAACAGTGAGGAGACCAGTTGGCTTGATCTTGTTGATTCCTCCATCTAGGATGCAGACCCTTGGGTACTTGTTTTTCACAAGATGAGCTGCAAACTGAAACATATATAACATTAGCTCACTCTGCATGATAGTCCTTAAATTGAAATAACTTTGTGTTAAGCAAGGCAACAACAAAAAAATTAAATAAAAATTATCAGACCTCAGAAATTCTTTCTTTCTTTGAACCCGCTAGTCCAACACAGGAACCCAGGCTGGGGTTGAAACAGCTGGGATGAATTTGGTGGTCATGGAAGTGTCACACTGATA
>JAOXNG010000026.1:24941338-24952548 GCA_028566535.1 Scolopax minor | reverse complement strand
ACAGCAGCATCAGAGACAGCAGAGACAGCCAAGGGTTCACTTGGAAAGTAATAAATATCCCCTGAAGCAGTCAGTCAGGCCTCTTCAAAAGCCGATTCAGATACAATTGAGAGAAAAGCAAAACAACAGTGCCCCAGACTAGCTCTATGGATACTGGCACTGCCAAATTCACCAATACCATCCTAGCTGGCAATATCCTTACACAAGTCTCCTGGACCTACAATGCACATTTGTTAGTTCACCACTATCTCTATACCACTATCTCTATATCTTGGTGGTTAGTTCACCACTATCTCTATATCTTGGTGGAATACCAAGAATTATAAAGCACTGTCTTAGAGCTGAAAAATCGCCTCAGAAAGTGACAATTGTGTATGTTAAATTGCAGTAGCCCTGAGCGATATGGATACAGCCTAATAGCCAACATCTCATGCAAGGACGAAGGCGTTCTTTCAGAGGCACAGCCCACAAAGACAGTTTAACAACAGCTGAGACTGCCACACCTGAAGGAAACTCCAGAACCAGACAGCACCCCTCCAGGGTTCAATGTTCACCATCTCCCATCTTTCCTGTCCTTACAGATCTCCCAGATAACTGAGAAGAGCTAAGATCCTGCTTGCCAGCATGTTTCAGAAATCAAGACATATGCTGATAGACAAAGCTGAGGACTCCACAATTCCTCATCTCAGAAATATCCAAACCTCTATGTAGTAAGGCATACAGATAAGCCAAACAGTATCTACATCAAACTACCAACTAAAATTTTCAATAACTGTAACAGTCAGTCTCAGTAAAGACTAAAGAACAGAACCTTTTTGGAATTTTAGAAATAATCTGCTTTGCTTGGCACCTACTTCATAAAAGGAAAAGTAACACTCAAATTCTGCTTCTGAGCCTCCATCTTTCATTTTCACCTTTTCCTCTTTTATACCTAGCTGAAAGGGGAAATATTTAGGTCATCCCTGCTGTACCTGCAGCATCCAGTGCAAACGCACCAAAGCCACTGAGAGGGGCAGAATGACAACAGCATAACACAACTCCTGGCTGGCAGCCCAAGTGTCTTTCTTGGGCGGTGTGAGGAGCAATGTACTGGGAACAGCAGCTGGGCTGCTTTCTGTCGATGAAGGAAAACATGCACATGTGTTACATTAATAAAAAAGGACAAAATAAAATAATACAGACTTTACAGATTAAAATAACAAAGGATTAACCATGTCTTGGGTAGAGATACAACCATCAGGATTGCTGCTGATTAACTGAGACTTTCAGTCTCTTCAAAACACAAGTTTAATCTCTTCCCCCTTAAAGGCAACAAAGAGGCATCTGATGATTCCAGTAGGCTCAGAGTCTGAATGCAGAAGGGAAGGCTGATGCCTTAACAAAACAAAGATGAAAAAGAGCCATTCTGGGAATCATAAGGAGCCCCTCCATCCCTGCAAAGAGAAAACATCTTCAGTTTTCATTCCACTTGTTCAATCACTTCTCTGCATGGAAATGTAGAATCTAGAAGATGTTTAGTGGAAACATCTCAAGAAGTGCACTGCCTAGTTCCTATTTATTTTTACCCCACAAGTTTCATTAAGCCCCTCTAACTTAATATATGTCTTTAGAAGCACAAATGCACCTGCCCTTCAGTATTCTCTGCAACTCCTGATCTTCAGATCACCCTATGAAGTTTCACGGGTATCCATTTGTGCTTTTAAGACGGGTATATAACAATAACCCACCTTCAACATGCAAGGAATTGCTTCTTTGATAAGGCCTTTTTAAAAGGAAGATGACAACACAATCACACAAATTCAGTGATAACTGAATGCCTGAACCTATGTGTCTCAGTCTTCATATAGGAAGAAATGCATTTTTGGTAGTGGGCTGAGAAAATCTTACTTTTATATAGAAAATATTTTTTTTCATGCTAGAAATATGTTATACAAAAAGAATCTTGAACTTGACCTTTTCCCTCTTGCCTTGGAAAGGGTCAGAAAGATCTCATGGATAATCAGGACTGCTTGTCTTTGCTTTGGAGATAATTCATGTATTTTATCTATTAGTTACTGTGATGCAACAAGAATGAGTACTGGCTTCAGTAACTTGTAGAAATTGTGTAGACAATATATTTATAGCAGCATAACTTATATAGACCAAAGATAACAAATTTAACAATCAGAAGTTACAATTTAGAATTTATTTCTGTTATAATAGATATTTTTAAAGCTTTTACTTACAGCTTATCTAACTGTCTTTTTCCAAGGCAAGAAATAAACAAGTTGCTAATTATTCGACAGATTAAGGTGTCCTGTATACTTTATTCTGTTACAACATTTAACTAACAATTAAACACATCTATTAAACCACTAGAGAAACAAATACATATTAAACAACCACATCACACAAGGAGAAGCATGTCACTGTCAAAACCGAGTTGCTGGAGCATGATTTAGTATCAGGTAAGGTATCTCTCCCATTCTAATTTCAGTCTAATTTGGAAACAGTGACAGATAATGGCTTAGCACCTCAAAGTTGATGTAGGAGAGGAGATGAAGAAGTAACGTCACCCTTTGAAAAAAAGTCCCAAACCAATCCCCGTCATACATATGAAGAACTATGATCTGCCTTTGCACTTGCTGTGTCTCAGACTTCGAAAGTGATGAAAATGATGATGCTATTTGCCATGCACCAAAAAAAGAAGCTACAGCTGAGCACTCATTGCCTATCTATCATACTCCCAACTGTAATGATCCCCTGCCTATACTGGAATTTACAAGGTACTTACCTGTCAATGGCTGTGGGAAAGGGAAATTTAACTTAAGTATGTTAAGTGGCAGCATCTCTTAAGTTAAAAATCAAAACAGAATCCAGTTGATTTAAATCCAGTGTTATGCCTTTTATGTAGACATTTCCTTCTGTTTTCAGAGACAAGTATCCGCTCTGTTAACAAGTGTCCAGAATCCCCTGGGAGAATAAAGGCTGGCATAAAGTGAGAACCAGCTTAAAGGAAGGAATACTCTGCAGAGAAACATGTGTCAAGCACCACCAGACTATGCCCACTGCAAGCTCCTCTTTACAATATATCTATACTGCTAATGGCACATTCAGTATGGCTTTTGTACATCAGCCAATCTACTCATTTAACTTCTTGGGTAAGTGAATTAAATAGATTAATAAGCAGGATTACATTGTTTTAATTCTGTCCTAAGAAAGTGTTCAACAACAGCCAGAGCTATGCTGAAGTCTGGGGCGCTGCTGCCTTCCCTTGCCTCCTGCTAGACCAGTTTTGCGGTGAAGTTTTCTGTTTTCCCTATACAACATTTTCTTCCAATTTAAGTGTTTTATCATCTGGCACTAAATCAAATACAAAAGACAGAAGTGCGAAAAGAGGAAAAAGGCTTTTTCTATATGTCTATTCAGGACATTCAACTTTGGTGTTGTTTTTTTCATTTAATTTCTTTAAATGATGTCAATTAGGCTACTAATAAGAAGCGCAATTGAACGATCCAATCTTCTAATTGCAACTAGCCCCATAAACATAAAACAAAAAATAAACGTTTTTTCACGCTTACCCCCACCTCTCTCAGTCCTGCATAAATTTAAACCAAACATCTATCAGTGTTAATCTCAGTATTTTTAGTGGAGTGTATGTTACTAAACACTTCTGAAAAATTCTCTGTGGTGGAGGGTACAATTTGTAGCTCATTCCTTTTCTTGCTGGAAATACATACCTCTATTTAGAAAAAATATATTTTATGCTGAACATCTTGTAACATTTCTTTAGACAAAGTTGGTTTTGTTTACACACATTCACTTTTGCAATTTTTCTTATGTTTGGATTACCTAGTAAATCTTAAAAAGTAATAGCTATTGTTCTTGTCGAGCCTCAAGCTACATAGTCTTGGGTTGGTTAAGTTCATGAATAGTGGCAGACAGTATAAAACCAAAACTGACCTTAAAAAATAATTCACAAGAGAAAAGAGTCCTAAGTTTTATCAACACAGTCAAATTGAGCCTGGTTTTGTATGTACTTTAAGGGTGTGATAGAGGTAGTGAGTCCCAGCCAGTATTTAGGCTCCAGTATTTAATTAATTTGTTGTCAAACTGGTCAATCCAGTATTTTGTTGCTATTTAAAACTCTACACTCTTTAGTTAGGCTTTCAAGAATTGTAAAAGCAAATCAAGAGGCAAAGTGGTATTTTTCTTTTAGGGAACACTACAATATTGACAATTCCAGCTAAACTGGATCAACATTGTCTCAGTTGTAGAAAGTCTGGGTTTAGAGGATAAGAAAGCACAGTCTCATATGACTGAAGTACTTACAACTAACTAAGTGCATTGCAAGCTTGCTTTAGCTGCACTGCAAAGGAAACATTCAATTTTCATTTAACAAAACGTTTAAAAAAATATATTTACGTTTGCTTTAGAAGTATCACTACATTACAGGAGAAAACGGTATCTTCTTAGCTATGGTGGAGCCCACAACCCGTACTGTAAAGCCTCTGACCTTTTTTTCCTTCAGACACTTGTTTCAGGTTGTTTCTTTGTTGTGTTTTAGACAGAATACATATAGCATTCCTTTGTTTCAGATAAAACATTTCTTACTGGTCCTGGAAAACAACTCCCAGAAAATGACTCGGTGGTATATGGGATATCTCCCATAAAGACACTCATTAGTGAAGACGAAAGCACTTTCTTTTCCCTGCTCCTAGTCCTCAGGATGTTAGTCTCTGACAGAGAAATTTGGATGTTCATTGATTTAAAATGTAACTGTTGAAAGTAGCTGCATAACCCACTATCAAAACTGTAAAGCGTCACTTAAATCATCTTCATGGCTCTTAGCATTTTATGCATTTTGAATTTGTTCCTTTGAGAGGGGGGATTTATGCATTCAGATTTAGTGAGTTGTGATTATTTGAGCTGATTGATTTAATGTTGAAATATTTATCATGGACTTAACCCAGTTCTCATGCGCAAACATGGATACCGATTGACCAAAAGTATTTAAAATATGCTGTACAGCCGATTTTATGCCATCTCTGTTACTATTTAAGAGACATGATAGATATCACAAGTTAATTTTCTAAATTATGAAAGTTAGGTTAATGAAAGGGATTTCTCATGCTACTTACAACTCCCTATATGTATAAAAAAGCTCCAACATGTTGTCATGCCAATGCCTCTGCTGAACATCACATGAAGATCTTTTAAGGTCTTCAGCATTCCTTATGACACAAGCATTATGGTTCTGTTTATTCCTTTGAGTAAACGGACTTAAGAACTAAAAGTATACCATACTTAAGAGCATGTCTTTAAAAAAAAAAGGGGAATGAAAAAGATAACTTCCCTTCCCCTGAAAGAAAGGCAAACTAAATATTTCCACTTGTTATTCTGCTGGTTCACACCATCACCAAATATTTATAAAAAGGAATAGGCAAGTATGAATATTCTCCCTGTCTAGATAAAGGCACTGATATATGAAAGTTACCAGTAGGAACCGTTCTCCTCTTCATTAAGTACAACTGCATGAGCTAAAGGATTCTACAAAACAGATCAATAATTTCTTTTTTCTTTGCAGGAATTAATTAAATAAATTAAATCTTATTTCCTTTGAACTTTATAACATACCTGTCTCAACCCTGAAGCGGAAATGAACAAGAAAAAAAATCACCCCAAATCCTGTCATCATACCCAAAGTTACTAATCTGAATTATCCTGACTCTAGCATTTATTTACTACTGTCCGTATTCATGCCATTGATGTATTGCTAAGCAGAAACGTGTATGTTACAGCAATATACTTACGGCAGCTGTGTTCTTCACTGCATTTCCTACAATCACCACAACTCTTCCTTTAAAGCTCTGGAGTGTGGCAGTTGCTGGGCACTGGACAAGATCCCCTTCTGCAGTAAATGCTGATGCGAATGGGACATTGATGCTGCCAGAAAGGTGGCCACGGTTAAAGCTTAGAAGGTCAGTTAAGGACATCTGAAAGGCAGAGAAACCTGTGGTACGTGCACAGCTGTAGAATGAACCTGCTCTTTGTTCTGGCTGTTGTGATACAACAGCATTGGTCTTTTGTGCTACTGTATTTTGACAAACTTCATTTACAATTTACTCATATGGAGAAAATGACTTCCGAAACTATATAGAAAAAAGGACAGAACAAAGTGTTTTTTGTTTCATAAAGGACACAGCACTCCAGAAACTGACTAGCTAAATGAAACACTTGGTACTAAGAAACCAATATCCATTGCATAACTTATTTTTGTGGATTTTACTTCAAAATAGGTTAGTCTGAATACAGAATGAAATACCAATAAGCAGCTGGAGTACCTCTTCCAGAGGAGCTTTATGTAAAAGGAATGAAGCAAACTTGGAATGAGAACCAAAACTAAATAAGGATTATTAACCTCCTGCCAATCCCTGCAAGCCCCTACAACTTTGACCCAAACTGAGATTCTCATGTACATGCAGTCAGATTCCTGGACAATGAGCATCATGTGTATTATCTGCAGTCCCACTAACGGCGAGTGCCTATTGGATACTGAAAAGCAAACAACATAGGAGTGCCAGCAACTCCGAGATACATTAGTTGTGTTTCAATTTCAAAAGGATGATCATTCATTCAATGAGATTTTACAAACAGATACTGAACGTGAAAGTCTCTTCAGTAAAAATTAAATTGCACTACTATTACCTAGCTTTTGATGGATTTAAAAATGCATCACGACTTCAATAGATCTCGGAATTCCTTTCATAGATTGTACACACATGCCTGGAACACTCCCCTTCCCCCAAAATAAACAAGAACAGCTTTGGAGAGATGGGAAACGGCAGAGTTCTGCAAAAATATACACAATGTTAAATAATGAGATTAGTCACTCTTTAATACTTCATTACTTGCAGAAAGCTAGTTTAATTTATAATTAAATCCCAGAATTGTTTTAATAAAGGAATTGCCTTAAATTGAGGTAAGATTTAATTCACTTAGCCTAATGTATCATTTATTCATTTATCTTGATTTATGTTAAGAGTTTCAACTTTATGATCATCATTCTTACAGCATGGGAAAAACATGGCTATATAAAAATACTTGATAAACAAAAGATGATGACATACCAATTCATTAATGTTACCAATTTGTTTCTATTTTGAAGGGGAAAATTATGGCACCCTTCCTTCACTAATTTGTGCCAACCCCCTTTCCCCAGCCCCGTTTATAACTACAACATTCCCATTGCTACTAACCAGGGCAAAAATTCTGAAACAATCCTCATTTACATAGGAAATGACTTTGGACAACTTTGGCTGCTCACACTTATACCATGGTATATGCTTAACTGCTCAGAGAAACTTAACCAAATCTTTAAAAAAGAAGTACATTTAATATGAACATTAGTACCACACTAGACAGATGCAAACTCTATTTGCTGTCCTTTACGTTCTCCCTAATCCTAAGCAGTCTTTTTAAGCATCCCAAGTACTACAACAATTAACAAAAAGGCCAAGATTTCATGCTACAGACAGACAATAGCTATAACTTTCCTAACAGGAAAGGAAGGCTGCCAGCATTTCTGCCAACATGTGTAATGGAACGAGCCTTAGAAGAATTGCTGGCCAATAGAGACACTGCTTTCAGTATATTACCTTTTCATTAGAAAGTCTTGTGTTACAAAGCTGTCTATTGGGGAAAAAGGGCCAGTAGCTCTTGGCCTTCCAACGTGAGGTTCATTACCAAACAATGCCTTAGCTTTCAGGTGCATCTGTGTGGGAAATATGAAGCATGTCTGATACTTGTTGAGAGTCCTCTCATGCTTTTCTCAAATCACACTGAAAACAAAGTGAGAGTGAAGTTTAGCATGACAGGCAGAGACGATGAGAAAGACTAACAACAAAACATAAGAGATGATCATATTTTTGAAACACCTCACAGTGGCCTGTCACAATTTAAAACACACACCACAGAAACATATAGGCTGCCTGATCCTATTGTACAGTTTGTTGAAATTTTGTGACAGAGACTGTTTCCTTACTGCAAGAAAGAAAAGGATGCTAAGCACAGGGTTCCTATGGTTTCCATGTATATTCAGAGCTGATGAGAGTTTAATAGCATTCTATATACCATATGATTTCTCCTACAACTGACATCCAAATCAACTCACTCAAGGAGTAATTTTACTACCTAACAGACTGCCTTTTTAATAATGATATTCCCTACTTCCAAGTACCAGATGGTTATTAGGATCTACAGCCACCCATTATTTAAAGGACAGGACATTTTAGTCTACCATAAACTCTAAGCAGCCATGATTACAGTTCAAGCTATGGAGGTTTTCTCTCTCCAGCATGCCTCCTCATTCAAGAAATACATATGAAAAATCTGGTTAATTTTTTTTTAATATGAAAGACAGCCTCATGAAACCACTTATGTCATAATAGTCAAATGCTTTTTAAAATAACAAAAATTTGGAATGGACTCTGCTACAGTAGAACAGGATTAGTACAACAGTACAACAGTATACTAGGACCCATTCACAAAGTATTAGAGAAACTATAGAAACATTTAAGCAAACACCTTGCCTTTGATCATGACTGTAATATAAATAAATCCATTACTGTACACTGATAACAGCTTTCCAGTGCCATGACTGTAGTATAGGCATTTTATATTACTCACTCTCCTTCCACATTCTCCTTGATGATTTCCAGGAAGTTGCTTAAATAACAGAATGATGCAGAAATAGAAACATTATTTAACTTGGTAGTATCAAAGTTTTATGCAGTAACAATAGCCTGTTACACTTTTTAATTCCAGGGACTTTTCTTTTTAACTGTAGTTAAAAGTATTATCTCTTGATGAAGAAATTATCTCACAGAAAATAGCCTGCATTTTTACTGTTTTCTGAATAAAGAGGATCACATTTTCAACAATCTATATCTAGGAGTAAAGAAGCTGCTGGAGTGCAGAAAATCGAGTCAAACTCTGCTTAATTGGAACCCTTAACTGATGCATGAAATTAATACATGCAAGCAAAAGAAAAATTATGGTTTTGTATTCTTTTGACTATTCTGTTTTATCTACACAGCAGATCACATCACAGATTCAAGTTTGGTATAAAATAAAATTATAATTCCTTGAAAATAACAGTTTTAATTTAGAATAGAAGTCTAATTATACTGTTCTTTTTCACTATGTAAATAATAAATTTACCTCTACATTATAAAAATAGTATTTTTCTTCTTCTCCATACTTAGTCATAAATATTGATAAATATTAATAAAGAAAAATGTTAGTAGCAGTGTTTTTCTGCATATACAATTACCTATAAAGTGATATTTTAACAAACAATGTAAAAAAAAAAGGTTGAAACAGTATTTAAATTTTTACTATGTATTTTAGCCCAAATAGTGGTATTGATCCACCATTCACTTAGTCATCTAGAATCTACATTTTTCTAATACGCATGCAGTATGTTAGTAGTGTTTCTTAGATACTAGAAGATCTTTTCTAATGCTAAAGGTGTTGGGACCCTATTGAATCTCTATCAATAAACAACAAGCCAGACATATGGAAAAGGAACGATCTTTCTTTCTCAAAGTAAAAGGTGGACTAAAACTCATGCTTCTTTTGTTATTTTTCTATTGAGTATTGTTTGCCTATTAAGAATGATAGCTTGTGACATAGCAAGCTAAGAGTACATCTACTGCAAAAACAACTATCTACATTACTTTTGCTATTATGAAAGGATAACACTTAAATACTGAAAAAATTATACAAACCAATAACAAATATATTCCCAAATACTCAGTACAGCACTAAAGTTACCTCTAATAAAATCTCGTTGTTATGCCTATGTTGTTACATTTTAGATGGATGTTGACAAAGATGTGTGGCAAAGCACACGATCCATCAACTCTTCCCTGTCCCTCTCCCACTTAACTGGAAAGCCTCACACCCTTCCAAAATATTCTTGTCTGCTGACAACAGCTGTCAAAAAAAAAAAAAAAAAAAGTATTATTAAAGCATTCAAGATACTGGTACAAAGTGGTTTCACTAGACCCACAGCTTAAAAAGGGAAGGCAAAAATACATTTGTCCTCCTCTCTGCAAACCAGGCCTCTCCATAACAAAAAAAAGAGCTTTTGGTCCTTCCAGTGTACCTCTACCATGTGCTTTTCCGTTATTTACCATTCTAACATCTCACTGCCTGCGGACAGTGAGGAAGAAATTGATCTAAGCATGATTTGGCAAGGTCGGCACTCAAATTTGAAGGATACTCTTCGCTGTTACGAATGTCCACCACCAGCAGCTTTGGCTTGCTAGGCTTTGTTTTCTTTACAGGAGTCTTGGAATGACTAGGTCCTGTCAACTCACACAAATCAATCAGATCTTCTGCTGAAATTCGTGGTGAGACTTCTGCCTTCAGGTCATCCAACTTGATGGAATCCCTAGACTTTAAAACAAGAAAATTAATATTAGAGGTGGTAGAATTAGAGACATGGTGTTCTTTGAAACTTCTATTTATTTGACAACCTCAAAGTGTAACAACCCTCTCAGACAGAAATAGATCTTTTCCCTATAACTGAACTAGTCCAAGTTAAACCATCCATATAGAAAAGCTATGGAGCAGTGCCAAATGCCTATCTGCCAATTATAGCCCTATTTTCTGTTGAAGTTGATAAAGAAATAAAATTGTTTGACAGTCTGTGCAAACTATTACAGTTTGTGATTTGTTAATGAATTATTCACTGTGGCTGAAGGGGTTAAAAAATTCACAGAATGTTTCTCAGCATCAGAAATTAAGTAAATTGGCTATAAAGCACATTCTGAAAAGCTTCATGCTTGGAGCAGGAAAGCAAGGTAGCAATTGAGGCTTGGCACAGAAACCGCAGGGATGCTTCTGTAAGATACAGAACTATCTAAACACAAGGTGCTAGGAATAGTCTTGTATTATAAACCAGAAAGTTCATTCCTTAGTTTGGGGGACAGGGAAACTGGGGGATGGGACAGATGATGACACAACACATCTGGTAGCACTCAAGTAACTAGTTTGATATACTTCAATTGTTTTTCACAAGGGAGCCTTCATTGTGAATTACCTCAGAAATATTCCTAAGCACTAGCATTTCTTCCCTTTATATTCTTAAAAGCTCATGCATATCTAAAAATAATTAACCTTATTTTTGTGGTTTTTTTTTTTCCCCCCATTTGAATTTTCCT
>JAOXNG010000026.1:24883902-24897859 GCA_028566535.1 Scolopax minor | reverse complement strand
CACTTTTCCCATGGACCTCTGAGATCACTGAGTCCAACCATACACACACACACAAAAATAACGACTTACAATCTCAGGCACTAGAGCATACCCTCAAGTGCCATGTCTACACGTTTCTTAAATCCCCCCAGGGATGGTGACTCCACCACCTCCCTGGGCAGGCAGTTCCAGTGCCTGACCACCCTCTCAGGAAAGTCATTCTTCCTCAGATCTAATCTAAACCTCCCCTGCCCCACTATTTTTTTTAAAATGTTTTTTAATAAAAAATAAGTGAATTTTCACTTCACATATCAAGTGAATACCACTCCTGCCCTGCTTGTCACCATTATATTAAACAGAGGAAGAAAAGTTTCATTTCTCTTCCTTAGAACTTTTCAATTTGGATTTTCAACAATGGTTTACTTGGTTCACACTTAGGTTGTGAAGTATGTTCAGCATGCAAAGTTAAAGACTTTTCAGAATGAGCCATAAGATATTGATGGAAGTACATTAGAACAAGACCGTTCCACGGATTTTTAAGATCCAAACTGTTTTAGTGATACACAAAGTTTATGCTCTTTATATTATATTCTGTGTGTTTTCTTTTCTACAAAATTAAATTTTGAAATCCAGAAGTTGAGGTTTTAAAGCAATGGGGCTTTACCATTACCATTTCCATGATCAATAACATCTTAATTGGTATTTTTTGAAGCAGATGAGGAGAAATACTTATCGTAAAAGATAAAATTTATTACATCTTCAGCATGACACATTAGGCTGATGGGTGCAATTTCGTTTTCTAAACAACACTTGCTTTTAATTGGAAGAGAAGCAGACAACAGACACTGACTGATTTCTTTCTCTCTGTTCTGCCCCTTTCCCGATTTTGTCCACACTGTCATATGCTTTGTTAGGAGGAAGAGGAAGAGGCAATAACATTGCAGTTTGTTAACAGATGGTAATTCCTTTTTCTCCATGCTCCCAAGAAGGGAGTAATTAGGGCCCAGACAGCTAGTTGAGGGGAGGAAGAGTGACAGAGAATTGGAACAATTAAGACCTCTTGAGTGTACCTTCAGAATGTCCCAACTTTTGCTTCAAGCTGCAAAGACAAAGCCACAACATACTAAATCTCTTAGGAGGTTTCTGGCACTTTCTGAAGTGCCAGCTTCTCCCCTCTGATACTCTGCCACAGATGCCCTGACAGCACTCAGCTGGAGAGTTAACTGGGTAAGCAGACCCATGCTGAGTTGTGTGTCACCAAGGCCACCAAGACTGCTTTGGAGCTACTCGCATGTATCACGCTTTCTCAGTTTCAAGACAAAGTTATTCTTATTCATATGCATACAAGTTAGGGAGATAAATGAATCCACACCTTATATTCATGTCACAGTACATGATAATAATTCTGGAAAAAGTGTATCTCTAAGGTGCATTTTACATCACTCTTGTTTCCTGAAATAGCCAGTAATCACAAGTCAGGTAAAGCAAACCAGTAATCCTACACATTCAGCCATAGGCTGATTAAAACAATTTCACAATTAGCTTCTCTGAAGCACATTTACTTTAAAAATGAAGATTCGTGCCTGTGATTGTTCTCTACAGATATACTACAGGTTGATAAATACGATCGTTATTTGGCTAGCCAGTCTCATGAAATATAATTATTGTGTGGGATTACATGGTTAATTAAGGGTCTACTGAAAACACACACATTTTCACAAAAATGTATTGCTTAGGCCTAGCCAATTCTGTTGGCTGCAGTTTACTATATGAATTCTTGTTTTCCATAATTGGGCATTCCACACCCAAACCCCTTAAATTGTTCTTGCTTCCTATGTGTCTGTTAAGCATAAACACTAGTCTTCATTGTATAGGATGAGCTCAGAAATGAGTTATGTTAAACTGCAGTTCAAAAGATTCCTCCCATCCACCCCTACAGAACATAAATCCTCATGGCTCTCCAACTCCTGTCCTGTATTGAATGACATTATCTTCTGTTCAGTAAGAATTCCCCTCAAATCCCTAACACCATAACTTTCATTTTTTGAGAAGCCCCTAGTCTGCTGTTGCTCTTTCATTTTTATTGTCAAAATAGCTACTGTAACAGTATGATTTTGATCACCTGAAGGGCAAGTCTTTACAATCTGACACTGTAAAGAATATTTCCTCATTTTATAACTTTGCATGATCAACTGGCTCTTACCTTGGACATGACACAAAACATTTTTTTTGTGTGTGTGTGTGTGTGTGTGTGTGTGTGTGTGCACAGTTGAGTTTTTCCCTGCCTGGGTCTTTACCCACTTATTTTATTCCTATTTTCTTGCACAGCTGTTATTCTTATTTATCTCAAATCAAGCTTTTGAAAGAAAGAAGTGGGCCTTTCTACATGTGATTCAAATTGTGTTCCAATTTTACCACTTGAAAAATTTTACCACTTATATATCCAGAAATAACTCTAGTTCTCCTAGAACTACAAAAATTAAAGGGACTGACTTACCTTGAATAACATGAGAATTATCCTTCAGGAAGAAGTTATACAAGTACTTGGGAATAAAAGCAGACATACAGGCATATGCCAGAGCTGAAAAAATCAGGAAAATAAATGCAACTACAAAGATAGAAACATAAGCATACCTAAAAAAGTTCATTATTAAGCAGACAATAAAATACTTGAATGAATCTATACGCAAACATAGAAAATGGACACATTGATCATTAAATCATTTTAAAAGCTCCTAAAGAAGTCTCCTTCTGTCACTGAGTAGCCAATATAAAGCTGGCTGGACCTGATCTGCTCCCAATTTATTTCCATACTTCTCTTGCCAAAGTAATTAGATGATTTTTGTATCAAAAAGTGAAGGTCTCTGAATGAACAAAATTTTAGAAGACAGTTTCAAGACAACTGCATTGTTGCAGTCTTCTGAGTTTTCTCCTACAGAATTAGACCCAAGTTTATTCAGACAAAAAAACCCAGGGTGGAATATAATTAAAAATACTTTCAAAGAGATGAACAAAAAAATCTTCAGTTTCTCAGTGGCTCCTCACACACATATCAAATAGAGATTAGAGTGTTTATCCCCTTGATTAATTCCTGGGAACTTGGCCGAGAGACAATCTATTATAATAGAATTTTTAGCAATGGTGCTAGACCACAGATATAAAAAAGAAATCCAGGGTTGTTGTAAATTGCCCAATGACAATAAATATAATTTGGAAGTTTCTAAGCAAAATGTCAAAGTTATAGCAAATATGACATACGATCATGTTATAAATGAATTCTGTGTTACAACTTTTCTAGCACTGAAACCACTTTTTTAACGTTCAACTCAAATGTGTACAATTAAGTTCATCAGCCAGAACACAAAGTTTTACCTAATGCAATACTATTACATTTTGCTTCAATGGTAAGGAAACCAGGATCTACAATCAAACTATATAGAAAGATATCCAAAAGCAAGAAAAATCTGTTGAAATGTTTAAATCAGTATGCACAGTAGGCATAATAGCCATTGTTTCCCATAAACAGATCTTACACAAAGAAAGGCAAGTGCAAGAGAATAGAAGATTGGACTAGACCTATTCTGATCAAGTATAGGTCTATACTTGATCTAAAGATACTAAAGGCCACATATCCAAAAATTATAAGCTTTTAGGCATTTAAAACCATCATTAGCTTTTCTGAATAAAGCTAGTCTGACAGGTTAACAGGTTAATAAACATTGTATTTACATTAAACAAAGCTTAACTACAGCTTCACTGAAAAACACAAATGATAGAGAAGCATTTCTTGCTTTTCCATAACCAAAATTGTTTGTGCTTTTTATTATATATTCATTATTGCACTTGGCAATTAACATGGTTTGAAGTCCTGCTTGAAGAGCAGCACACAATATACATTTTTTAAGAAGCAACTGTTTCTTTTGACATGTGGCAACAAGAGCTTTAAAATTCCCTTGTAACTACAGAAAGTTTAGATCTGTAAGTGGGTGCAGACACATCTGTCTACAACCAGATAGGGATGACAGAATGTGCTCCCCCTTCATCCCCAGCAGAAACAGTTACTCACCTTCATTGTTAAAATTCAAGTACAGGAAGGGTGCACAAAGGGAGTCAAGACCTAAAGAGAGAACAACCATGAAGAAACAGCATAAAAAGCTCATTCATTGTAATGCAGAAGATAAATTAATTAATTTATCATGAATATTGGAATACTTGCTATTGATTATCATTCTACAATATCAGGATTCACATGTAAAGCTGAAAACATTTGTGAAAACAATGCATAAAACCAGAGAGAATTTCAAATTGTGTGAACTACAATGCTGACTTGACTATTCTGCCAAGGCTTCCAAGAAACACAATTTATCTCCCCAAGAACTCAGTGACTTCTGCAGTTTTAACTTAGAACTGAACAGTAGGCAATAGACTTTTTTTTATTTAGTTAAGTGACTGAAACTTAAGGAAAGCAAATACGTGAGGCAATTATGCATTACAATTTAAATACAAATCATTAGGATCCAAATTTGCAATAACCCACAGATTCATTCTTCAAAAGAAACAGAAAGGAAAGCACTCAAAAGAGCTTATGTTTGGGGATAAGTCAGCCACAGCTTTCCACTTAATTATTTGACCTTGTCAACTAGTCAAACTCACCTTGCCAGTACACCAAATCTGGATGGGAAACCACCCAGGCCTTCAATACACGCCTAAACTTTGCATGACCCTCTGGTGATGACAGCAACTCATCATATTGATGGCAACGAGGAATATCAACTTCAATCTGCACCACAGCCAAGCATATAACATGAAGAGAAATC
Organism: Scolopax minor; assembly: GCA_028566535.1. Lineage (NCBI taxonomy): Eukaryota > Metazoa > Chordata > Aves > Charadriiformes > Scolopacidae > Scolopax > Scolopax minor. Next base: position 24,893,063 of record JAOXNG010000026.1, on the reverse strand, counting down.
AGGGTAAGTGGGGTAGTACTGGAGCAATCTTACAACACTAGAGGGGGAAGTCAGCCAAAGAATGTAGGTCAGACCACCATCATAAACACAATCTGCTTCCTCCATCACTCTCAAAACCGTAACTGAAAGGGGACAGGAGACTCTAACAGCCACGTCAAATATCAAAAAATAGAGATTTTTGTTTTTTCCCAAATCACATTTTTAAAAGGATTCTAACCCATTAAAAAGGCAGAAAGCAGATTTCAGTTATATTTTTTTCTGATCCAATTTTTGGATTCATTTCAGGTGCTAATACCACTTCGCTCTTAAGGATAATCAAATCATAATTCTCAGAATGCTGTAACCAATTTAATGAAAATTATTTCCTCACTTAGCTGAAAGGAATAGCTGTTGGTTGTGATGTCTTTTTATGTCTAGCAAGACTTCTGGGAGAACCTAATTGCTCAAGAACCCATTTCTATGAAGCACAGCTCACCTTCTGGGATGTTAGGGTACACAGCACTACCCCGTACATGGTCCAACATGGACAACAAACATTCAGTAAAAGTAGGACTTTTAACAATACAACAGTAATATTTTTCACTACACTTTGTTGGTGCTGCCAAAGAAACAGTGATTCTGAAGTAAAAAGGGGATTTAACTTTCCATGTTATAACATAATTTGAGTTAAACTACTTGTTCCTATCAGCTTTGCAAGATTCTTGCTACAGAAAAAGGTTAGATGACCAGGGGAACCCTTTCAATATTATCAGTCACATCTGGCGTAATAGTCAAATGACTGCAACTGGTAGAAAAATATATTTGCATTATGTCAAGTGACGATATTTGATTGCATTGGAAGTCTTACTTGTCTGTCTGTAGGAATCGGTGTGTCTTTATCGATGGCATCATATTTTGCTTGTATGGCACCCTAAATGTGGAAGAAGATGAATGGAATTTAGCAAGCTCATAGTAACATAATATTACAACGCACACACTGATATTGAGAAGTTGACTGGTTTTATTAGGTGCTTTAGTTAGCAACTTTTTTTACCCAAAGTACAAACCATTATGACATATTCAGGACACACAGACCTTTCTGTGACCTCCTCAGTATGACCTTCAGTGATTTTGAATTGCTTATGGCTACAAACTTGATACAGTTTTCCATTTTCACTGTAAAAGATGCCCTCAGTTTAAATTCAGTGCTTACCTCAGCCACATCTCTCTAAAGGCTGACCCAGCTGCCTCTTAGTTCATGTTGATATTACCTGTGTACAACACTCTTAAGTAGCCTGTGTCTGCAAGAATCCCAAGACAGGCATACTAACAAGTCCACCTTAATGTTATGGGACAGGGGAACCACATTGTACAGACGATATGCTAATGAAGCATGAGAAATGACTCAGCTCCCAAGACCCAGGCTACACCCCTGACGAGCAGTTGTTCTTTACCTTTACAGCTTTTTTTGGGTTATACTATATAGCACACAGCAGATCACATCCTCAGCTATATAGCCTAAATAACCTGGTATATGTTACTCACAAGAGTACTCTTTGCTGTGCTACTGCAGACCACAAGCAGGGCAGATGCAAAAGCTGGGCAGTCAAGTAATCTCTGTAAGGAATCCTCTGGGACATTCCCTTCTAGTCTTTTGTGCAAAAAGGTTACGTTTAAATTATTTTTCTCCATTTTTTGGAGGAAGTGCATTGACTGGTAGGTGAGAAAAATACATTTGATATGTTTTATCCTGCTTTGCCCAGCTGTTGCTGACTGGAGCAGAAGCATTTGTGAAAAATATTAAAAAAACCCCAAACTGTTAACTACCACTTGTATTTAAACATCCTAGCAGTTAAGTTCACATACATTCTCTAAAAACAAATAACATTACAGACAAGAATTAAGTTTGTCTGAACATTGTCATTGTCTTTCATGACTTTTTTTTTTCCCCAAATTCCAGTAATTCTACCTGCTAAATCTTCAAATCCATTCCAGCTTCCCTGTTAATCCCATTCCTATCTCATTCCTTCCCCAGTAAGTACTGGAACTTCTGCCAATGGCCTCCACTTATCCTTACCTCAACACCCAACAGGGCAGCCCAGGTTATGCCTCTAAGAAGAGGAGGGATGTCAACTCTGGCTTCTTTCCAAATTTGGTTTTTCTTATATGGATAGGCCTTCAAAGAGAAGAGATTAACAGCAAAAACATGTTACCGTGTAACTGAAACGATTCAAAACTCAGTCCTGGGACAATCTTTGTCCTGTCACCTTGAACAGTGAATGCAAGTTTTAGAACAAGAAACTTTCATTCCTAACTGGGAGGCCTAGATGGAGGACTGCTATTTAATGTTAAAATACCCACTCACCCGATCCTTCTCATAACTGTATACATGTGCTTTGGTATATACAGGATATATACAACTATTAATCTTAAGTTTTATTAAAAGGTTTTTTTTCTTCATTATATGTTTCTTTTCACAAATTTGGTTTATTAAACATTTCTAGCTTATTCTTTCCTAAGTACTATACACTTGATCATGCGCATCAGGTCTCTCATTCTTAAGCAAGAACACCCCATAAGAATTTTTCTTTCTTGGTATAAAACTCGTACTTCTACCATGGCACTGCTACAGCAAAGACTGGTATTGATTTCAGGTACCTCACTGCTTGGGAATGCAGAAATGTTACAGGCTATAATAGCTTAGACTGTTATGAAATAAAGGATGGAGAAGTACTTTCTTCAGTAAATAACAAATACTAGCAGCAGGTCTGTTTTCATGTGCATATTTTAAAAGCTACTTTTATATTCAGTACCACTTTCTCATACTTTTATTTTCAATTTTCTTATATTTCTGTAGAGTTTTCTTCCTTCTTTCCCACTGTGGTCTCTTGTATCTCTGTTTATTTTTTCAACTACTTGGTCCTTTAAAAATCCTCTAATTAACAGACAAAATCCAATTATCCAGCATCAGAAAGAGTCCATACCTTCAATAGCCTGTCAAACAGGACAATCCTATTTAGCTGATATTCTGTGTCTCTCTCCCGGATGATCAGAGGAAGACTAGCAGCTGCAGACAGCTCATTACTACTATTTGAATGAGGTAAAGTTGACTGACTGGAAAAAAGAGTTAGCACAGTAGCAGTGAATAGCAAGAAATGCAAATCGTTGTGAAAAAAATGGATATCCTGTGATGCATTTCTGAGTCAAAACCAAATATAAATGGATAATTTGGAATATTCAACACAAATATTTGATTTCCAGAACAGAGAAACAGGTCAGGATCCTCAGTTTGGTATTAGGGCCCTAAGTTCACCAACGCAGAGTGCTTATCAGCTCTTGTTGACTAAGAGCTGAACAAGGACATGTTAGGTTTCCTGTTGGAAGACAGCTGTGTACAGCTGTGCAGTGTGCCACTCAAAACTAATAACTCAGAATTCACCTAGTTATATTTGTACAAACTTAAACACACACTTACTCATCTTCAAGCAATGGATAAAATGCTTCCCCGCCAACATCCTTCAGTCTCTGAAGTGAAGAATAAAAATAATTCATTATCAGAATGATGCTCAGAGTTCAAGTGGAAATTTTTAGTGGAATATGAAAACTATTAATTAGCAATTAATTTGCTAATTTTTATATCTTGCCTTGAGACTTAAGCATTATCTCAGTCCTCCATCAGCAGAAAACCATACTCTACCACTAAAAACTTTCGCTAATACAGGCCTTTTGAGTTTATGGAAGTTCTTCTGCCTGAAGCTAGCACTCATTCATAAACCATTTTTCTACACAAAAAATAGCTTCTATGGGCCATGGATTAATAGATCAATAATATTATATAGCTCTTTCTCTTTTCCTTTGTTTTCTGTGTGGAACTCCTATCCAAGTAGCTGCAAGCACAACTTGTTTTTATGTTTTTAATCAGTTCAAGAGTTATGCTAATTAGAGATCCTTTTAGTAGCAGCATCTGAAAGCTGCACACAAGTACAGACACACTCTGGAAAGGTGACAGACAAGCATGCCTGGACTTTTGCCTGAAGTTTTCAGACATCTTTGGTGCATCATGATTAATGTTTAATACCATCCTCCCTGGAGTGCTCTGTTTTGCAGTTCAGTCCCCAACTTAAAGGCATACGGCACACAGCCTGTTCCTCCTGGGATTGACAGAACAGTTCATTCTCAGTTCATTCAGTACTGATCCTCTTTTGATTATAAGCATTATGCTCTGCTCTATGAAAAGTCTTTGAAGAATTGCATAAGCTCAAAAATTTTTTTCAGCTAACACTGCAAGGCTCAGGCTTGTATCTTCCCCAAAACAAAACTTCAGTATATACTTAGTTGCTCCTCTATTTACAAAAGAAAGGCAGCAATAGCCAAAAATTTCAGACTAAAAAGTTTTTAAAAAGCCTTAAAAGCTGCCCTTTTTTAGACATAACACATATTCTTAGCCTCCCCTTCACCCCCCAAATCCCACCAAGCAAGCAAAGAAAGTAACTCCATTCTTTGGTCTGTTTTCATGCATTTTTGTGAAGTAATGCAAAGTTCTACTGAAGAAATATGTTTACATAGTATTTGCCATGTTGCCCACAAAATTAAGATAATGGTGGTAGAGATAAAGACTTTAGGAGTCACCTTCCTTTCTGTATTAACCCCTGTGATCATCTGGAAAGGCTTTTTTTTATGAAGACTGCAACAGAATAGCATTTGCTACTATAAAATGCAAGCTGGAGCATAAATTTCTAATTCTAGAGCAATAAATCTCTATGTATGCAAAGACATGAACAATTAAAACATTTCAGTGATGTATGCAGTAAATCTTGTAACTGATCATGACATCAAAATTATAAATTATCTTATGTTGATTTTTCCACTAAAGATGGAAGAAAACTGCACTACTAATTTTGGCAAGATGTTTTGAAGTGATCTTTTGAAATAGTTGTTCAATAGCTACGTCTACCAAAGATAACTAATTAACTACTAGAAACTTGTATCCAGTTTTAAGTATAAAGCCTTTAAGGAGCTACAACTTAATTGAGTTGATCTTTCTTTTCAGTATTGTGAGCTACATAAAGACAGGAGTTAAAGAATACAAGACGACTGTCCTATTAGCTTACCAATCATGGAGAATATCAGAATTCTACAGAATTATTTGGGCTACACCAGAACAAAGCTGGTAACAAAAATAAGGAAAGGGAATGACACAGGAAGGGGATGGAGGGGCAGAAGATAAATCAAATTTAGTAAGCTTTTGCAAAGCACTTTCATAGCATAAATCAGAATCTGACTCAGACGCCAAGGAGTGTTCTCTTGGAATCAATACCACATTTCATTTGTGCTCCTACTGCTGTTCCATATTCCCTTTAAACAAATGTTTCTGCAGCAAACACATAAGAACAAGCACACAATATTCTCCTTACGTTTCGGAGCTGGCACAGAGACAAAGTCACAGTTGTGTCATCTAGGAGGGAACTTCTGTCTCGTCCTTGCCCAAAGCTCTCACCATCTTCTAATAAAAAGCTTCAAATGGGAGGGGAAAAAAAATCAGGTCATTTTATAACATAAGAGTTGAGTTACAAAAAAAATAGAAAATTATTACATCAGTGAGTTCCCTCTTTAAAACAAAATACTAGCTTTTAGAAGTATACTGTATTGACTGCATGGCATGAAACCTACTATCAAGGGATATGCAATCAACCTAAATTATTCAAACAGCTTTTGCTGCAAAACAACACATTTCAAGTTTTTTCTATAACTTTGGTTTAATATTCCTTTTTATGCCTTGACCTGGTACAGAACAGGACTGCCATTTATTGTGAAAATCAAAAACATGAAGTCATTGTCAAATGAAAACTATTTCTCACCATAACAAAAACCAAGCAAAAGTCTGACCCAGACCTTTTCTGTTGTAATTCATCTAAGGATACAAACGCATTCAAGAAAGAGTATACGTGGATTGTCTATTTGATGATATTTTTAAAGCAGACAACATGAAACTGATTCCAGAAATTAAGCTAACATTCTCAGTATCATGGAGTTATATAGCATTTTTAAAATTAACACCTCATCTTCAAGACAGATAGTATGACAAAAATGTTTTCCCCTCCTAATTCAAAAGCACATGCATTCACTATGGGTACAGAAACAGGCAATCTTCAAAATTTCACACCGAATTGGTGACAAAATTTTAGCAGCAAAATATGACTTTTTTTTTTTATTTTTTAATTTTGGCTCTATGCTGACTTCATGTGGTCACTTTAAAACCCGGAACCAAAAAAATGATCTATATGGACACACAATAATGCTTACTAAGATCAGATTGTAGGACTAAAACATGAACATACTACATAAAATTGCAACATGTGCAGAAGCAAGATAAAAGTAGTCATCACTAGAGTGCTATTACATAAAAACACACATTTAAAATAAAGTTATCAGCTAATCTACCAAATAACTGGGTTGACTATTCAGCACTGCTACTCTATGAAAGCAAATTCAGAACGTGAGAATTTGCTACACAAAATATTAAATTATAATTACAAATATGGTGTTGAAGCACAGTGAGACATTTTTACCAAAACTCAATGCTATTTGAAAGTGTTCTACATTTAGAGACTTCACCTATAATTCTTCAAATTTCAGAAAGCGGTATGAAATACAGGTAGGCAACAGATATAAGGCGTTCAAATAATGTCTTAAATTGGGTAAGAGAGGAAGTGACATGATTCCTGCTGTTCACAAATGTTATTTTAAATATTTTTCATGCACACAGAAACTAAAAACCAAGCCAAAATGTTCTCTCAGAATCGCTGGCCTTCTCCACCCATCCTCCTTTCCCTAAAAGTGCTTCTCCTTCCTTACTTGGGAAGCGTGCACACAGGTGGCTTTGATCGAATGATTTCCTTGTTGACAAGTTCTTTCTCCAAGTCTCCTCCAGCCAAACACCAGAGATAATAAACCTCTTCAATTGATCTTTCTGCTAGGTAATCGCCATCTTCATCTAATAGGAGAAACCACAGAAAAATGCGTTGCAATTTTCTAGGTGGTCTGTATTTCTTCCTACCACTCTAAACACATATTGTTGGGGAAAAAAAAAAAGAAAAAAGAAAAATATTATGCTTGAAGGGTTCTAGACATTAATGTGAAGTTAGAGGAAAAGTGATCTTGCCTTTGCAAGTGCCCTTTAGGAAGATTAAAGGAAAGAACAGATGGGCAGATGTCAGAAAAAAAAAAGCACAATAGTCCAGCTGTTTGCCTTGGTGCCAGAGAATAGAACTATTTAGATAAATACATTGAAGGGTGGACTTATGCTTGCTGTGTGTCTTTAAAAACAAACACCCACACAACCACCACCAAACACTATTTTGTATACAACACAGCAGCACTAAGAGTAAAAATAAGAAACTAGTGATTCATACTGACTAGTTACAATCTACCTTCCCTTCACATACCATTCCCTTTTATAACTTACAAGTTATAAAATCTTAATTTCCAAAAAGTATATAATGATATTTTCTAAACATGTAGAATTTCTGAGTTCATCAGAAAAAGTTAGGGAGGACTTAAAAGTGGTAGAACTTTCAGGATGCCACAGTTTTAAACTTAGAAATGTCGTCTTTTGTTCTAGAACGTGACCTCTTTCACAACGATTTAGTTTTCCAGTACTTCCAAAAATCACGTCATGCTACGATCCTGCAGAATACAATTACCAATTCATAACAAAGTTTACTGAAAAATACTACCTTGTACGTGCACATGTCCAAATGATAAGGGCAAAAGATAAAACTGATATTCCAAGGCAGACTTGCAATACTAGTGTTATCTATTTATTCCCCGAGGTTGAAGCACAAAATCAAGATGCCCTCCTTTAACTTGCAGACACCCATCAGAACTTATTCCTTCATATCTCTGCCCGTTAAAAAATTTATTAAAAGAACATAGTGTTGATATATTTGATAGCTTCTCTCCAAAGTATTCAAAGAAAATGTGAAAACATTTTATATTTCTTCCCCCTCCCATGACATTTATCCAACTACCTGCTTTTACCTTTACATAATTGACTTATGTCTTCAGGAAGTGTTAAATTAGCACACCTTGGAGAAGATGAGAACAGACCAACAGGTTTGTGGAAGGGAGGATAGAGTGAAGATACCTCACTGAACAAACTGTCATGCAGCAATTCCTCTGGAGTTGGCCTTGAATTAAGAAAAGAGAATAAAACACTAAGAGTAAAGTTCTTCCAAAAATGTTACATTTCAGTAAGAAGTGTCCCCATGGGGGGACATCAGAAATTCTGATAGCAAAAAGTCTACTAATTTTGTTCCACTCATGATGCATAACACATGACATCTGTTTACAGCTCAAGTTCAGATCTCACCTTCATTTAAAGTACATAGCAACTATTCCATTCATTACCTTCTAATTCCTCTAAGAGGTGATGGAAAAATGCAAATACAAGTCCTTGATTAAAGAAAAGAAGAATAGTTCGGTTTTTGGAAGAAAGTTATGGTGGACTGACATAATGAAAAAGCACTTTGAAAGAAGAGATTTGAAGAAAGCAGCCCTAATTTTGGTTGCTACAGAGCTACAGTAACCACCACCGATATCCAGACATGAAACCAGTAAAAGCTGTGAACTTAGAACTAAAAATGCCTGAATAGTTTTCAGATAGGTTCAATCTCAATGTTTTGCTCACTTGATTCCACAACCCACGCCCCACCAATTCTTTTCCTTTAACCATTGCAAAGCAACAAAAGCAAGAATATCTTAAAGTTAGGTAGCACAAACTGTCAGTATTCCAAAAATGGTTCAGCAACAGGACTTGTTGTATCTGCTGGTATGCTTTCATAGTCTCCCAGCAGAGTTTACTGGGCACTTGGACTGAATACTTACCTCTTAGAAGGTTGGAATGTAAGGCATTTCTTCAGTAAAGCTAAGATATTTTCAGAAAGGTCCTGGAACATTGAAAAAGAATGAAGGAGGTCTTTTTAGTACTGTCTTAACTGAGCAAGCCACTTAGTTCATACTTAACTTTTAACATACAGACTATTCTTTTGAGGGCAATAAAGGAGGGGGTTGAACTGTATAAACTTACACTATCAGAACACGTAAAGTGGACCAAAGAGATGACTGAATTTCTAGAAGAAAAATACTTATCCCCTAAAACTTTAAAAAAAGCTTATAAATCA
>JAOXNG010000026.1:24857434-24868297 GCA_028566535.1 Scolopax minor | reverse complement strand
AAGGACGGTGACATGGGGAAGGTGTTTATCAAACGAGCACAACCAGCCTGTAGAGAAGGCCCCTCAAACGAACAATCAACAGGGGAAGTTCTTTACCTGCACGTTTCACACATGCCGTGGAGATACTGCTTCCAATCACTGAAGTTGGCATGTTAGACTCTCAAATACACTCTCTACACAAAAATTCTATTGTGAACCCAGCATTCACCTAACAGAACATAATTTGCCCTATTATTCTTTTCTACCACTATACATGTTTTGAGACTAACATAAAATGATGACTTCAATTAGACATCATTCTTCCAGGTTTTTCCCTTAAAAAAAATATTAATGATTCAAGAAAAAATTATACTTTTAAAAAAGCTTACATTACATTATGTATTGTCAGTTACATAGTGTAATGTAAGCTTTTTAAAAAAGTATAATTTTAAAATAAGTGTTGACCCGATGTCAATTATGTTGCCCTGATCTCAAGCATGTTTAAAGCGCTCTTTCAAGGGGAAGAACATAGTAAAACAATTTTGTATAGTTACCAGAATTATTCAGTATAAAGGTTTTAAATTATTTTCACTTTTCCCATTTATCATCAGATGATATTTTAATGATTGCTGAATCCACACCAAAACCCAGAAAGTGTTGAATGCCCAGGCATTACTTTCTAGTTGAATTAACACAACTATTAGAAATCATAATAATCAACCAAACCTGCCCAACCTGTGCTGTTAGTCTACCCAATGCATATCCAAAAGTTACTAAAAGCTTTCAATATTACACTTAAAATAGATACTTGTTCAGCAGCAATTCTGTCAAGTCAGCAAGTCTCAATACTACTTGCATCAATCACCCAAAGTTACTGCTTTTCAGACATTCTTCTAACAGGATCACTGCTTTTCTGCCTCCTCCCATTAAGAAAAGAGGTAATATTACCCAGAGTTTGCTGGTATGGACTGCCAGGACAAAAGGGAAGCAGGGTAGGTGGGAGAATATTACTAGAACTCCCTCACTGCGCTACAGTTAACTCAGTGCAGTTTCCTTCTACACACCAAGAACAGGAGGAAAACATTTTCTAAATCAAAAGCACAGACATGGACATATGAAAGTAGAGTATCAGTGGGACACCTTAGATTGTACATTTGAAGCACTGTCTTAATAAAACGAATGTTCATTTGCTTGAGGTGTGTTATTTTCAGATACTAAATTAGTCCCTTTTCACCCTGAACCACTATACCATTCATGCCTAGCTCAACAGGATGAGAGAAGACTCTTCTACTACTGCAGGTTTTGTTCAGACAGAACTCAAGCCTCAAACTGAAAGCTGTAATCTTATATTCCAGTTTATAAAGATACCTGTGATTTTACTAGGGCTGAGGATTCTCTGCTACAAAGAGCAGTGCCTCAGCAAGATTTCTTCATAAACACCAAGATAGCAACATTTTTTTTTTTTTTTGACAGCAACATCTTAGGAACAACTCTGCAACAAGACTAAAGGTCTTGTTATACTTTCAACTGCAAGCAAAGGAATTATTTTGAGATATCATTACTAAGAGGAAGTTTTCCAAGTTTTTGCTTAGAGTGGCATTATTCATAAAAAGGGGTTTTCATTCCTGTATTATATACTTCTTGGTTTATATCAAATATATGCATTGAAATAAATGATTTGGAGAATATCAACAAAATTACAAGTGTACTTTTAAGCCTTCTCTATCCAAAAATGAATAATTTTTTCCCTCAAGCCAATTTGTTTGTGTATTAGCTTCTACGCTTATAAGAACTTGAATATGTGCAGCATAGACAGAGGAATGTAACAGTCATTTTACAGAAACATTTATTTTTTCCCCATAAAGAAAAGTAAACACAGTGTTTTATTACTTTTGTAAATGCCACACCAGCAAAACAGCTGAAGTTGGCTTGTATCAGTTGTTTATCATCTTTGCTAAAATTACAAGAGCAGAAGAAAAATGAGATTTCAGAAATCACTAGAAAATAAAACCAAGCTAAGGTCATCTGCTCAGGATTTAATGGAAATTTTGTACAGAAAGGCACCAAATGGCTAGCCATAGCCTAAGTACAGGAAAGAAACATGGAAAGAGCATAAGCAGGGGCAGAAGTCTGAGCTGCAGCTGTACACAGCTTCTGCCACTGCAGCCAGGGAACCAGGTTTGCCTTTGAGGGTGGAAGACTCCTGCCCTACTGCAACTGAGGGCCAGGTATTAGGCAGACATTTTAAGATCATAGGGCTACTTTCTCCCATTTAAGGTTGCAATGGCCAACTGACTATTTTACTTTATTTTTAAGGAAGACTTTTATCTGTGGCATGAGAAAAGAGGTTTTTTTTTCATGTTAGCTATGCCAACTTTTTCCTTCCACTGCAACAGAAGTGATGACTCCCTAACTTCATTATAAAAGGAGATGGCTTCTCTCATTCTTTCTGTGATGCCCCAGGTGTATCAGAAAAATCTCATTAAGAATCCAATCAATGAATACTTTTAAAAGAAAAGCTGAAAATGAAGTGTAGTTATCAATGCAGTTAACATTATCACAGCTATGTGGCAGTATGAACTGAACTGACAGCTCTAGAAATCATGACTAGTTAACAATAAATAATGTTGTCCTTCCAGCCAGACAGGATTGATTTCTTTGTTATTCATTTCTGCAGTTCTGTGAAGCACTGCCAATAAAAAAACCAACCAAACAAACAGGAGCAGGGCAGGCCTGTTGCCTACTTCTTGATAGAGTAGCTGCAGATCTAACACACTAGAAGATAATTAACTCTTCAAAACATAAATTACATTTAAAAAAATAAAGGAAAGTAATTTCAAAGACACAAATATAACTACTAACTCCACTAAGCACAGATATTAGTGGGAATGATAACTGAGCACGCTTTCTTTATTACAAGTTACTGGATAGCAGGAAAAGCACCTAAAACTTCATAAAAACAAACAAAACCAATCTCTGTACTAACTTCTCAGCCTTTGAGAGAAAGACTGCACTTTAAGCATCTCTGCATGAAAGATTAAGCACTAGTAACAAGCCACATTCCAAATTAACTCCCTCACCTCACACTCATTTTATAAAGGTGCAACAGAACTTTTAAAACTATGAACAACATTTGTAACAATGCACAGCTCTTCTCCTAAAGCCAGGCATTTTCTGTAAATCAGTAGACTTTACGACAAGGTTCTTTTAACAAATAAGTTAGCTTTACCATATTTTGATATAGGGATTCTGGTATTTTGAGCTAATTACTAAAACATACCTAGGGATGGCTTTTAACCTCAGATGTTTGGGGTTTTTTCCAATGGTACAGGTGCTGCTCCAGAGTGAAACAGAAGAAGAGTCTGCAATGGTGCTGTTAGGAATTTCCTAGCTAGCAACTAATACTCCAAAAGGTATTAGGAATGCATCACTTTGATCTATATCCCAGCACACATCATCACAACAGGCAGGAAACACCTACCTAGGGAGGCAATAATAACCAAAGCACATGTCTGTGACTATAAATTTAAATGTATTAATCATCATATAATTATTATTAAATTTCCTTGAAAGTGATACAAGAAATGGGATCACTAAAGGGGCAATGAGATATGGATATAGTTGCATATAGGAGAAATCCACACAACAAAGGTTGCCAGACAAAAGGACAAGAGAATCACAGCAGACAGTAAATATGCAGGACACACTCCCAAATACACTAGGAGGATTAGTGTGTGTACAAAACACCTTGTGGAGGCTGGAGAGTGGTGATGCATAAAAATATCAGGCATTAGATAATAGTAGAAGACAGACTAATCCACACGCCGGTTCTTCCTTCACCCAAAGAGGTCTCGAGCCCGATTGCCTTCACTTCCAAGAGCCGCCAAGCACCACAGCTACCGCTCTGAACTGTACAGCATCAGCTCCACGGTACTGTATATCACAGCTAATTTACAATATGTGTTAAAGACAAACAGGTTTGTGTACACAGTCACAATTAATAACATGCATGACTTAAACTTTAGCAAAATATGTGTTCTTCATGAAATTTTAAACCTTAAAACTAGCCTGGTCTGCCAGCCTTCTAAACACTCCTATCACAGCAATCTTCCCTGGTATCTATTTAGCTATAAACACACAAACAAGTACATATATTCAGTCCCAATGCAAGTTCCCTCTGCCTGCAGATGTATCTGTCCATCTGAGGGTCCTGTTGGTCCAGGAGACAAACAATTCAGTTAACTTAGTGCTGCGCTCACGATACGTGCCCACAAAATAGCAGGACAGGGAAAAGGGGGCTATATAATGTTTCCCATGACATTATGTTCTGTAAATACATCATTTCAAGTCTGGCACATCACTGATGTAGGGATGATATGGAACTAAAGCAGCTTCTAGACAGAAAAGCAGCTACTTCAGAGTGAAGGTGCAAGTCTGGGTTTATTTGCACTGTAAAACAGAGGAGAGAACATCCACATGCACAGAAGAAGTTATCTCAAACCATGGTGACTTTAAAGACGTCTGTGAGCATATCACTTCATCTGAATAAACTGGCTGTCTGATCTCTGATTAGTGACAAATGCTTCCCTGAAGACATTGTTCCAAAAAAGCTACAACTTGCACTTTAAAAAAATAATCCCTTTCTAGAAGTATGCAACGTATAGAAAGCAGTGAGTGTTAGCTTTTCTTTTTTGTTTTTCTTCCTAAAAGCAGGATGAAGCATCAAACACTGTATTAATTTAAAATAACCATATACTAACCACATCTTGCTCTCACAAGTCTACAGGCAATTTTTATTCTAAATATAACTATCATAAATCAACTTTAAGATTAATGATATGGCTTAAATCCAGTAAGATTTGCACAGTACAAATTTGACATTTGGTTTTCCAGCCATTAGATCATTAGTAGTAGTTTGCAAAATGGAATTTTAACACTGAACCTTACACAGTTCCTTGCAGAAATATCTCAGCAGGATTAAGCCCTCCTGCTGAGGACAGCATTTGGTCTATTTGAGAGAAAATCAACATTCTCTTTCAGAAGACACTGAAGACTAAAAAATTCCCCACTACTTTTCTTCTCAATCAACTCAGCATAACTCATATTCAAGATCTTTAATATGGCTTTTAGCATGGAAATATGTATGAAGTGTCTACAAGCAACTACAGAAGCAGAGACCATTATAGTCTCAAAGAGTTGGTTACTTCTGTTTCCTTTTTTCCTGGCAGAGAGGAAAATAAGAAGCAAGCATGCACTCACTGTTACGTTTCATGTGTAAGGAAGACATGGACACATGTTCTGAAATGTTTTTGTGCCACCATCAAACATTGCAGCCAACTATAAAAGCAAACAATTTAGTTTCATACCTGAAAAGGTCACTCAGACATCAAGAGCAATAAAGTTCATTCAACTACCTCACGAAAGCTATACCCCTTTTCCATCCCAAATAATCATTTTCTCATTGTAAAGGGAAAGACAGTCACAGGAGATAGCCTATGCTAAAAGGAATGCTACAGGAAGATTCACAATCAGACTAAAAACTACTTACAGAAGTAAAAGAAGCACCATTGGTCAAAATATAAACAAGTCTGGACTAATGGCTAATGTTTCACCATAGCTTTGGAAATAAAGCATTGGCAAGAAACTAAAGGAAAACTCCACAGACACTAAAGGCCCAAACTACAGACTCTCACACATGCTTAGGAAAAAAATAATTATAAGTTTGTTTATTAATGCTACTTCATTTTACTACTACATCATTTACCCTTGCTAAATGCAGCCTTATTATGACATATGGATTTCTCATGTGAAATTCCAACACAGACTTGATTCAAAGCAGAATACACTCAGCCCTTGAAGTTCTGCTCATATGCAGCTCTTCAAGTCAAATCATGTAAAACCTTCAGCCTTTTGATGACTTGCACCTGTCTTACAATATTTTTGAAGAATCCTTGGCTACTCAGAAATTGCTTTTTCCCACTCCTCACAATCTCTTCTGTAACATAGTTTCACTTTAGGTTTGCCAAAAGCACATTAACAGCAAGGATGGCATAAAGAAATCTAATCCAATCAATGAGCAGACAACTGTTTAATACAGCCAAATAAAGTGTACTCATCCGAATCAGTCAGATCATGTTTTCCCCAAACTAGTAAACAGCTGCAGACACAGTCTGCTTCCCATCAAATGTTCCACGTATAACGAACTATACCTTGTATTTCTGATGGTTCACTAGTAATTTTTCAAAACCATGACTTTCAAAGCATATGACAACTATATTTTATTGAAGAAAGGAATAGGCTTAGAATGCCCAAGCCACAAATTGAAGACCGATCCAGAAACTCTATTGTAGGTGCCAAAAGTCTGCTCAATGTCAGTATTTGCTGGCATTTTTATTATTAGGAATACAAGTACAGACCAACTTCTTCAAAGAAGAAACACACTTCAAGAGTGATGGAAAAGAAAAGCTCACAACTCCTATTGTAACAGCACAGGAGCAGAGAAAATAACTCACTTTAATGGTGTCTGGAAAAGGTATCCCAAAGGAGTAGTTGTAAATGTGTTTAGAAGATGGAGAACCTTAAAAATAAATTCACATCTTACATGCTGGTCTGTGGTATCAACAGCGCTAAAATAACTCGCAACTTTGAAAATCTAGTAAAATTTTTGATTGCAATAAACATGAAAACTACCCTTAGTAAGACTGTTCAAGTACAAAACTTTTACCCACCTTAAATTCTTGTGACATATTTTCAATCCATTCACAAGAAAAAATCCTTACATGTGCAAGAAGACATAGAGGAAGCCAGCCAGACCGAGAAGCATTTTCAAATCTCAGAACAGCAGTAAAGCATTATGAGCTTAAATCAGGTATTTACTATTTTTGCTTGACTATGTACATAAATTCCTAGCCCTTTAAAAATTTAACTGACTCCTGAACATACTTCAGAGAGCTGATTTTGCACTAATGTGACTTATAAACTAAAATTAATTGCGTACTTTGACTTAGAGTAACAAACAGGAGAATAAATCATGAATAAACAAACAGGAAACAGTGACCCAGAATACACATGGATAACCCTCTCTCACACAGAGGGTGTAAGACAATGACCCTCTCTCACATAGAAGACAATGGAGATTGGCCTGGTAAAAAATGGGACATCAATCCCTAGAATTCTTATCCTGCCCTATCCTATCCTAGAACTCTTATCTATGATTGCAGCCTGAGTTCCCTTTGGCACACAACTCCAAAAGAGCTCACCTGCTGTTATCGTGATGCCCTGTGAAAGCACAGTAAAGAAAACTAGAATTAATGTCCCTTTCAGAAGCACTAATTGTAGTTTTGATGTCTACAATAGCTCTCCTCTGAATAAAATACTAAAGAGCTGTATTAAATTCCTTTTCTGCATCTGGTTGCTTATGGTAAGAATTGTCAAGAGCCAAATCATTTAATCCATTTGAGAGTTCTTGAAATTTACCCTATGGAGGTCTTCGGTAATGAATGAATTCTTGAATATATCACAAATTCAAGTTCTAAAAAATTTTGGTGGTATGCTTAGTAAAATGACTTACTGCACTGTGATAGAGCAGATAAAGTAAATGGTTAAAGCTCTCATTTCCAGTATTCAGCCCCTACATGCAACTGATTCATTAGAATTGGAAAACTTAGTGAACCTCTGAGGTTAACTGAACAAAGAACTGTGATGCATTTATTTTTCTTAATATCATTCATACATGAAGGAATGTATGCTATGCTTGATGCATGACTTCAGAAAGGATTAACTGCAAACCACTACCAAACAGCTGTACAGCCTGTTTTTCAGTATGGACGGAAAGATAGACAGTCCATAATGTAATGTCTTGAATTTCAGCTCTAACATAATAGAAGATTTCCTGCTGATTTTACATCAGCTTGTGGTACAGGTGCAAAGGACTTAAGTTACTGGCAAGCATAAGGAAAATTAATCTAGAAACCAGAACAGCAGCTTTCATAAACAGTTTATAAAATTAATTGCAATAGCATACACATCAACTCCGGATGTGTAACCAGCCATGCTATCAATGACCAGTACAATCAGAATACATGGAAAAAGCCAAATACTTCCCTCCAAAGGTAATTGATAGAGACAGATCATGTAACCAATAACTGGGAATTGGTCCATCCGAGTTATTGCTGGAAATTTATGGGTCTCCCATAAGAACCAAAAATGCCTTTTTTCATTAAAAAAACAGAAGTAGAGGGAAAATGTCAGTCTTTCAAGAAACTACATTTGAAGTGAACATAATTTAGCTTTAACTACTACTGCAAAAGCTGTAATTTACAGCAGATTAATCACTAATGTCTCTAAAATCTATGAACATACCTACAGGCTATATTTTAGTCCTATACCTTGGGTGTTACAACTTCCTGAAGAAATCCCAATCTGCTCATCAAAAGAAAGATCAGATCTAGAATAATTTATTTCAGTAAAAACGCTCTCAAGCAAAGAGGAAAATATAAAGCCAGGCTTTATGCATCCACTTTCAACAGATCCATAGCCCAAATAGCTGAGATAACTGTCACAAACTAAATAATTTCTCCAGACATGTCAAAAAAACCAAAGTTACATACCTTCAAAAATTACCTTAAAAACCTCAAAAAAATCTCCAAAAGTCTTTCTGAACTGCAAAACACATGCTGGTATAGAGGGGCACAGTAGATGTGTGTACAGTCCTCAACTGTTACTTAAGAAAGTTCTGTTTATAGAATGATGATAAAGAAATATAATTCCTCCCCCCTTGAGAAACAGACATCTTGTCTGTTGCAATTCTAAGGCTGCAGGATGAAATTGCAACACAAATTGTCAGAATCTACAGAAGTACACTGTATCAAGCAATTCAAAGCAAATTAAAATAGCTACATGCATACATTTTCAAAAACAGGCAAAAGGCAGCAGACAGTCTGGGCTGCTTTTCATCTGACACCAAGATACACATGTTCAAAGAACAGTGTGAGAACTGAAAGAAGGAAAGAAAAGTGCTTCTGATCCTTTAACTATTTCTGGAACTTTGCACAATTGGAACTTGATGCAAAACTGTGAAGGTCTGTAATATGTATCATATATAAAAACCCTTTTACACCTAAATACCAATCTGTCTTAAGAAAAAAAATGAAAGCCATATTTCCCCAACATTCCTCAAGCTCTAAGTCCTCTGCAACACAGACTCATACAACAACACTCATGCAAGTTGTTCACAAAATGCTAGCAGACAGACTCGGGACATCTTGCATTTAGATTTATCTCTGCCAGACAACATAGTCAGCATCCTATTTAGTGGTTGCAAGACTTGAAAGCCTACAGATCGAATATTACTCCCTTTAGACAAATCCAATCTGGGTCGAGTCACAAGTAGTCTGGGTAGTACCCTATCAAACACAGCCCACCCGAGATGCCTAACGTTAACTGCAGTTAACCAGGGAAGATGCACAAAACCTCATAAATTATTTTACTGAGTAATCATTACCTCTCTGCTTGCATGAATATCAAGAGATGAAATCTAATGCTTGTTATACACCTTTCAGAAACTACAATGAAGAAACTTTGGATTTCTCTAAATATGTTTTATATTTATGTATTTGTGTGTTCTGGAAATAACCAGTTATCCTACAATGCCTTGTTATCCCAAATGGAAATAATGTTTTTTCACTCTGTGTTACATATTCTTTAGGACAAGAGACCACTTCATTGCTCCAAAGGTACTAGTGATAGACTTAAAAATTACAGTTACCACTTTGAAACACTTTAAAAAACAAGTCTAATGGTGATTTTGTTCGTTTGTTTCTTTCTTTAAAGATACAGCTCAACATCCTAGTATGAAAGCAAATATTCTTGACATCCAGCCATTGGACTTGGTTTTGACCAAAGCCTTGCTAAGTGACTATACTAACCCCAATTCTAATCACTTCCCAGCACCCTGCACATGTATCTGAGGTCCTGTCCACTTTCTAGTTAATAAATTAATACATTTCTGCATATGAAAAACACATCAAATTCTGTCCTTTCTAGTGAAATTTGTATGTCATCATCTGGCAGACATATAATCTTCAGATTAATTCTTAGGAAGACACTTATCCTGTCCAAGTTTTATTCTCAAAAAAAAAAAAAGAAAACCCAAAACTGCTATTACAAGACAGACGGGATTTTATGCGTTACAATGAGTTACCTGACTGGCTTTCTTTCTCGGAGCAAATCTTCCAGACTCTTTTCACAGTGTTCAGCTGCCACAACCAGTCTCTCTAATTGAAAAAAAAAAAAAAGTTTAAGAGGACTAAAGTCCAAATAAGACAGTGTACAGACTTCTCAGTCTACCTGTTTGGCAGAAGTTAAAGTATTTTGACATACATTGCCTGGAAAATTACAAATAATTAAAAGTTAAAGATGTACAACTTCTGGGTATCACCACTCTTTTCATTTATGAGACAAAGCAGATTATCTTTCCTGCTTCCTCATGCAAAGCACTGTCAATCCATCCAGTAATCTCCTAATAAATGTTGAGCCTGTCAGCCAACATCAACCAGATTTGCTTTAAGAATAGAAGTCTCAAAGAAGATAAGCATCTACAAATTTGCAGAAATCTGTGGCTGGGTTGATGAGAGACTCGAATTAGCACCAGGTTTGAGAAAAGGGACTCAGTGAGCACAGGAGTTTCAGTCCTTATGGGCCACTGAGCACATTATTGTATCTAGTACCTCTTGCCCAGCAAATAGCTATAGGATGTTCAGGGGTGTCACATGTTCCAAAGATGTATGGGCTGGCTCCAAATATTGAGGAAAAGGCAAAATAATTGTTGCACTGAAGCCATCAGTTATAAAGTAGGCAAAGGTGATAGTGTAAGATGTTACAAGG
>JAOXNG010000026.1:24793769-24804884 GCA_028566535.1 Scolopax minor | reverse complement strand
TAAAAAATGTAGCACTGCCTCCCTCACCTGCTCTTTGCTCAGGCCGCTGTGGGGGTAGCTTGGAGTGTCCAGGACTCGAACGCGGAGAGCGAGCTCGCAGCCGTTTCTTCGTATAATCCCCGAAAGGCGGCAGCTGCGCCCGAGGCTGCAGCGTGTGGTCACGGAGCTTGGGGAGCGACGGCTCTCAAAGTCCCAGCTGCCCAGCAGGCTGTTCCCAGCAGCGCTTTTGCCAGTCTGAGTTCTTCCCAGCACAACAAGGTTGATGGTCATCTCATTCCTGTCTGCCATTGTCTGCTTTTTTTAATCCACAGGCCTGTCATTAAGCGAAGAACAAGTAAAATGAGCCACTTTGGATAACTTAAATTTAAAAATCCACTGAAAATTAGAAAATTCAACGTCTTTTGACTGTCCTTCCCTGCCTGAAATGTTTTAAGGAGTGTGTGATGTAGACAGAGAGTACGTACACCTCTGTCTCATCCAGGTCTTTGCTGTCCTTCCCAGTCTGCTGCTTAGAAATAACAAGACCCCATGGAAGGTGTCACAGGTACAAGAGCAACCTAAAGGGCTGCACTCCTACACTGGCAGAAACAGAATAGCTGGGTAAGTATCGGATGTGAGAAGACTTTAGGAACAAGTAAAGCAGATAAAGCTACGGAGAGGTAACGGAGAAGGAAGGGAAGGCAGGAGCTGGGAAACAACCATGTGCAGCTCAAGCTTTCTCCATGCGTGCCGGGAGAGCAGATTGTGAAAAGGAAGGAAAGCTAGGGGAGGAAAACGAGAATGGTGGCAAATATGTGCTGTTGTTATTAAGTGACCATGTTTCAGGAAGTAAATCTTGTTTTTAGAAAAAGTGGATAATCAGAGAGAAGCAGATTTTAAAGGAGCACTTTTTCACAGCAGAAAATGTCTTATCGTCAGCTACCACTGAAGTTGAAATAGTAATCCAAAAGGGCTTTCTGACACAGATAAATAGAAGTGTGACTTACAAAAGCCTTATAAACATCAAAGAAGAGCTGAAATAGCCAATGCTGCAGGTTCTTAACCCCATGAGAAATTGAGACTAGAAATGTATGCTCTACATACATTTATGGCACAGTTAGTGGAAAAGGAAAGCTTTGACTGCTGGATGGAGAGGGGAGCTGGGTAAGTATTATTGCCAGTTACTATAATTGTTCATAAATAAGCCCTCTCATTCTCTTTGAATTTTTCTGTAATCCAGTATCTGAAGGGGTTTTGGTGCACATTTGTCTAACAGGACTACGGGCTGATTAAATAAATTCAGAGGTGTTTCAGTTGGAAAATCGTATCAGTAAATATGTATCGGTGAGACCTGAGCTTCAGAAAGATTTTATTTATTTACTTTTTAAGATACAATGTTTAGGTGCCATAGAGAGATTGTGGCTAATTTTTGAAAAGGACTTCCTGTGATTAATTTATTTAGATTCTTGCATGTGCAGCTCAAGCTTTCTCCCTCATTAAATCAATGCCCAAATCAATCTTTCAAAGTACAAAGCCAAACATGCTATTAACATACTAATTTTGTTACAGGCAACATTGAATGCTATACATGACCTTCCTTACTGAATTCATAGTGGATTTTTCAATGATCAATTTCCTTTTTTTTTTTTCTCTTTCTTTCAGAATACTTTTTAAAATAGACACCTTATGAAATGTCATCAGTTATTCAGCAGTTTAGATGTACATTGTATTCTTTTTCTGTAGCATAATAATGCATTATGCATTTGCGCATTCTTTTGTTGAATCACGATCAAGGATTTGTTCTTTTTTTTTTTTTTTTTCCTCTAAGCAGCCTACACTTAAATAGTTAGATTAATTTCATATTAGGTCACTTACCTTATTTTCCCATAAAATTCCTATTTCATTCAGGCCTCATTCGTAAACCACATGTGCAGTATAAAAAGAAGTCCGTATGTGAACTTTGAAACTAACAGCAGCAACGTACTATGCTGAGACTGTTACGTACACATGAATCTGGTTAATCTGTTACTGATAGGTCCTCATTCAATTGGATATGTTTCTCCAGTAATTGATTTTTTGCAGTTTAGCTGCAAATACAGTTTTTGCAATGGCTTTAGTGATTGTATGAAGTTGATATTGAAAGTTAGTTGAGTTCTACCAGCAGTTCAATGTGAGAGTGATAATGGAGGTACTGGGATTACTTCGTGTTGCATGTTCTTGAACGTATGTTCATATATATATGCATGTGAAGAGCATATGCATTTTCTCTTATTACTGCAATGAATTAGCGCAATGTAAAGCATATGCAGATGTAAAGCTGTTTGGTTAAGAAAGATGGATGAAAATAATCAAAATATGGATTAAAATGCAGAAATGGTTTGTGAATCAAGAAGAAAACTGAAGGCTTGCACCACTGCCATCATGTGCGTTAGCTCTTAACTCAACAGCTTGATGCATTTTTCTTGCAAGCATCAATTTTTGCCTTGCTACAGCAGCATTGACTTGAGGGATAAAAAGATTTTCCAGAAAGGACCTATCACTTTTTAGGCAATTTCCCACAGGCAGGAAAGCAACTGATTTGAACTTCTGTGCCTTCGTGGAAAATGAATATAAATTTGTGCTTTAATGACCAGGTTCTAGTAATAGAACTAAAAAGTGGAGTGAGCCCTTCTTGTCCGTTCATAAGGAGAGGTTTAGATCAGCCACCTCTCTGAGTGTAAATCCAAGGTGGGTGGAGGCACATGTTTACTCCAAGGGTGTTAAGATACGTGTCACTACAGTGAGAACAAGAGTCTGGTATGGAGACTGCCTGTGGTAGGAGGAAGGGGAAGGTGCTTTCTAGAGCCCAGTCCTGCTGGGGACAACATTGTCATCCAAAACGTAGCTCTGTGTGGAAGCCTGTAAGTACTGGTTTCCTACAGTACCAGAGCAGTTCCTGCCAGCCACAGTGGTGGAGCAACACTTCAGTTCCTCTAGAAGCCTGCTGTCTCCTGCTGTGGTGCCACAGGCACAGCCAGTGCTTTGGCAGAAGGTAGGAGCTAATGAAGCCTTCACAGTCTTCTCATGTAAATTCACATGATTCATTGTGAATTAGTTCATCTTTTGTGTTATTTGGCTGTAGAAGGCTGCACAATAATTCCATTGCTGTATGTTTTTAAGAGCACATAGACATTTAGTTGCTTTCAAACTGCTTTTCACTGCTCTCAAGCCTGCCTGTTCTGGTGAGAGATTAGATCCTTTCCTGTATCGTATGTCCAGCTGAGGCAACTACTGATAGTTTCCACTGTGAAAATCCTTGTGGCTCAATGCTGTGCACAGCCTTTGTCTCAAGGCGTATTTATATATAAAGTGTATAGCAAGGTTTCTTCATTTGCAAATGATACAAACTCAAAGAGTGCAAGAGTGGATGCAGAGTGACTCACTTGCAAACCAAAAAGGTAGCTGAGTCTGGTAAAACTATGGATATTGTGAAGATAAAATCCAGATGCTTCCTTCAATTTCCCTAGAAGTCTTGACTTTGGTTAAGACTTCCCAGTCCAGCTCTGTACTTTTCATCAGACTGTTCTTGTGCAGAGTGATGTTGCTCATGACATCTGAGGCAGCACAGATCCTGGCAGTTGCATCCAACTCAGCCAGTAGCCTGGCAAGGAGATAATTTAATCTGTGCGTGGACAAAGATTTAGACTACCAAGAAATTTGGGATTCCACAAGCAAAGGAGCAAAATATGTATTGCCTAGCTTTTATGCTGGCAAGATGGCTGTAAAATTAAGAGTGTAAATGAGGCACTACTTAAACGTTATCTAACACTTGGATAAAAATCTTCCCAACAAAACAGGCTTTTACTTCCAATATTACTATCAGTGTAATAGAGTCCGAGTTGGGACACATCTGGAAGGTCTTAGAACAGCAGAGGCAGAGGATTCAAAGAAGTTGTCTTCCTGGGAGGATATGACAGAGAAAAAATTAAACTGATTTATATGATACTTGCGTGGGCTCCTCATAGTACGTGGAAAGAGTCCTCCCCAAGGTGGCAGTATCAGCCTGCTCCACAGGTATTGTAAAACTCAGTTGGGGTCCCTTTGCTCTGGAGTCCTATGCTGAAATAAAATACTGTGTCAGAAATGAACTAAAGAAACATTAGAAAATGCAGAATAATTACAGCATCTCCTGAAATAAGAAATGTAAAAAGCATTTCTCTCTCTGTTATCACAAGAAACTTTTTTTACTTTATATAAAAAACACAGTGTAACACCTTAATGAATATCAACAGCAGTAACGGAAAGGTAGCAGTTAAGAAACTGGAAGTATGATTTTACTGTCCCTTATATGATTCTTTTTCTAATTAAGACATTTGTTTTCACTGGCTTTTAATTTGAGTTTGTGACAATTATTATGGGGCTTTGGATATGACAGCTTAAAATCTATTGTCAGAGTATGAATTTGCAAAGAACAAGTACAGAATACAACAAAACTGCTCACTGCCAGTGGGTGAACTATATTTTTTGTTGTTTTCTTTGGTTTTATATAACTTTATTTTTGAAATGGCAAAGAAGAAACTAAAACTGAGCCTATTACAGGTTGGCAGGCAGGAAGGCTTCCTGTAACTGATAAAGGAAGCCTTTATACTGCTCCCATAGAAATACCAAGCAAGTCTAGTGAGTAATTGTTAGGAAACTAATTGTAAGGAAGTAAGGCCCCTAACCTAGTTGAAAATAAGCATCATTTGGGTATCACCTGCTTCAATTGCCTTTGAAAAACCAAGGCTAAAATAATTTGCAAGTGACTGTTGGATTTGTATGTATCTAGAGGGTTAACTGGAGTTGCAGTGCCTTAGTCACATTACTCTGTCAGCTGCTGTTCCATTGTAGTCCCTGTGATCACTCAGTTGTTCTTTACATACCCTGGACAAGTTTGCCATTATACTTGTTAGGGTATAGCAAGCAGGCTAGATCTTGTAAACTGACATAGCGAAGTGTCTCTAGTTTCTCTTTAGGCACATGGCATCTCTTACCATGTGTCATCTCTCAGTTCCCACGCCTTCCCATCCCTTACAGCTTCTTTTCTCATGCAGACTCTCATTTTTAGCCCAAGATGATGCCGTAATAAGTAATTTAAGATGTGCTTTGATGAATTTCTCTTACTTAGAAAAAATCCAGTGAGGCCATTTTATGGATTGCCACACATGGAGGCAGGCTCTTAGCCTTCCCAAACAACATGAGAAATCCAGGAAGGTATGCAGTCCGTGTTCTCCATGTGGCTTCAGTTCTGCTAGATGTGTAATTTCTAAGAAAGACCAGGCACATCACAGCTGAGAGTGATAGGATAGATCTAGTGATGCTCTGCTACTCTTGGACTGCATTCACAACAAAAAATTCTGTGCTGATCCTAAAGGAACACGCACGTAAAACATGCTAATGTTTCCTTAAAACAGATTATTATTTTTTTCCTTTTCTTAGTCCAATCCTTAATATATTTTAACAGAAGTAAGCAATTATCAGCAATTACGTTTCTCTTTGCAGTATAGGTGGCTGTGTAGGTTATATGCTACTACATTGGCATTGCTAAGGGAAAGGAGGTGGGGTATAGCTGCAGACTAACACTGCAATTGCACCAGCTTCCTCACAATGTCTGCTTGTACAATTGTGGAACCAGCTCCCCAGGTTCCCATTGGGCTTATTAACAGCAGATTATGGGTTCAGGGCAAATACTGTTGGGAGAAGGGCATATCAAGGACCTACCTTGTGTTTAAAAGGAGATTGAGCAGAACCATCAGTACAGTGAGAACATCGGCCAGACTTTTATTTTTCTCTCAATTCTCCCACTGAATCGCCAAGATCCACAAGGTGTCCTTTTCCTTTGTCCTCTGCAAATAACAGACAACTTCAAATTAGAAATGAGTATCTTTGACATGCTGATCTGTTAAGTTGCTGCCGTGGAAGTATTGTGTGTTTTCAGTTGGCAGGAGGGATATTCTTTAAGTACTCTGCCTCTCAGTGCACTGAGAACAGGCTTGATACAGAACAAGCCACAGGAGCACAGGGTCTTGTTTTCTGGTTGTATGGTTTGGTCTCACACGGCTTTTCAAAATGCTGGGGGATGCACTGTAGAATCAGGCATTTCACAATTACTGTCACAGGCTGCCAGTTTCTTAATTCTTTTACTAACTCCCACCTTCTCCAGTTTAAATGATTATTTTCCCCATGGTTACATATCTTTTTTTTTTTTTTTAATATGCAAGGAATAATTTTAATATATGATATTGTACTGTACTGTCTCTTGAGCAGATTGCTTAGAGATATTTAGAGTCTTGTTTTCATCCATGTTACCCCGATATGTTTTCTGTAGCGTGAATGTTGGACATAATTCACTAGTGAGCAGGTTTGTGACATGTTTGTGTCTGTTAATGTGAAATATGCAAAATATCCAAAGAACTAAAGGTGATAATGCAAGCTAGAGTATACATATATAAACAGTAGTTAAAAAAAAAAAAAAGGCAAAAAACCCCAACAAAAAAAACCCAAAATCATAACCAGTTGATCTCAAAAGGTATTTGGGAAAGAAAAAATAACCGGAAAGTATGAAAATACAGACTTAAGGAAGAAACCTTTTCCCTTACACGTAGTTAGCTGGATGAACCCTGTGGCTGGGCCCATACATATTCAGTTGTAACAGCATGACTCAGGGTACCAGGTACCATACTAGTTCACCACCTTGGGATTGCACTCAGAATTCATCCATGTGTATAAAACCATTTTGCTGTGAGTGGAGAACATACCTGGAAGCTCAGGAAACCCAGACCTGGCTGCTATTTCTGTCACACTCATTCCCTTATTCTGAGAAGCTGCACAATTTTTCAGTTTCCTCATATAAATAGTATGGGGAGTATTCATCTCTTTTGAAGGTGTATAGTGGGATTGCTTTAGCTGAAGGCAACAGTTTTCTGTAGGGCAATAATAGCTTTGATTGCATTAAAGAAAAAAAAAAAAAGTATTTTTATCATAAATGCTCCATAGAGATCCAAATGACTTAAGACATACTTTCTAAAAATGTTTCCATGATGCCTGCAGAGATCATAACCATTGTAATACTAATAACCACAGAAGTTGCACTAGTACTGATACACAGGGTTGGACTGGTCACACTGCTACTCTTAGGTGCTCAAATCCTTAGGAGATATTTCATAGAATCTCAGGAACACAGAGCGTATATAGTTTCAATTCAAGGATGCGAAAATGACACCTTTCTAATCAATAACATAGATATCCATGTGTACTCAGGACAGATTTAGTACTCAGTTCTTTCATTTTCTTATTTTGCAGGGGGTTTGTATTTTTGTGGATTAAACACATCTTGTGGATGTCTCTTAAAATACCCAATAACTAACAACTTGATATTTTTTATGTTTAATTCTAGTTAGGAATCTTTCCTGCTTTCTTTTCATATACCTACACTTTAAAGGCAATATGTTCAGTTGCAAAGAGGAATTTAAGAAAGAGGAATACTAATTAGAAATTTTACATTTCCTTGGTTTTGATAATCTTGATAGCTTGAGGACATCAAGCCTGAACAGATGCTTTTTATGTTGTAAAACACTGCAAACAAGCTCAACCTGAGGACTTCTTCCAATGTATTTAATGATGTCAAGCCATTGAACATGTAATGTAAAAATTGTGCTGTAAAAAATGTCTTACAAGACAGTGTGGCTTGCTTTGGCAATGCAATTATTTAGAAAAGTGGAATTGCTGTAGATGGTTTATTAAAATTCTGACTAGTATGTATAAGAAAAGGGTGTAAAGTATATGGTTACAAAGCTGGTTTGGGACTGTGAGCCCCAGACTTGGTAATTAACCCCAATGCTTTAACTTTCCAATATTAACTGTCACAAAATACTGTGAAGTTGGAGCTTTTTAAATCTGTATCCTTTCTGCATGAGGGAACAAAAGGGGCAAAAATCTCTACTTGCCTTTCCGAGTGGAAAGGATTTAAGAAATCATAATGCTTCCTCTTTTCACTGCTGTGTGTGTTGTGGCTTCTAGAATGTGCTGTGTTCAGGAATGTAGTACCTCTATAATTTGTGGAATGCAAATGGAACCTTTCAGGGCTGTCACCTTAGTTAATGGCTGGAAATCTGCCTGTTGTTGATGTCAGATACAGAGCTGCATCACTGCTTGCTCTCCCGAAATTAGTGTTTTATAGGTATAGACAAGAGAAATAAAACTCTGTACAAACACTGCAGAATTCAAGCCTAGTCCCAGTAAGCACTGACATAACTAGGAGCAGTGGAAGACACACTTGGGCTTCAGATACAGCCCAGAAGGCTGAGAAGTTGTGGGTTTGGATTTTTCCCTGGGTTCCTCCATGGTTGGTATGTCACTGCTTGGCAAACTTCATCAGCTGCACACAGCGCAAGTCTTCTGCTGAGTGTCTGCAGATACAAGGAGCCCCAGGTCTAGCACTCCACACAGCACACAGGAGATGTGAACCCAGTTCCTTCCAGTGTCACACCTTACCTGGGTAAGTCATGAAAACTTAAAGGCTGAAAATTTTAAGGGTATTAAAGGTACACGAAGAATCAAATAGGAACCAGAAGAAATGGAGAGGGATAACTCGGGTCAGAAGGGAAGGCTGATGATTATGTGGCCTCACTAATCTGCTATCAGGTTCATGGACTCTGATAAAGTAAGTTGAAATATTGTGTCCTCTTCGTGTAATCAACTATGGTTTTTACCCAGATAGTTAAGTCCCTGATGTATTTTACAGTACAGTGCAATAAATCATGAGAGGAGTTTAAAATGTGGTCTCATGCTGTGAACAACTTCTGTGGGAGAGATGAGAATATTCCATCTGTAGTGCAATGCAAATGCAATGCTGCTGGTGGAGACTCAGCTATAAATTATTGTCGTGCAACGATCAATAGGCCTTTTCTCAGAAGAGAGGTATACAGGGGGACAGCCTGAGACCAGAGTCCAAATGGTGACTCCCAGTAAGTTAACAAAGTTTTCCCAGTTAAGTCAACCAGCAGGATTAATTCAGGGCGTCAAGTGAAGTTTAGTTTTGAATTGGAAAAAATAAACTTCCCAATTGAGCTTATGTTTTTACATTCGCTTCCCTATAGGTCAAACAGTGCTAGCCTGCTGTCATCAGCTGAGGCTTTACAATCATTGCAATCGTTGAAGGGCCATGAAGAGCAACCCGGAGTACTAATTTTTTCAGTCTATGCCCATAACTCTTTCTTTAGAAATGATATTTGTCTCAAATATTTTAAACAGATATTTTTGAAAAAAAAAAACAACACAAAACCCAAGACGGAAACTAAATGCGGGAACAAAAACTTTCAGCTGTCAGCATTTCTGTAACCTCACAAGACCCAATTTTCATGTCTTAATTTACAATCTTGGTGTAAAGAGAAAACATGTTTTTGTTTTTCCTGCTTCAGTTTTGCATAACTGGATGATTATATATAAATTTGCTGCATTTGTGCTGAAGATGTGCTGTTTGTAACATGTGTCAGAGAGCTGCGTCTTAAAACTCCTTCCATCCTTCCTTTGGTGTTATTTTCTGGCACGTTTGGGACTTTAAACTGTTTTTTGAGAATCCTCATTCTACCAAAAGGATAAATCTGTCCTCTCTTTAATATGTATGTAATCAGGATTCAGTGGCTAAATTATCTGTTTCCTTAGAAAAGACAAACTAGTGACAAAATTCAACACTTAGGTGAGTTTTGGTACTTCCTGAGGGGGCTCTGAAGGGCCATGGTGAGGCCCTGTTAAATAGGCTGCTACAGACAGCTTAGATGGTAGAGGAGAAATCTTCCTTTTAAGTAGAAGTCTATGCTTAGTGGTTTCTTACCTCTTTGGTACCATCACTAAAGCTGTTTGGATATAAAATAGATTGTTTTCTGGTAGCATTTGAGAGTGCTCACTGGAGGCTGGGGGCACAGGATAAAGACTTCAGTCACTCTGTAACAGCTGCAAGCGCAGTGTTTTTGCTGTATTTTGTCTATCCTTCAAACACATAACTTCACGAATAAATAAAATAGACACTTTCTCAAAACTGAGAAGCAGTAGCTTCTTAAAGCTGCAGTTCTTAACCTACCACTAGCACCAGAGTTCCACAGGCAGCATGTGGAGCTGACAGGCTTTGCAAATGGATGTGTCAGAAAAGGCTGACATCTACCAGAGCATGCTGAGAAAGCATGAAAAATCATAATGTGGAAGGATCTTACAAAAAAAGAGTCGGCTTTAGTAGATGGGAGATACAGGGTTTGTGTGAAACACGCACCGTATTGTACTGACTAGTGCTGCGTTGTTCAATGTTAGTCCACAAAATTTGGCGTGCTGTCTCACTCCCCATGTTATTCGCTGTTATGGAAGACTCAGCTTGTGGACCCTGGCAACTGAAAAGAGAAGAGGAGTTATGCAGATGACTTCACAGTGTTTAGAATTTCTGCATTTGGGGAATATTACGGAATTGCTAACAAATTAGTCTATTTTTTTTAATTGTAGTGGTATGTATGCATTTCCTGTCCCAACATGTCCATGCTTATTCATAGCACAGCAAAAGAATCACAGATTATTTTTTTTTTGCCTTTGAATACAAACAGTAGAAGAAAGATTATTTTCTAGACATCAAAGACGATGTCAACACAGAAAACTGGACAGATATCTAAATATTGGCCTGGTTTATGCCATTTAATAACAAAGCCAGCTATTAAAGAAAGCAAAGAGGGGAAAGAGAAAGGGAAGAGGGGATTTGCCGACAGTTTGTATTTAATCATAGACAAAAAGTTGGTAGGAAAACTGTGATTTGGACTGTAATGTGGTAAAAATAGCCTTTTGGAACCTTAGTCCAAGGATGATGTTACCAATTCAGACTGTAATTTGAATAAATCATATTGGGTACTTAAGTCTGCCCTTGCACATGAATGACTTATTTATGGTGTTTCATCTTTCAGATTTCTTGGATCTGAATGTACCTAACCTTACTGAAACACACAATTTAGACATTGGCTTAACTGCCAGCTATGTCTACAGTGAAACACGGCAAAGAACAGTTTTGAGTAAGTAGTTAAATATATCAGAGAGAACTGGGGGACTGTACAGGCAGAGGGTAATTTCTTATATGGAATTTTGCCA